>WBNM01015139.1:0-15463 GCA_013399055.1 Ramphastos sulfuratus | reverse complement strand
CAGAAAGGAGCTCTTTGAGTCCACCTAGCGGACAAGCGGTCTAATTAACCACAAGCAGTATAATTAACCACAAGAAACTTCTCTTCCAGTTCCACTAATGTTTTGTGTTATTGCTAGTTATTTATTAAACATTTGAGATCCTATGCTATTATTTAATGTTTCCATGACTGTTTTGGAATAAATTAATTATTATAAAAATTAGTGAGCAGGTAGCAAGAGTTTTGAATATTGAAAATTAATAAATAATACTAATTTTGAAAAAATACCATCTCACATTAATTAATTACCCCTCCATTACAAGAAGGAGCAAGGGAGCTCTAGAAAGCTCAGAGCCCATTTCAACTCAGCTTGAACACTGTCTGGGGCTGAGGCACCAAACATCATGAACCTAGCATCATAATCTAGCAACCCATAACATCATAAGCTAGCAACCCAAACAGTATTTAATCTGTGACATAAACCACTTATAATCACTCCTACCAAAATCTTTTAAGGTATAAAATCATCTTAAAATAAGAAGTAAAATATAAAAAACAAAAACCAAACCAAAATAAAAAACCAGAACACAGACGACAAAAATAACCCAACTCAGGAAAAAGAAAAAAAAACAAACTGAACTGTGTGCCCTGGTGACAGAGGATACAGAGAAGGTGGAGTTACCGAATGCATTCTTCACCTTGGTCTTTATTGCTGAGGCCCAGACTTTTGAGATCACAGAGAAAATCAAAAGAAATAAAGACTGCTTCAGCTGGAGAGAATAGGGTTACAAATCAGTTAATTAAACTGGCCATCCACAAATCTATGGGATTCACCTGTGAGTGCTGAGGGAGCTGGCAGAAGTAATTGTTAAGCCACTCTCCCTCATCTTTGAAAAATCCTGGAGACCAGGAGAGGTGGCCAAGGACTGGAGGGAAGTCAGTGTCACTTCAGTCTTCAAAAAGAGCAAGAAGGAGGACTCAGGTAATTATAGGGTGGCCCGCCTCACCTCCATGACTGGAAAGGTGGTGGAACAACTTGTTCTTGGTGCCTTCCCAAAGCATATCAAAGAGTGAGTTATCAGGAGTAGTCAGCATGGATCCCCCAAGGCCAGGTCATGCTTGAGCAAGGTGATAGCCTTTTCTGATAGCATAACTGGCTGACTGGTTGGATAGATGAAGGGAGGGCAGTAGATGTGGTCTACCTTGACTTCATCAAGGCCTCAACACTGTAGACTGGATGACTGAACAGTGAAAAGGAGTGAGAGCTGGTTGAAGAACAGAGTTCAGAGGGTTGTGATCAGTGGGCCACAGTCTAGTTGGAGGTCTGTGGCTAGTTGTGTTCCCTGGAAATCAGGAGTGGGTCCAGTCTTGTTCAACACATTCATCAGTGACCTGGATGAAGCAACAGAGTGTACTTTCAGCAAGTTTGATGTCAATACAAAACTGGGAGTAGTGGCTGACAGACTACCAGGCTGTGCTGCAATTCAGGAAGACCTTGGACAGGCTGGAGAGATGGGCAGAGAGAAACTTGACAACATTCCACAAGGGCAAGAGTCCTGCATTTGGGGAAGAACAACCCTGTACAGCAGTAGGGGTTAGGGACTGACCTGCTAAAGACCAGGTCTGGAAAAAGAGGTTCCCCAGTTCAAGTTGTTCAAGAACTTCTGGACAGAGACCAGCACAGGGCCACTGTGATGATTAGAGGTCTGAAACATCTACCTGATGAGGAAATGCTGACAGATCTAGGACAGTCTAGCTTGGAGGAGGCTGAGGATCTCGTGAATGCTTATAAATAGCGAGCTAGTGCCACTAGGATGGAGCCAGACTCATCTCAGTGGTGTTCAGTGACAGGACAAGGGATAGTGACACAAGATGTGCAGCATAAGCACCCTTTAAGGGTGGCAGAGCACGGAAACAGGCTGCCCAGAGAGCTACTCTTAAGCCTTTCAAAGTCTCGTTCCCTGAAGGCATTCACAACCTGCATGGATGTACTCCTGTATCATTTACTCTAGGTGATATTTCTCCAGCAAGGGAGTGGGACTACATGGCTGTGGGAGGTCCCTTCCAACCCCTACCTATCTGCGATTCTGTGGGAGAGGCACTGAGCCACGCTTCTGACTGTTCACCTATTCCTAAAACCACCAGGCCTGGGCCCTGGTTGCGCTCAGGGTCGCCGGGCCTCAGCCTCTCCCCGCCATGTCCTTCCCGCCGGCGCGTGAAGGTTGCGCGGAACGACCCCGCAGCCTTCACCGAGACACTCCCATGGCAGCAACCCAGCACCGACACCGGGCGGGGGCGGAGAAAAGCTTCCCACCGCCTCCCGCACGGCGCGGCCATGGGCGGGGCCAACCGTCTCTTGTCACGTGACGGAGAAGAGCAGGCGCTCCTCCTACACTGCTCACGTGGTGCCTGGGTAGGCGGAAGGGCCGGTGGATGGGCGCGCGCTGGTGGTGTGTGGGNTGGGGCCGGGGACCGGGAGGGTCGCGTTCCCCTCCCTCACTGCCCGGACCGACGGTGATGGCGGTGGAGTGGTGGGCCCGCGCGCCCCTTCTCCGCCCAGCCGTCGGGGGCGACCGTTGCTCCCTCGGCGGCCTCGGGCTCCGGGATAAGTCCGTCGGACAGCCCCGGGCCCCCCACCTTCCGCCGCGACGGGCTTGTCCTGGGGGCTGGTTCCTCATCTGTGTGGGAGCTTTTGTGCGGCAGTGGGTGTCTACTGGAGCCACCCCTCCCCTCAGGGCCTGCCGCCCCTTCGCGGCCGAGGAAGGGTTGGTGGGGGGTGGCGGAGTGCGAGGGGAGGCGGCTCTGCCCTACTTTTCCTGATGGCCGCCCGGGGGAAGCTTCGCCCTGCTCTAGATTGCCGCCCCCCCTCCCCCCTTCAGGGGCGCGAGTAGGGGCCGCCGAGTAGGCCGCGGTTGTGGCCATCTCCCGCCCTGGTCAGATCGGTGCTTGTGTGGAGAGGGGGAGTCCACCGAACCCCCGGCGAGTGCTGGGAGTGGTGAGTCAACCTTCCGCTCTCCGCCGTGGTGGGGCAGGGGTCCCGCACCCCTTCCTGATTGCTTCTTATCGCCTTACAGCCTGGTCTGCCTCTCCTGACGGGTTCGTATTTCTCCTGGCTCTGTGGAAGAGGGCTGTTGAGGAAGGGCGTGCAGCTGAACCCATTAGGGGAGAAGCTGGATTGCAGGAGAGGGCTGTGCCTTTGGTCCCCTTCCTAATCTCCAGGTATCCCAAAGGAAGGGAACAAGTTGGCGAGTAGCTATGGATTAGAGCTTGTGTAGGACTCACTTCCATGTTGTCTTTCCCTGTCTCCTTCCCGGATGGTTTCTCTTTGGTGGAATTGGAGGTGGCAGGGCAGCCGTGTCACAGCCACAGAATTCACTGACATGAACATGTCGGCAGCAGCAGTAGGTTACTTGAGGACATGGCAATGAACCGTTCTCTCCCTTAACCTTCTCTGCCTAGTTCTTCTTCACCCCAGAATGTGTGTGGTTGCTGAGAATTGGAAGTTAGGGCAGGTCTTTGCTATTGCGATGCCTTATATTGCTTTTAAAAACGGAAGAGAACGCTTTCTGTCTTTGCTGTTATTGCTGAAGAAAATTGCAGCAGGGTAGTGAACTGGCAGAAACCTTTCTACAAGAAGCTGGATGTAGAAAGGGACTTGGTGCACATTTGAACCTGATGGCGAGGGTCGGAGCTGTGTCATGTGAAACGTTCAAAAACGTACTGAAATTTCTGCAGTGCTGTTGAATACTGTCTGGGAACTGCTTGGGTTGACCCTGTCTTGAAGCTTCTGTCTTCTAGGTGTGTTAACATAGGAGCACGGACATGCAGAGCCTTCTTGATTGTGCTGAGAGGAACGCAGTGGTATGGAACAGAAACTTCGGGTTTGGTGTGGAGTTGTGCCAGGGGAAGCTTACAAGGCCCAGCCTGCATTGTTCCTAGCTGCCAAGTAGCAGTTGGACCCTAGTCCTTTCAGTTTGAGTAAAGGCTGAATGTTTGTAATACAGCGGTAGATCAAGCAATAGCCTCTGGGGTGGTGGTGGCTGGTGAAATGGAGGGCCATCGTGGTGTGAGAGCAGCTGTTTTTTTTCAAGGAGGGAAATTGGAGCTGAATGTGTGAAAGGAAAGGAGGGGGAGGGCTTGCAGGCCTGGAGTAGTAGCACTTGCTTTTGAAATGGAGCCCTTTACAACAAATGGCAGTGCCTTGGCCTTCTGAGGTTCTGCATTTTAATATTTACCAGGTCCTTTTAGCAACTCCCTAGCTTATACCACATATTTTAGTGGAATCTGAGTTGGATTCCTACTTGCCTGAGTCAGTATTTATACCTGGGCTCAAACTCTCTGTGGTGGTTTGACCTAACTTGTTTAAAGAATTTATTTTTAACCTTAGACTAGGTAACTTCAGAGCAAGCAAGGCTAAATGACTTTGTAGCATTAATGATGTTTTGGGACTCCTTGAGGGTTACGTGGAGAAACTGGATTAACTGGTGTAAATCAATTTTGATGCAGTCTGCTAAATGAGCCAGCCTTTGTGTTTATAACCTCAAGTATCTTGGTAACTTAGGGGAGGGAGGAGTGAGAATTGGCTAAGCTCTACTCTGTTTTCCTCTAGTTGCAATTATATCAGTGCATTGACTGAAAAATATGTATATATTTACTGTAAATGTCTGGGGGTTTGGAACTAGATGATCTTTAAGGTCCTTTCCAACCTAAACCATTGTATTAATCTAATAAACACAAAGACATGGAAATTCAGAGATGGAGGCTGATTAGTTGGTGTTGTTTTGGCCAGTCCTCAAAAGAGCCCCTGGTGCTGTGACTTGCATTAAGAGTTTGACCATTTGAGGGGATTTTGGAATTACAAGCTCGGCACTAGAATGTAAAGAGTCTAAGGGAGAACTCATCAGAAAGATCTTGTCTGTTACCAGAAGTTATTTTTTAAAAATTACTTACTTTTGTAGTTCTTACAGTTTTAAAGCTACCATTTTAGAACTTATAATCAGAATTTTGATGTTTTGTATTTCTTTTGTGGACTTTTATGTACTGCTTTTCTCATAGAGTGCCATTTTTGGGTATGTTTTATATTTGTTGCCTGAGTCCCCCTAGTGATACTGATCATAGCAGAATAGTATGCTGATTAATAGTACTTGGGAAATGTGTGTGTCATAGACCCTTAATATACTGTTAGTAATTAGTATTGATAGTATTACTATTAATAATAATTTTTGCTTGCAAATTCATTAACGTTTAGTACCAGTACTTTAAATAGTTTTTCCTAAAAGAACAGGAATACAGCTTTTTATCTTTTGTTAGTGTTTGTTATCTTTGTCTTTTATTTGGTTAAAGTACATGAACAGGACTCTGCAAACCTGTGCTCTGTGCTCAGGTTTGCAACATCCTCATAAAAGAGAAGCCAAGTGACTTGTCCCCTGTTTAAAATGACAGGTTGAAGAATTTAGTGTTTCATTTGTACCTCTAAAATATTGAATGTAAGGTGCTGAAGGAAATAAAGTAATATCCACTTCAGTGTTGTTATTCTGCTGGAGGTTTGTGTTGAATTTTGTTTTTCTGATACGATCTGCTCACTGTGACCTGTTGCATCTTCCTTGTTTTTTTGGAGAAGACCTAGTCTGGACTCGTACTGTTTTTCATGTAGCTTCCCTAAGCAGGTTATGATCATTAAAGCAAGAGCCAGGATGAAAGGCTGTGCAATACCTCCTTTGCAGTTACTGAAGATTTGTGTTTTACAAAAATTTTGCAAAGGGTTTCTCCATTTTGCTCTAGTGTGAAAGCCTGTGCTTTAATTTTGGTGACCTAAACTGAGAGTTTTTCTGAACTCCCAGTCCACCTGGGGCTTCTGCAGTCTGCTTCACAGGTGTGATGCCTTCAGCCCTTTCACCGTACTGCTTCTCAGCACTGCAAAGAGTAGACAGCGACTCAAGACAAATTAGAGGTGATACAGTCTGATATTTGTGATCTCATGGCTTTTGCTACATCATAACTTTTGCTTAGCATGTTGCTTTATTTATGCTCTTTCTAGAGTGTGAAACTTAAAAGGTAGCTTATGTGAACAGCTTTGTGCAGTTCCCTTGGATGTAGTTGTTTCCTCTCTTGGTTCTATTGAAATTTTTTTTTTTTTTTTGTCCAGCTGTCTTTGCAAAAGCTACAAGATACTGTGGATTCTTCTGAAGGTAAACTTGTCAAGCTTTCTTCCCCTTACTTACCAAATTCTTAAATCAGTCTTCGAACAGATGAACTTGGAGGAGTCCTTAACCTGTCCATATTTTAGATTAAAAACAATTAACTGTTTCCCATGTTGACCTTTGACCTTTCTTGGGACTCAAGATTTGCCCAAAGTGGTACTTCGATTGTGCACTTTATGCATACTCCTTTATGGTCATACTCCTAAATATTAAAAATACTTAGCTGTAGAGAGAAGTATTTTTGTGTGCTTTAGAGGCTGTGTTCAGAAAGCTTTTGAACAAAGAAAACTTTTTTCTTTCTACTGTATTAGTAGTGTTAAGTGTTTTGAGAGTGATGGATATAATACAGAATGAAATGTATGGCTCCTGAAAGCTTTTTCTTTCCTCTTTGGTTTTAAATGTTAACTAACCATGGTTATTTTTATGGTAAACACTTGACTGCTGTTTTGCATTATCATGTTGCTCTTTCACTCCCTGTATTTAAAGGTTATTGCTGGTGTCTTTCATCCTTTCTGTGTTTGGATTCTTCTGTGATTTTCAGACTTGCATGTTGTCTTAGATGCAGTTTCAGCAACGTGAAACCGAAAGGAATTCTGGTGCCAAACCCTGTTCTGGTATCAGGCTGAACATAATGCATTCTGTCTCTGAGAAATTCTGGTCCATGCTTTTAATAGGTTGTACCCTGTCTTACCCAGTCTTCTGTTACTGTGCTTTTATTTCAAATTTCTTCATACGTTCTTCAAATTCCAGTGATCCATTTTAAGACTGGTGTAAGGGGGAGCCAACTTCCGAATGTTAACTTTGGGTTACTAAGTGTGATGAGGGGGAGCAGTACTGCACTTCTGCATTTTGTGCTTTGCCTTTTATTAACTGCTGAATTAATTTGGACATGGCGTGTGTGCCAACAGGTAGCTCTTTCAAATTCAGTTTAGAGAGTGATTGGAATAGTGTTAAGAGTTTGGTGAAGGCAGGTTAATGAATATGGAAAAGCGAGGGTATTTTTTTCAGTGTTTGAGAAAATTTTATGGCCTATGATATGCATCTTCAATCTGTTGCATTTCTTTGCTGCTTCTTGATGTCCATATAGGAACCATGCTTAGGAACATTTCCTAGAAGGAGACACTTACCTTTCTTGAACAGCTCTGTTATGACTGCAAGTATAAAATTCCTTACAACTTTATATATGTACTTCAGTTTTCATTGTTCACCACTTTACTGTTGATGTCATAATGCACATTGCTTCACTTAAGTGACTCTTACTCTATGTGATTTATCCAAAGATAGCTATTGTAGGGTCACAGGATGTTAAGAGTTGGAAGGGAACTCTGGAGATCTTTTGAGTCTGACATCCCTGTGAGAGCAAGGTTATATAATCTATTGCAGGTCACACAGGAAGGCATCCAGACAGGTCTTGAAAGTCTCCAGAGAAGGGGACTCCACAGCCTCTCTGGGGAGCCTGTTCCAGTGCTTTGTGACCCTTACACCTCATGTTAAGGTGGAATTTCCTGTGCTGTAGTTTATACCCATCGCCCCTTGTCTTATCACAGGGTGCAGCTGAGAAGAGACTGTCTCTTCCTTCTTGGCACCCCGCCCGCATATATTTATAAACATTGATTAGATCCCCTCTCAGTCTTCTCTCCAGGTCTCTCAGACTTTCTTCATAAGGCACATGCTCCAGGCCCTCAGTCATCCTTGTAGCCCTCCATCAGAATCTCTCAAGTATATCCACTTGATTTTCTTAATGTGACTGTCTGAACAGAAATGCTAGAGCTCGAATTGTCCCTAATGAAACTTGTATGGCATTTTCAAAACCAGCTTTTTTTGTTGCAGAACTTCCTTCCTTTTTCAGTTGACTTAATCACAAAATGACTGAGGGTGGCATGGACCTCTGAAGGTCATAATTTCTGGGCCACATACAGTAGGTTGCCCAGGACCATGTCTGGACATCTTTTGAAAGTATCCAGAGGTGGAGACTGCATCACCTCACCGGGCAACCTGTGTCAGTGCTCTGTAACCCTGGCAGTAGAAAAAAATGTTTCCCAATGTTAAGGCAGAGCCTCCCATGTTTCAGTCTGCTGTTGCCTCTCATCCCATCACAGCATATAAGTGCTTGGCTTTGTCTTTGCACCTTTGTTTCAGGTATTTATATGTGTTGATGAGACATGACCTGACCCCAGTCTCCCCTGCAAAAGAGAAACCCAACATTTTCCTTAGATTAAGCTACTTGACATAGTCAGATCTGTGTCCTTCAGGCAGACTTAAGGCCATATGTTCTTGCATGTCTTCAAGAAGGTGGATGAAGGACTGAATTTTAGTAGGGGTATTAGTAATAGTAATTCATGACTCTTGATAGGTGAAGTGGGTGGGTTTGGTATATACTTGTAGAGAAACTGCTGTGAAAATACAGTAAGATGCATATTTAAAATAAAATCATTTCCTTGCTTGCAGATGCAGAGTAATGGGCTGTTTTGGTTCTAGCTGAACTGAATACTATAATTCAGTTTTGTGAGGGAAGAAACAGTTCAAACATTTGATTCTCTAGTAGTGATAAATTTTCCAAAGTCCTCTATATTCTGTCTAGGAGCTGTGTGTGTTGTAAACCATGATTTAATGTACGTACAGTGTTTAGGAGTGATTAGACTGAATTCTTACTGTGTTTCTCCATGCTGACCAGTTCACTTTATCATGGTATGTGCTTCAAAATTATTTTTAAAAGTACTTTTACTGAAAGTAAACTCTAAACTTTGAAAAATTGCCTGTGTCCTGGAGAATTAGGATTGAACTCTGTCTCTCTTTTCCTTGTTCTTGCAAATCCAACCTTTTCCTCCCAAATCCCAAGCATCCTTGCAACTGCGGACAGATTAAATTAAAATTAGATGCTTAAAATTACTGGAGAGTGAGGATACGGAATCTGAGGAGAGGGAGGATACGGAATCTGAGGAGAGGGAGGATACGGAATCTGAGGAGAGGGAGGATACGGAATCTGAGGAGAGGGAGGATACGGAATCTGAGGAGAGGGAGGATACGGAATCTGAGGAGAGGGAGGATACGGAATCTGAGGAGAGGGAGGATACGGAATCTGAGGAGAGGGAGGATACGGAATCTGAGGAGTGCTGGGATGGCTTTTAGTGCAGTACTCTGAAATGAAAACCAGTGACATTTAGTTTCTGCTAAAAAACGTACCTCAAATATTTATATGATTTGTTGCCTTTGCTGATTCTGTTGATTGCCAGGAGTGCTTTTGAGCTCCTCAGTCATAGGAGGGAGGGAAGCAAAAATGCACAACCTTGGTATTTCTTCTCATTAAACAAATACATTAAAATAACTGCAGAAGGCATCCTAAGCATTTATCTAGTTATGAAGTCACCCACCTGTTATAAAGTACAGTAAAATGTAGGGTGGGAAGCCATAGAACATTGGTTGATTTTCAGTTGGTTTTAAATCTGAGGAAAAGTTGAGCACAAAAACACTGAGCCAGGCATCTTGCCTTACAGGCCAGAACAAGCAGGTTTTGAACACTGAATCAGGCTGCGGTAACTGAAATCTTTTCCACTTAGCAGAAAAGATGTCTTGGAATTGGGGTTCAGTGTAACAGTGAACAAATGAAAGAGTTTAGCAGATGTAGTCAGGATAGTTTTCCTCACCTGCATTTTAAGAAGTAGTGGGTGGCCAGGAACTGGTTTTAAATTTGTAGGTCCTCTTGTTGGCAGACCCTGATTGCAAAGCAGACATGCTTCCTCCCTTTCCACTTAGCCCATGGTATCAGAGAAAAGTTTAGATCAGTTGTTTTGAAGGTATGTCTTCTCCCTGACTCAACAGGCAGGTCCCAATACAGTGAGTACAGGGAGAGGGACAGAACAAGTTGCCTGTATAGTGGCAGGAGCAGAATGTGGTTTGGGGGCTACTTAGAAGACAGGTTTGGGTTGGGGGAGAAAAGGGAAGAAGAGCTTGATATTCTCATTCACTGATATGATGGATTGCTACTTTGATTTTTGTTTGTTCGGATTACCCAGTCTGGCTTGTACCAGCTGAAGTCAAATTGTTAATGCTGCAGAACCTTAGGTGTGTCTTCATAAACAAACAAAAAAGGCTTTGATGAACTGCATGGGAAGTGGTTAATGAAATAATGCCCAGAACAATGAGGCCCAGTGGGAATACTTGGGGAGGAGGAAGGGGTCTCTGTTCTCTGCATCCCTTTAAGCTATTAAATCTGGATGGTGAATCATTTGGCACAGCGCCCAGATTTCAGTCTTTCCAAATAATGTTGCACTGATAGTGTGTAGCTGCTGGGCCTTCAGTAAAGCTGTGACATTGTTTTACATTTTATTTCTGGTATTCCTATAGTGCGTTTTTGTTCTGCATTTAGAGAAACAGTACAGTGAAATACTGTGAAGTTTGGGTTTTTTTGAAGATAATATTTTAATTCCTTTTTTTTAAAGGGAGAAATGTTGAAGGAGAGGGAATAACCTGTTATGACGCTCTAACAGTGGAGAAAGTTATCTCTGTTTAGAGACTCACGTAGGCCTGTTGAATAAAATGAGACTATTACCATCTCTTACAGTTCCTGAAAAATTTCAGCTTCATAATTATCATTATCTGTGCCAGGTGAAACGACCTCTTATAAGTGTAGCTCAAATACATTTTAGCAAAGTTCACAGTATATCTAAAATATATTTATTTCATTATAGTTAACGTCTAAAAGCATTCATCTGAAGACAACACACAAGAAACTGTGTTAGTTTGTTAGTGTTAGGTTGGTTAATCCAAATGTATGCCTGGATTTTGAGGCTGTGTTGTATTTTATACCAGTGTGATGTTTATGACTAGAGAGGTGTGGAGTGCTACTTCTTGAAATATTCACAGATCAGCTTGGAAGAAGTAGATAGTTCTTCCAGGACTTGGAAATTGGTCTTTCAAGCAGTTTATCTTCTGAGATGTGTTAAAGCTTGCTGAAATACTGACCTACAGTATTTACCCTCTAACTAGATCAGGTTGCTTCAGGGAATGTCAAGTCTGATCTTGAATTGTCTCCAGGGATGGGGCCTCAACCACATCTCTGGACAACCTGTTCCAGTATTTTACTACTATCATTGTCAACAGCGTCTTTCTTATGTCCAACCTAAATCTACCCTGCTGTAATTTAAAACCATTTCCCCATGTCCTTTTGCTGCAAGCCCTTCTAAACAGCCCTTCCAGCCTTCCTGTAGGTCCCCTTCAGATGTCAAAATGTAGTTAAAAGGTCTCTAAGGAACCTTCTCTTCTCCACGCTGAAGAACTCCAGCTCTCTTTGCTTGTCTTCATAGGAGAGGTGCTCTAGCCCTCTGATCATCTTTGTGGCTCTCCTCTGGATCCACTCCAGCAGATCCATGCCTCTATTGTGTTGGAGGCTGCAGAGCTGTGCACAGTGCTCTTTGTGAGGTCTCAACAGAGCAGAGTGTTAGAATGACTACTCTCATCTGCTGGCCACACTTCTTTTGACATAGCACAGGGTGTGATTGATCTTCTGGGCTTTGAGTGCTTGTTGTTGGCTCACGTCCAGCTTCTCATCCACTAGCACCCCTAAGTCCTTTTCCACATTCACTTCAATTGAGAGGACTCCTCTCAAGTTTACATCCTCCAGCCTGTATTGATACTGAGGATTGCCCCAGCCTAGGTATAGGACCTTGCACTTTGCCTTATTGAACCACGCAAGATTCTCCTCAGACCGTCCAGGTCCCTCTGGATGGGATCTTGTTCTTCAGTCTTATCAACCACATCACTCAGCTTGGTATCATCTGCACATTTGCTGAAGGCAGACTTCATTGATGAACAGCCTCGGTCCTTGAGGAACACGTCACCTATCTTTGTATATCAAGCCGTTGTCCACTACTCTTTGTATGTGACTGTCCAACCAATTCCTTATCCACTGAACAGTTGGGTGTTTCAGTAAAATGACCTGAGGTTCTAATTTAAAAAGTGAAGAGATGCCCTCACTTTACTTCTCAAAAAAACCATGTAAAACTTACAAAATTAGGTTTTTTATTAAGCTTCATGTCAATTAAAAAAAACAAAACAAAAAACCTTCAAAACCTTGTCTTAAAGAAAATGTTGTGAATACTTTCTAATTGTATTTAAATCCAAAACATCACATCTCCGAGAGTCTCAAAGTAAGCCAAGACATTATCGTATGTTTCTGGAACTTAGGTTTTCAGGTCTCCTACAACAACTGTAACAATCTCTGGATGAGTTTGGATGAAGAAACACTTGTTTACAGTATGAGCCTTTTAGATTGACTTCAGTGTACTTCTGATTCTTAAACTTGCAGTTCAGTTGTGTTAAAATCTCTGCTGAGTGAGTTCCAGATAAACATTTATGCTTTCTTAGTTGCATCTGACGTAAAATTACGGGTTCTTTTGGATTCCTGTTACTGTGTAAGGTTGACTTTTTTTATCACCAGGTTTAATCCCAATTTTTCTTCACACTTAGTTTCACTGTTCCTTGGGCCTTTTGTTTTAGTCTTTTTAATTTGATAGCAATTGTGATAATTATATTGAACAAAGGTTTTTGTTCTCAAATGTGCTTGTGTATTGGAATATACATAAAAATCTAACTAGTTATCCCTGGTACAGAAGGCCTTGCTCTTGATGGTTTGTATTCTGGGAATTTTCTTGGTTTTCTTCATTATGTATGTGATCTTGAATAACTTAGAATGGTATTAAGTGAAGATATCTCTGGCTTTGGGAACGAGATAATATTTAAACATGCTTTTTCCTTCCTGTCTCTCTCTGGCAGAAACTCTGACAAAAGAACAAAATATTTTTCTTGGATGTATTCACAGCTTTTTAGATGAACTTCAGTGAATAAGTAGAAGTAAAAATTCTCCTTAAAGTTGCTGTTCTCAGCAGTTGCATGTATACTCAATGATGTTTAAAGATAGTGTTGTGAGGGCTCTTTTATCATGCTCTATCAGTCTCTTAAATTTGATCCTGTAAAGAAATTCCTGCAACGTGATTGTGATCGCACAGTAACTTCCACGACAACAAATCAAGAAGGACATAGAAGTGCAGGAGAGTTTCTGGAGAAGGGCTCATGAAACACATGAGCTACATGACCTACAAGGAGGGGCAGAGGGAATTGGGGCTGTTCAGTCTAGAGAAAGGAGGCTGAGAGGAGACCTTAGCACTCTCTACAGCTACCCAAAGGGAGGTTGGAGTGAAGAGGGGGATGGTTTCCTCTTCCTGGTGACAAGCAACAGGACTAGAGGAAATGGATGCAACCTTGACTAAGGGAGGTTTAGACTGGATATCGGGAAGTATTTCTTCACAGAAGGAGTTACCAAACACTTAAATGGTCTGCCTAGGGCAGTGGTGGAGTCACCATCCCTGAAGGTGTTTAAACAACATGTAGACCTGATGCTTAGAACATGGCATAGTAGTGACTTCGCAGTGCTGGTTGGAAGGCTGAACTTGAAAGCTTCTTACAAACAAAGATACTCTTGTGTGCTGGAAGTATAATGCTGCAGAGAGGAGACAGTCACAGAGGTTCTTGGAGTGTGTGAAAGCTGACTTTCTGATGCAACTGGTGAAGTAGCCAGCTAGAAAGGATGCCCTCTTGGAACTACTGCTTGTGAACAGAAGGACTTGCAGGAAATATAGCAGTTGGAGGCTGTCTTGTGCATAGTGATCATGAAGTAAGAGTGTTAAATTCTCAAGAGAAGTGAAGAGGGGGTTCAGCAGAACTACCACCTTAGACTTCTGTAGGGCAAACTTTGACCTGTTCAGGAGACTGTTTGGCAGTGTCCCTTGGGAGGCAGGCCTGCAGGATGGCGTTGCAGAATGCTGGGCACTCTTCAAGAAGGAGATTTAGAAGTACAGGAATAGGAGACCCTTATATCCTAAAAACGTGCTGATGGGAAAGAAGGCCAACCCAGAGAGTTTATGGCCTTTTGAAAAGGGGATGGGCCACTCAGGAGGACAACAAAGAGGCAGTGAAGCTATGCAGGGAAAAAATCAGTAGGGCCAAAGCCCAACTAGAACTTTTATCTAGCTATTGCCATGAAAGATATTTAAAAATGTTTCTGTAAGTACATAAAACCCAAAATATTAGGGAGATTTTTCATCTTTTATTGGGTGCAAGGGGAAACATAGTGACTAAAGACTAGGAAAAGGCTGAGAAACTCAGTGACTTCTTTTCTCAGTCTTCAATAGCAGGACTCTGGGTAGCCAGCCCCTTAAGCTTTAAGACAGGGATGGGGAACATAAGGAGACCTCCATAATCCAAGAGCAAATTGTGAGTGACCTGCTGGACCACACAGTCATACACAGGTCTATGGGGCCACATGGTTTACACTCATGAGTCCTGAAAGAGTTGGCAGATGTGCTTACCAAGACATTATTCATTTTTTAGCAGTCCTGGCCAGTTCGGGAGGTCCCAGTGGACTAGAGATTAACAAGTGTGATGCCCATCCGCAAGAAGGGATAGAAAGAGTATTGGGAAATTCAGACCTGTCAGTCTGACCTCAGTGCCAAGAAGATTATGGAGCAAATAATCTTGAGTGTCGTAACACAGTTTATAGGACAATTAGGCAATCAACCCAGTCAGCAGGGGTTCATGAAGGGCAGGTCCTGCTTAGGTGACACACTTGGTGGATGAGGGAAAGGCTGTGGAAATTGTTTACCTGTTGTTTAGCTGTTGTTGGTTTTACCTACAGTATCCTCATGAAAGAGCCGTCTGTCCTAGGCCTGGATGAGCATATATTCTGCTGGATCAAACTGTCTGGAGCGCCATACCCGGGAAGTGATGGTGAATGAAGTTAAATCCAGTTGGCAGCTGGTCGCAAGTGATGTTCCCCAGGCCTCAGTGCTGGGGCCACTCCTGCCGAATATCTTTATCAATGATCTTGACGAGGAGACTGAGATCATCCTCAGTAAGTTAGCAGATGATTCCAAGTTAGATGAGAGTGCTGATGAAGGGTAGGAAGGCTCTTCAGAGGCATCTGGACATGCTGTATTGATGGGCTGAGGTTAATCATATGGGCTTCATCTAGACCAGTTGTGGGGTCCTGTACTTGGGCTGCCCAGATGATACTACAGGCTGGGGGCAGAGCAACTGGAAAGTTGCTTGGCAGGAAGAGACCTAAGGGTGTTGATTGACAGTCAGCAGAACATGAGCCAGCTGTGTGCTCAGGTGGCCAAGACTAACAGCATCTTGTCCTGTACCAGGAATAGTGTGGCCAGTGGGACTAGAGAGGTGGTTGTCCCCAAGTACTTGGTGCTGTTGTGGTTACACCTTGAGTTCTGTGTTCAG
>WBNM01015138.1:1137-12419 GCA_013399055.1 Ramphastos sulfuratus | reverse complement strand
AGGGGAGTGCTTGTACCCCTGGGATAGTGCTGGAGCCAACTGTAGGATGTTTACATGAGCTATTCTCACCCTCTTTGACTCACTCCGTAGGAGCCAAAGCTCCAAAGAGACCCATTTGGAAGATGCCATCTTTGCCAGCCAGCACATCAAAACCCAATATGTTTTCTGGGCAGGGATGTAAGGCAACTTCCACTAAGGTGCTGCCTTTGTCCCCTGGGAGCCACACCCTTGTCTTAGCCAGATAACAGTTAGTAGGTGCCCCTGTAACATCTAGTATTTTTATCCCTCTATGGGATGGCCGTATCCCCAGGCTCTTTGCCAACTCTAAATTCAGGACACTAATTTGAGCACCTGTGTCAATTAAGAACTTTACAGCCATTCTTCTGGGTCCAGTCAGATTAAGATAAAAGGCTCGTAGTTATTAAACCATTGTAAGGCATTAACAAAGCAGTGAGAGACGCCTGAGGCAGCCACCGTCTCATTTAGTTTTTTGCCTTCTACTGGGGAGTTGAGAAGGAGTTAACTCCCTCAGAAGTGGCAGAAATCTCCAAGGTGGGTGAGCTGCTGCCCCTGGGCTTGCCTGGGCTGCCGCCATGGTAGCTACATTTCAAAGACAAAACCATAGCCTTTATATTCCAATTAGGCAAGTCCTTTAGAACAATTTTGAGTATCCCCAGTGATACCATTTGTTCATACCAACTCTTTCTCGGGGACAGTCTGGATTTATGCGTGAAGTCCCGGTTCTTTCTCTGCTCCCTGCCCCTGCACCGTCCAACTCTCGGGCTACCAGGAGAGCCTTTGGCAACATGGACATGCTGGCCTTTTAGCGCTGCCCTGCCTCTGTTTCTACGGCAGCCGCTGTCTCTGCTTTCATCGGCAGTGGTATTTATGGGGCTACGCTTGCCGCTTTTACCATCAAAAAACTCGTTTCTTGTCATAACTGGACGCATGCTTTTCTGTTCCATAGTGTCCTCATCACCACTCTGTCACTGCTCGCTGCAGGCGAGTCTGTCTGTGGTTTTGGCTTGGACCTTTTACGTGGCTTGTCTTTGGCTTTCTGAGGCACGGGGGCAGACACAACAGGGTCCTCAGTAGGAGCACACAACTCTGCGTCACTCAGTTCATAGGCAGAGGTGGAGAGGGAAGTCACTGAACACCCATTCGAGGAAACTAACCCTGATGTGTTTTTTGTCTCTTCTTGTGTTTTTAGGGCATCTATAAAGGCTTTAGACTGCTCATGTATGGTTTCCCATAGGCTTTGGCTTCATGCC
The DNA here is from genome assembly GCA_013399055.1 of Ramphastos sulfuratus. Lineage (NCBI taxonomy): Eukaryota > Metazoa > Chordata > Aves > Piciformes > Ramphastidae > Ramphastos > Ramphastos sulfuratus. The sequence goes on along the minus strand of WBNM01015138.1, from coordinate 11,148 downwards.
TTCTTTTCCTCTTTTAATTCCTTTTCCAAAGTCTGATATTTTTCCTCTAATAGTTGAATTTTTCCCTCATAAAATTCAAATTTGACCTGTGCCTGGGCCATTACTGAACCCAGGATTACAGCATAATATTCTGCTGTAGACTCATAAATTGCAGGGTCAAAACCCTCAGCTAGTTTTTCTGTAATGTTATCTGGATTTTTACAGCTTTTCTGAGCCCAGATTAAATGAACTTCTGTGATAATGCATCCTTTTTTGTGAAGAAATTTCACAATTGAATTACCCTGCAGCCACTGCGCCATATTAAATCGGTTGTGGGAATTAATGAGGCAGGAATTATGAAATATACCCCACCCACAACTCTATACAAATTAATTAGATGGGTTCAGAAATTCAGTTGGGAAAATCTTTCACAAGGATGCTTACAGGGAATTTAGTAATTCAGGACAAATCAGAAAATAGGAAAAGGTTTGCCACACTTACAAATAAAAGGCAGCCAAAAAACAGCTTTGCCACACTAACAAATAAAAGGCAGCCTGGAGCCCTAGGGAACATCTACACTACTCACGGTGGTGGAGTAGGAATTCAGAGATAGTCCCTTGGCTCCTTGTTGGCAGTCTTTCACGGCAGTGCCTTGAAGTGCAGATTGTGAGGCAGCACAGAGTAAAGCTCAGGCTGCTTGGCAGCTTACCCACAAGTACGGCAAAGGCAGGTCCCTTCAACAGGCAGGCAGAATCTGACGGTCCGACACTGGCAGTTTGATGCTGGCAGTCTGTGGCTAGCAGTCCCTTGCTAGCAGTCCGTGGCTAGCTGTCTGTGGCTAGCAGTCCCTCTCAAAAGTCCCTCTCAAAGTCCCACTAGATAACATGTCCCATTGCCATATATATATGCTGGGGCAATTTGCTCTTCCCCGTTCAAACCTGTGGGGATGGGGAAAGGTACTTGACACCTACTCCTTTCACATTCCAAACCCCCAGAACCAGAGGTGGGGGGGGAGCAGAACAGTTTTACACCCGATTCAAACCACCGGTGGGGCTGGGAATTGGGCGTGCCCCGCCACACAGGGAAATGGTTGTGGCCCTGTAGTTGGCAGTACCAAGATTGCACCTTCAATATGGTGTTCAGCTTTAGACCCCTCACTACAAAAGGGGTATTAAGTTGCTGGAGCATATCCAGTGAAGGACAATGAAGCTGGTGAAGTCTGGAGGAGAAGTCTTATGAGGATGGCTGAGGGAATTGGGATTGTTTAGTCTGGAGAAGTGGATGCTGTTGAGAGATCTCATTGCTTGAAAGGAGGTTGTAGTGAGGTTCCTGTTGGTTTCTTCTCTCAAGAAATGAGTGATAAAAGGAGAGAAAATAGCTTGAAATTTTGCCGGGAGAGGTTTGGGTTGAATATTAGGAGAAGTTTCCTTACTGAAAGGTGGTCAGGCAGTGGAGTCACCTGCCCGGGGAGGTAGTTGAGTTCAAAAAATATGTAGACATGGCATTTTGGGACATGATTTAATGGCCATGGTGGTGTTTGGTCAACAGTTGGACTTGCTGATCATAGATGTCTTTTCCAACCTAAACTATTCTATGATTCTACATATACCCCTCTAATTAGAGAGGTCCAAGCTACCCACTAAATAAAGTATATATATTCTTATAGTAGTTATAAAGAGCTTTAAGGAAACACTTCATAATTAGGAAGGCAGTCTTCATATTATTTTAGTTAATTCTCTAAAAACTAGAGATCAGGAGTGGTTCCACCCTCTCTTGATGAAGTTGCCTGCAAGTATGCAGGTCCATGCCTCAGTGAATATAGACACAATTGAAAAAGCCATCGAGATAAACAACAAATCGAAAAATTGTCTGCAAGAGCATGTCATGAGATGGGCTGAGCTCTTCATGGATTTAAACACGCACGGTCTTCAATATGGCCTCCCCGGAGGCAAAAGCTCTGATGAAAGGAGCCACAACAGTTTCCATAAAGGCAGAGCCAGAGCAGGGCTGAAAGGCCAGCAAGTCCATGCCTACAAAGGCTCTTCTAGCACCCACAGGCCAGATGGCATAGGTGCAGGGAGCAGAAAAAGCACTGCGATTTCGTGCATAAATCCAGACAGTCCCAAAGAAATAGTTGGTATAAACGAGTGGCATCCTAGCTCTGATCTGGCTAGTGGATTCTGTCCAGGCCTGTAGCAGTCAGTGTGAATGAAGGATCTTTATCATATTCCAGAAGTCTAAAACTTTATAGATGTAGATGTCATAGACATTACTGGATATCACTAAGATATTTTTGATCTAAAAATTAATATATTTAGTCTCAAAAAGCTGATAAAGATACAATATATCAGAGCAATATGGTTCCGGAACTTGTCTCTTGTTGGAATCAGCTACAGTCAACAAAAAATTAAAATATCTAATGTATCTATATGAGGGAATAAATTATAAGCTTTCCTGAGAAAACAGGTAACTAGACTGAATTTTTTCCAGGCTAGAGTTCTCATCTGGTTTGTCTACATTGGCTACTGGCCTGTGAATTCATGTTTAATGGGCTTGCCTGGGTAATTCTTAGCACATAATAGATTTGCTGATTTCTGAGGAAAGGTGTGAAAAATGTATTAATTAATGAATCAGATTAACTTCATTAGGTTCTCTGAGAGGTATTCTGTATTGAAGAAGGCAAGAGAAGGAAAGATAATGTGAGACAACAATTTCACTAGAAACTGTCGTCAGTAACAGGTAAACATGACACAGGTTTTGTTTCTTCTGCTTTGGAAATTTCTTCAAATTCCCGTGCACTTTCATTATTATTACCGTAACTAAACCATTACCTTAAGTTTTTAGATTTCACTGATATTGATCTCATAAAATGCTGAGCATGAATGTAACATTAATAGAAGTTTAGACTATTCAGCAGCTCACAAGTTCAGGCCCCAAATGATTGCATTTGGTTATATAAAATGCATCAACCTCCTAACTTCATTTAACAAAAGTTCCACATTGTTATGGAATCAACTTAAATGGTTCTGTCTTAATGGAGCTCTTGAGTAGTTGTTACCAGAAGCTCTTTCACAGGTCACCGAAACACTATTACGTTGATGGCTCATACTAGACAAGCAAGTCTTCATAGAAGATAAAATGCATATTCTACCGGAGAAAAAAGTTACTCTTTATTTCAATTTGCTCAGACCTACACTACAACTTTTAACCTCCTGGTAACTCTTGTTCTTCTTTTTATAAAAGCATGAAAATCGCAAATCCACTTGTTTTCCCATGAAAATGTTATGAATGTATGAACCCAAAAGAAGTTTTCTAAATTTGCCAGCACCATTATTTGCAGATTTCAGACAATTCCAGTTATAAGAGAAAAGCATAATGGCAGCTGCATTGCCTCGTCAGATGCAATTGGTATAAAAAGGTCTTTCTACATTATGCTATTAGACGTTATGCCTGTAAGGAATATTTTTGTTTAAAATACCTGCTTCATCTAAAGTAAGACCTTTGCAGGAATCTATCGGGTTAATTGTTATGGATTATGCAAAATTAATATTGATAAAATTATTAATAATGTAATAGGAAAAAGGTATTAATAACTATGAAAATTATTTATTAATATATCAAATCTCACCAGAAAGCCTATATACAAGGTTTGAATGCATGTTTGGGATATTTATACACAGGGAAAACAGGCAATTTAGAACAATTGGGGAAACTAGAAAAACATATAAACAATTTCAACAGCTGGAAAGACAATCTTGTGGTTTATGTGCTGCTTGCCCTCCAGAGAGACATGAGAGGCTCCTTTCTGCTAAAGCAAAAGGCACAATAAAATTGACTTACAAAATCAGAACTTAATTACAAGGAAGCTCTTTAGAATATTTATTCACAAGCTAGTATCTCCAGATTTCCAGGGCTGCACTATAATATCAGAAAGTACCCAAAGCACTTGGAGGGCTCGCTGTCAGTGGTTTCAAAGCCATTGGAGGCTTTTGAAGTTTCCCCAAGGCTCTTCTCTTAGAAAACTGGGGGTTTAGCACAGTCACTGACCTGGTCTTGACTCCTTCCAGGACAGATGGTGTGCAGGCAGACATGATGTCTTGCTGGTGGCTTATTCTCACCAAGACATGAAGGCACTTAATGCCTTCTCCTGATAAACTTGAGGCACAGTAAAGTTTCCAGGTGAACAAGCATAAAGCATCAAAGCAAAGCTGGTCTGGAACATGAGGCAGAACAAAATAGCAGAGAGCATGAGGCAAAGCAGAGAAAACATGACAGAGAGCATGCTTGCAATTTAACTCATATCTTTTATCAAATGTCTGAGTGTATGTGGCACATCTGGCCACAAGAGATTCACCAATCAGAATGGCACCTTGCCAAAACCGAACATATTAGGTAAAGTCAGGAGACTGCTTTCCCTTATTTGGGAAAACACAAGACATGCATAAACAAATATATGCATCTTGTTTACTACTGCAAAGCAGAACAGGTCTGAGAAAGTCTTGGACCCTCAGACTGGGTGTCTCCAAGCCTTTTGTCTTCTTGTCCTGCACTCTTCTTCCCCCAGTCCAGGGGGGAAGTGGACCATGGGATCATGCTTGGACAGGCCAGGACTTGTGCTAGGCCTATGCTAGCCTTCCAGGACATTAATGTGACCAGTAGATCGAGCAAGGGAAATGACCGTGTCTCCAGTCTGTGAGGTCTATGGATGGAAGGGGATTGCATGATGAACCTCATGTAAGAGATGCACAAGTGCTAATGGAGGTCAAAACATGTTTCTCCATGAGACTTAAGAGTTCCATAGAGTAACTGCTTTCCATCTCACATTCACTTCAGCACATAAATACTTCTAGCACCCTTCCAGAATGACCATCTGCATCTCAACATCCAAAGGCCATGAAAACTATTTCTTCACCTCAACATTTAATAGTGCACAAAAAGACTGAGGTTCCGTTAACAGTGGCATAGAGCAATTCAGCCTCGAAGGCAGCCATTTAAATACACCAAACTCATACATTACCAAATTAAAGCAAAGGTGTGTAATGGATCATCAAGATTTGCTTAGCTGCTCAAGTGCAAACCCAAGCTGTCAGCTTGGAAAGCAGTATTATGAACACCACACAAAGGTACCCAAGGGAAAAAGATCCTGTAATCAGCTCCATAGAAGCATTTAGGTGCCAAATGTCATTTGAAGCTCACGGAAGTAAGCAGTTAATGAGATGGCTGCCCCAGAGGCAGGTGTCTGCACATCTTGGAAAATTAAACTTTCCAAGTTTGTTTTAGTTTCTTTCCCCTGGGTACTTTGAATCATCTGAGACAATCTTGTGTGTTTAAGAGATCTACATCACAGTGTTGGAAATGATCCATTATTTATGGGAACCTGTGGTTTTCTGAAATGACAGCAAAAGTTTGGGGGCATGTCCTGGGGCATTCCAACTAGACTCAGATATCTACATGTGAGAATATGAATTTAGTTAAGAAAGAGTGCCTTTCTTTGCTCTCTTCTCTACCAATAATAAAGTACGAATCTGTTTTGTTGCTTTAATGATGACTGTATTTTAACCCCTCTCTTTTCCTTTCATTTTACTATTTTTTATTTGGTTGGTTGTTGTGTGTTGGTTTGTTTCTTTTTTTTCACTCACAGTCTAACTTACCTGTTCATATTGTTTACATATGTATACATATACATATATATATCTCAAAGGAAAAATAACTGTCCTCCTTTTTTTAGTCTTGTTGTCATTCATTACTTGGTCTCTTCTCACATAGTAGGAGTAACTAAAGAACAGTAATTCATGTGTTCCTAAACTTTAGGTGACAATGAGCAGAAGTCTTGAGAAGCCTGAGAGGGGATCTGATCAATATCTGTAAATATCCGTGTGTATCTGAGGTGTCAAGCGGATGGAGCCAGTCACTTTTTGGTGGTCCACAGTAATAAGACAAGGAACAATGGAAAAAACTTCAACATAGGTTTCACTGCAACATAAGGAGAAACTTCTTTACAGTGAGAGTGATGGAGCACTGCAATAGACTGCCCAGAGATGTTGTGGAGTCTGCTTCTCTGGAGACTTTCAAAACCTGCCTGGATGCATTCCTGTTCAGACTACCCGAAGTTATCCTGCTTTGGCAGGGGGTTTGGACTCGATGACCTCTGGAGGTCCCTTCCAACCTCTAATATGCTGTGATTCTGTAACTAATAAAAGGGAACTTTTATAAAATTACTGTATTAATGAACTCTTATTCCATTATTTATTCCCAAACATTTATATTAATGGTTGGATGTAGGTAGCATCAAAAATTCAACAAAGGCTCAGGAAACAAAAAAGGGTAAAAAAACATTTTGTTGTTCATTAAGGTGCTAGAAAAGCTCAAGATAAACCTGCTTAAAATTGATCTGATAAGCTGGGAAACTCTGATTCACTGATATGTTTTTCTCTGCTAATGGTTCTTTGCTAATACTTATCACTTGCTTTGAGTAACTATTAATCTTGTAAATTGAGAAGTGCAATTTCTAGAGCATTTAACCTTTCGTGTTTACTGCCTCCAGAGTCTAGGTTGACTTGGATATCAAGCATTGCATTTTACATTTCTCTGAGCTCCAAATGCTAAAATGCTAAGAGAACGCCACAAACACTGCTTAAAACTGGTTTTTCTTCCTTTTCCATCCTTCGTACAAGTATATTTTTACAAAGTGTAATGAAGCTGAATTAACTTTTGTTTTCCCACTTGTTCCCTTCTGTCCCATACTGAAGCTACTTCAATTGCTTGCTAGCGTCATTATTTCCTACATATTTGACATCAGAAATGTCCACAGAGGTAACAGTTCAGCAGCATTAATGTATTTCTAATGATCTCATGGACAAAAAAGAAAAAAAAAACAACAATGGTTATCTCTTTAGAAGCCTAATAATTCTAGTATCTGCCAATAAATATTGATTTATAAAAAATGAAAAATTTCCATTAATTTCTTCAGACATTCAGCCATTCCACTTTTATCTTTTCTCATGAGAGCTTTTGATCCTTCTTTCCTCTTGTGTTGCTTTATTTTGAGTTTTAATTTTGTTTGTTTGTTTGTTTGTTTTTATACCTATACCATTCTGGCCATGACAACTAGAAGCTTTTGAAAAAATGACTAGGGCTCTGAACAAAACCTGTTGCAGGTAATTGTTGAAATATCAAGGGTATCCCGTCCTCCATTACTTAAGCTTTCATTTGTGGCTTTCATGGTTTTGAGGAATGTTTATGGCTGACAATTCTTTCTTTACGGCTCTATCCTTCAAGCTCTGTCTGATACTGCTAAGAATGACCGCATGAGTGACTGATAAAATGTCAAGATGCCATTGTTTCCAGGAGAGTGTTTGGGAGCAATAAGATTTGTTTCAATTTATCTCATCCACCTGGCTTCACGTTTAAGGCTTCACGTTTTACTTCTTGGCCTGTTACAAGGGAAAATAAAACAAACCTTCCCTTCTTGCAACAAACAAAAAACCTTATAACTCTAAAGCACTCCAATTTAATATTATGCAGATAGGTTATAATGGCAGCAGTGCTGTGACATTTTGAACCGTATTTCATAAAGCTCATCTGTACAATATTTTGGATGTAATTAATAATCTCTGTGAAAGCTGGTTTATGGATTGCAATACCCACATTTTAAAACTTGAGAAATATTGCAACAAAAATGCAATTCACAAGGCAGATGGTGAAACAGGTTCTGTAGAGCAACAGAATGAAGAGCTTTACAGTGAGTTTCATAGAATCTTCTGCTAGGATTTAACCCTTGCCAAAATTGTACCAATTCTCAAATGGCCTTTACAAGTTGCTAAACCTACTAATAAATCTAAGCGAAAAGCAATCAGCAGAACAAACTGCCAAATGACACAAATAAAAATATGAATTCATATTTTGCATAGATGGTTTTCCAGTGCAATTACTCTAAAGCCGTTTCACTCTTTTTAAATTAAATAGCAGTCATTTGATGTAATTCAACTGTAAACTTATGTTGCCATTTCCTAAGAGTTTACACAAGAGCTAGCACGATTAAAAAAATTTTTTTCTGTCTTTGTTAATTGTGGGAAAAACTGACACAATCATAACAGTGTTAAAAATAGTAGTAAAAAAAAGCCCATCTGTTTTATGTGACAATGGTGCTTTAACAACCACTTGGGCGCTGTCAAGAGTTAGGGCTGGACACTAGATAAATGGCAAACCTTTACAAATGAGAAGAGAATAGGAATAAGGGAGAGAGAGACTTATGGACTGGAAAAGAAAACTAAGACCACTTTAATGAAAATAGTAACAATAAAATGAAACATACAAAAATACACATGGGATCAATGTTGAACCTAATGCCTGTGAAGACAAATAAGGCAGTATCACCACTGACACTGTGGGCAGTTGCTGGGGAAGTCCCAGACTGGGCTTGACTGCAGCTGGGAACCAAATTCAGGAGCTGGATTCTGGAACTGGATTCACAAACACATGGATTTCAATTAAAGGTAGAGTGCAGAGCTGTCCTTAGACACCATCCATTGAAGAACAGAACCTGATCCTTGTGAATCCTCAGTTTTACACTGAGTATGACCTATATGGAATGCAATACCTTGTTGATCAGTTTAGGATCACCTGTCCTGTCCACTTCTCTCTGCAGCTACAAGGTCTTTACTACACTTGCAATGTGGTGCACAAGATTTAGCAGTGATCATGATTTCTATAATCTTGATTTGATAAAAGCTCCTGAAGTGTGGCAGAACTGCTGAGGCTGACAAAAAATAAATTAACCGGTCTGGTTTTAAAACCTCCATCTGGTTTAAAAAAACTAGCCTGGGAGGCTGTACTTCAGACCTGAGCTTCTTGGTCCATTTTATCAAGAAATTTAAAAACTAGGCTGAAGTTTGAGTGCTGAGCATACTTCCTAGGAAATTTTAAGGACCTGTTTTCCTGTTTTCATACAAAAATACTCCAGACTACTTTTTGTTTGTAAACAAGGAAAATCAGAAACGAAACTGGTAAGGACAGAGGTTTCCACAATCCCATTTTCACCAAAAAAATTGCTTAGTTTTCATGAAGTTGTAAAGCTTTTTTTATGAACTAGATGCTTTATACAGGAGGATTGCTGACCATCAAGCCCGAGATTACCAAGTGTCAGCCTTTCTTAGGAGAATACTTTTAGCTATGTAAATCATCTGGGCTGATTCAACATTGCCCTACACAGTGAAAAGGAGGTACAAAACACATCTAATCAAATTATTAACACTCACTGTAAATTTCCTGCACCAGGTAAATGTCAGCAGTAATGGAACAGATGAGCAATGTAAAGTCAACATTGACTGACCTATCCTATCACTTCACTTTTACCTTTATGAAGATAATGTGAGCAGAACTGAATTTAATATTTCAAGTGAGGATACAGGATTGTTCTTAAATATTACAATTCTATTTTGTTTTCGTTTTTTCCTATTTACTTATTTATGCATACTTACAAGTTGTAAGTACAAAATTACAGGTAGTCATATCTTTTTCCTGAGTGTTGTGGTAGGAACTGATCTGAACTTCAGCACTACAGGCAGGTCAGATTGAAATCAGGGCCAGCCCAGCAGGGGTATGCAGGTACAGGGACAACAAGAATACCTGAGCTTCTACTGATGGTGTGCTGGTTTAAGGCTAATTGGAATATTTTAATAGAGAAAATTATATTATAGGCTGTGGAAAGGAAACAATGGTGATGTCTACTTTACTCATAGGCTTGCTGACACAGATAAAACTAAGAACGTAAACATTAGATAAGACAGTCGGGCTTGTCACGGGCTCTGGGATACACTGTCTGGGGCTCTCCTGCAACTTCTGGCTTCTTCTCTCCGACAAATTAATTTCATTAATCACTTTTCTTCTAACTCCTTCTCTGGCCGATCCTCAAAACCTTGGGGTAAGGTATAGGGGTGGGGAGAAGGTGGAAGGGTGGTTGGGAGCCCCTCCTGGGGTCTCTGATTTCTGGAAGGGGTGTTGTGTTTCTGTATTACCTTTACCTTGTATATT
>WBNM01015137.1:0-29639 GCA_013399055.1 Ramphastos sulfuratus | reverse complement strand
TGCTATGAACAAACATTGCCACAAACTTCGTTATTTTATGGTTTGCTACAGACATCCTCAAAAATGTGTCTGGTCTGTAAGGCTCTTTACCAGCACTCCTTGGTTTTGCTTTTATCACCTGATATGGAGGTACTGGAAGGTGTCCAGAGAAGGGCCATGAGGATGCTCAGAGGACTGGAGCTTCTCTGCTGTGAGGACAGGCTGAGAGAGTTGAGGCTGTTCAGTCTGGAGAGGAGAAGGCTCTGAGGTGACCTTCTTGTGGCCTTCCGGGATCTGAAGGGGGCTGCGGGAAAGCTGGGAAGGGAATGTTCAGGGTGTGTGTCCTGCCAGGGGGGCAAAGCAGGCCCAGGGTTGTTGTTGGTGCCCTGTTAGATCGGCTGGGTTTCAAATGCCTCTCCTGCCAGTGCTCTGTATTGCCCGGAGGGGTGACCGAAGGGCTCTGCTCTGGGAGGGCCTCACTTCGGGCTCAGCTCCTCCGCCCCTCGCTGGCTGTGCTCTGCGGACTGCCTGCCCGAGGACGCAGGCTCCTGCCTTCGCCTTTCAATTTTAGCAGTGCACTCAGCTCCTGCTGCCCTCTCTGCCTTGGGGTTGCACCGAAAGCACTCCTTGGGGTGATAATTTCTTCGATGGCTCCCTCAGTGCAGCGGNGAATGGTAAGGTTGGAAGGGACCTCAAAGATCATCCAGTTCCAACCCCCTGCCACAGGCAGGGACACCTCCCACAGGAACAGGTCACTCAAGGCCTTGTCCAGCCTGGCCTTCAACACCTCCCTGGGCAACCTGTGCCAGTGTCTCACCACCCTCACTGCAAACAACTTCCTCCTAACATCCAGTTTCAATCTCCCCTCTGACACTTCAAACCCATTGCCCTTGTCCTGTCATTACAAGCTCTTGTCAATAGTCCCTCCCCAGCCTTCCTGTAGGCCCCTTCAGATATTGGAAGGCTACTCCAAGGTCTCCTGAAAGCCTTCTCTTCTCCAGGCTGCAGACCCCCAACTCTCTCATCCTGTCCTCACAACAGAGCTGCTGCAGCCCTCTGAGCATCTTGGTGGCCTCCTCTGGACCTGCTCCATGTCCTTCCTGTGCTGGGGGCTCCAGAACTGCACACAGTATATTTAACCCCTCTAAGTTTCCCTTGGAATAACCCATCTTGATCTTGAAGAGTTTCTGGCAAATCTGCAGTTATGCTAAGGGTAAGTCTGAGGAAGTCTTGGATTTTCAAAGTAGGTGTCTCCAAGCCTTTTGTCTTCTCCTTGTGCTCTGCTTCCCCCCCAGCAGAAGAAATGAGATGATGTGATCATACCTGGGCAAGCCAGGATGTGGATCTTCCACAACAATGTGACACATGAGATTTAAACCAGAAAGGGTTAGCTCTCTTCCTGCTTTAAGTAAGGGAGTGGTCTCAGCTTGTTAGTTTGATGGATGTCTTCCCTCTTGCCCACAATGACCAGTTTCAGATGGCCTGATGCAGAGACAGGGGAGAGGAGTAGGCATTTTTTGGTGTTAACCAAATAGCTTTGTCCCCTTTTGCTTTCTCTGCTCCCTCCTCTTTTTCTTTTTTTTTTTTCCCTCCTTGTCTCCAGTCTGTTTTTTTTGTTCCACGTGAGACCTCTTAACTAGTTAAGAGGAGCTGGGCCAAGTCCTGTAATGTAACCAATTCTTCCTTTGCTTATGAAGTAGCTGTTGGAGAGGTTATGATTTTCCAGGCTGATTTTAAATTTTCTCCTTCAATCTCTCCTGTCTAACTGATGAGTGGTCAAAGTGCTCAGCAGAAGTAGCCTGAAAGCCGAGGTCCTGCTTGGACTGCTATGGAAACCTGGTGGCTTACAGAGGGTCAAAACCTACATAATGGCTGAGTCATTCTGCTGCACAGTCAATTTAAATCTCTGAACTGAGCTCTGTAAGCAGAGCTCTGGGAAGGTCCTTCAACAGGTTCTCCTGACTAGATTAGGGGAAACCTAATCTAACATGGCAATAAAGCCTGGCTGTTTGCTGTAAGTACAAAAGAATGTGCATGGTACTTAAATAGTGGTGCCAGGGTGAGAACTGGAGAGCTCCTTAGTTATATTTCACTTGATGTAAGGTGAACTTTCAGTGTGAGTCTTGCATTGTGTTTGACACAGTCCTTGACCCTGAGAGACATGGACATGTACTTAATGTGGGGAAAAAAAAAAAAAAGCCTTCTCTTGTGAGTTCTACCTACCAGAAGAGGCTTTGCACAAAATTGCTTCTCTTAGCTGGACTGAAAAGTGTGGTCCTCTTCTTTCAAAATAAGAAGTCTATTATATCTTTATGCAGGGCCACTGAAAAGCAACAGTTATGATATGTACTCTGAAGAATATAAATAGTTCCTCTTCATCAGGGGAAGACTCATAAATCAGTGCTGAATCTCACTGGATTATAAAACAAAAGGAGAAACAACCCCAAAACAAATGAAAACCCAACCCCCCTCCTGTTTCCTTTGGGCAGGGCTGATCCTTGCCTTCAGGGCCACAAACATAGTTTTCTAGGTCTCTGTAGAAAGATGTTCCTGTGGCTTTGCCTCTGCAGTAAACAAAAAGCTGGATCAGCTCTCCTGTGTTGTTTCTGTAATGAGTTCCAATTGGAGTACTGTTCCTCCCTGCTTGGCAGCTCAGGCAGTGTAGCATTTTCTGAGTTTAGGAGGGGAAAAAAAAAATAATAATGATTTTTAACCTCTTCTTTGCCCAGAAAGGCACAGACATTGTAACACAAGGTGACCATCTTTAAGTTTTGAAAGTCATGGCTATTTTCTGTTTATATGGAGGTGTCCTCCACTTGTTCTGACAACTTATTTCTTGTTTGGGGGAATTCAGAATATACTTTGAGTTACATTCTTTGTAGTGTGGTAGAGGCTTTTGCTATCCACTGCACCAAACAGAGCCCAGGACTGTGAGTCGTTGTCTCATATCAGCTACTTCTATATGGCATAAATGATCTTCTAAAGAAATTACTTTACTCACCAGTCTTTCTCTGTAAGATTTGCTCACTGAAATGCTATGACCCGTAAGGGGTTTGTTTGTAAAATTGAGTGGTCAGTTTGCCACTGACAAAGGAAACAAGCTTGGTGGAAATGAAGTTTCAGCTGGAGACAATATATTGCATTGGACTTTCAAACAACACCAAACTATTTGAAACACCTCTGCCGTGAGGATAGGCTAAGGGAACTGGGATTGCTCAGCATGGAGAAGAGAAGACACTGGGGGGACCTTGTAGCTGCCTTCCAATGCCTGAAGGGAACCTACAGGAAGGCTGCAGAGGGACTTTGTACAAAAGTGTCCACTGATAGGGCAGGAGGATATGGATTTAAATTGGAGAATAGATTTAGATTGGAAAGAAATTGTTCACTAGGAGGGTGGCAAGACTCTGGAAGGGGTCCAGAGGGGTTGTGGATGCCCCTGCCTGGAGATGCTCAAGGCCAGGTTGGATGTGGCATTGAGTAACCTTGGCTAATTGAGAGGTGTCACTGCCTGTGGCAGGGAGGTTGGGTTAGATGATCTCTGAGGTCTCTTCTCGCTTAAGCCATTCTATGATTCTAGCATCTTTGAGCAAAATGTGATCTCTACCAGCTTCTCTAGGATATATGTGATCAGTGAATACCTTGTAAAAATGCTTCCTCCCCATTGTCCCTCACTTTGGTCTATGGAGAGCTCCCTTTATCTTATTTTGTTTAGCATCAGCTTCTCATTGTGATTGAATTAGATCTGCCACATCAGTGTGCTGGTTTACAGCTATGAATTCCTTCCCTCAGCATGTGTGGAAGACTCAGCAAAGTGCCAAGCACCTTGGCCAACACTCAGAAAACCTTTCCTTAATTTAAAATGAAATGTAAGAGTCAGATGCACGTTGCAGAAACTTGCACACAGGCTTTGGTGTGTGCCTGGAGCAGGGTCGCAGTGCTTTGTTTCTGTGCATAGTGTGTATAGTATTTCTGTTGGCTCATGGAAATAGACTCAGGTCCTGGGAATTCAGCTGTTGCTTCTTGTGTGGCCAGTGACCTAGCTTGAAGCAGCTCATTTGCTAGCAGTGCTGAAGGGATCAGTCCTGAGTTTCACCCAGATACTACCTGCTAAGAGTACTAATACTCCCATCACACCGTGAATAGTCCTGATCCTCTGTGAGTACATTTCTGTGAGGAGTAGGATTAATAATTAATGCATCTTCCCACCATGTAAAACAGGATAATCTCTGACAGATGGTGGTTTTTAACAAGAACACTGCAGTAATTCAGATCAGACCAAGCATGTTTTATCTGTGCTTCAAAATCAAAAGACACTTATAGGGATGTATGTAAAACCCGCACGGCGTTCTTGCAGTCTGCTCCTAGTTTTAGCTTGTGAACATACTGGATTTTTTTTTTTTTTTGAGGTTGTATTAGTGGTGGCAGTGGAATTATGTCAAATTTCACAGCGTTATAGAAATGGGCTGCCTTTAGCTGCCAAGTGTGCCTATCACATAGCTGAGAGGAAAAGCAAAATGGCAATGTATTAGAAAGGCATGTCTGTGAAAGAGTGTTTTGTAGCAGCTTTACTGTTATGAGCTGATAGAATCACAGAATTGTCAGGGTTGGAAGGGACCACAAGGAGCATCCAGTTCCAACCCCCCTGCCATGGGCAGGGACACCTCACACTAGACCAGGTTGCCCACAGCCACATCCAGCCTGACCTTAAAGACATCCAGGGATGAGGCTTCCACCCCCTCCCTGGGCAACCCCTGCCAGTGTCTCACCACTCTTACGCTGAAGAAGTACTTCCTAATATCCAATCTGCCCTCCTCTAGTTTTGTTCCATTCCCCCCAGTCCTATCACTACCTGACACTCTAAAAAGTCCCTCCCCATCTTTCTTGTAGCCCCCTTCAGATACTGGAAAGGTACTATAAGGTCTCCTGGAAGCCTTCTCTTCTCCAGGCTGCAGAGCCCCAACTCTCTCACCCTGTCCTCAGAGCAGAGCTGCTTCAGCTCTCTCAGCATCTTGGTGGCCTCCTCTGGACCCGCTCCAACACTTCCATGTCCTTCCTGTGCTGGGGGCTCCAGAAATCCTCTGTCTGTTCCCAAAAGCTGCAGAGATGTATTAGTGAATGATGGAATGGTTGCTGTGCTGTCAGGAGCTCATCCAACAGCAGGATCAGGTTGCTGTGCTAGAGAGACTGTCTGATGTGCTCTAAGCACGTTGGGTGTTTGGGTGCTCTTATTCTACTTAAAGAACAGTTAGGAAAGAACATGTACTGTGGTAGACCTGCCATGGATGGGACCATTGCCTAAATGAAGGCTTTCAACCACAAATACCTCTGCAAGGAACTGTTTTCTTCCATTCATAAAATGCTATGCTAAGGATTTCTCAAAACAAGGGACGCAGCATCCATAGAATCACAGTATGGTAAGGTTGGAAGGGACCTCAAGGATCATCTAGTTCCAACCCCCTGCCATAGGCAGGGACACCTCCCACTAGTACAGGTCACTCAAGGCCTTGTCCAACCTGGCCTTGAACCCCTCCAGGGAGGGAGCAGCCACAACCTCCCTGGGCACCCTGTCCCAGTGCCTCACCACCCTCACTGTAAAGAACTTCCTCCTAACATCCAGAATTGTTTTGTATCATGAGGTAGAAATAAATATGTCTGTGGAATACAGCATCTAGCTTGGATGTAGGCTGAGGGACCTAAGGCTGTTTAGTCTGGAGAAGAGAAGACTGAGAGGGGATCTAATAAATGTTTATAAATATATGAGGGCTGGGGGTTAGGGGTGGAGGGGAGACAGGCTCTACTCACTTCCTCCCTGGGATAGGACAAGGAGGAATGGATGGAAGCTGCAGCACAGGAGGTTCCAGCTTAACATCAGGAAGAACTTCTTTACTGTAAGGGTCCCAGAGCACTGCCCAGAGAGGTTGTGGAGTCTCCTTCCCTGGAGCCTTTCAAGGCCTGTCTGGATGTGTTCCTGTGTGGCCTGAGCTAGATTGTCTGGTCCTGCTCTGGCAGGGGGGTTGGACTGGATGAGCTATTTGGGGCCCTCCCAACCCCTGACATCCTGTGAGCCTGTGACATTGGAAGTATTACCCTTCTCAGGGTTGGAAGGAACCTCAAGGACCATCTAGTTCCAAGCTCCCTGCCGTGGGCTGCCTTTTGGGCTGTTTTTGTCTGGAAATGTGACACTGAAATACTCTGTTTGACAGAACAGATTTTGTTTTTTCAAACCTGTTGAAAAGTGTGGAGTAGTTGTCAAAGAAAAGGACTGATCATCAAATAACCTTTTGTATTGCTTTTCACAGCAAGAGTGATTGGCATTGGGATGGGCTGCCTGGGGTGGGTGTGGAATCACCACCCCTGGAGGTGTTTAAGAGGAGGCTGGATGAGGCACTTAGTGCCATGGGTTAGTTAATTAGAAGGTGTTAGGTGATAGGTTGGACTCGATGATCTTGGAGGCCTTTTCCAACCTGGTTAATTCTGTGATTGGGAAGGCTACTAATGAGAGAATCTCTTTTGGAGGGCCACCGGTGGGTGGTTGACTAAGAGCTGACAATTGTCAATCTAATCTCGTGTTCCTAGACTGCAAATAGAAGTGGATCTTCTCTGCAGAGTGAGTTTCATAAGCTTGTGTGCTGTTTTGAGGCTAACTGGAATATTTTAATGAAAAATGAGATTATAGGCTGTGAAAAGCAAACAATGGTGATGTTTACTGGACTCAGACTTGCTGACATGTATAAAAACAAGGACACAAACATAGATAACACAGAGTCTCTCTCTCTCTGGGAGCTGCTGTGTCTGATGGCTTTCTGCTGTGCAACCCAACTCATCACTCTGCTTCTAACTCCCCTTGCCCATCCTCCAAACTCACCTTGCATGTAAGGGAGACCCCGGGGTGAGGTAGAGGCATGGAAAGAAGGTGAAAAAGTGGTTGGGAGCCCCTCCTGGGGACACTGATTTCTGGAAGGGGAGTTGTGTTTTTCTATTACCTTTAACTTGTATATCTCTGTAACTGTTCCTGTCTATTGTGTATATCTCTGCTTGTAAATTGTGCTGAGCTGTAAATAGAGCTTCAGTCCTTAACTTCCAGCTGGCTGAGTCTAGGCTGGGGAATTTTCATAGAATGGAGAGGCAAGTAACTCCCAAACCATCACACTGTGGTCTGAGGAATTGCTCTCACCCATAGAAGCAGATAAAATTTTCCAAATCCTAAGGCCTACAGGTTCAAATTTCTGTGAGAGTTGGCTGGAATCTGCTTTCTTTTTCCTGTACAAGTAGATTGACTTGTAAGAGTATGAAAGTTCTGAGTTCTGTCAGTACATGGCATTGCTATTTCACCTTCCAAGTTCAGATTAGCTTCTGCAACAACAAAAATGCTCAGAGCATGTTTTCTGCAGAGTTAGATGCTAACAGCAGTTTGTTGTGAAAAACAAGGAAGATTCTGTGCTTGCTGTGCTAATATGCAGCAAGATTATTCTGTTAAATCACAGAAAAGTGCAATGGGAAGAGCCCTCCAAGCTCATCCAGCCCAACCTTCCACCCAGCACTGCAGCTCAA
The DNA here is from genome assembly GCA_013399055.1 of Ramphastos sulfuratus. Taxonomy (NCBI): domain Eukaryota; kingdom Metazoa; phylum Chordata; class Aves; order Piciformes; family Ramphastidae; genus Ramphastos; species Ramphastos sulfuratus. The sequence goes on along the minus strand of WBNM01015137.1, from coordinate 22,109 downwards.
CACCAAACCATGTCCCTAAGCACCAACTCCACAGGCTACTGAAACACCTCCAGGGATGGGGACTGCAGCACTGCCCTGGGCAGACCATTCCAATGGCTGAGAACCCTCTCTGGCAAGAAATAGTTCCTAGCATCCAGCCTGAACCGGCCCTGGGGCAGCTTGCAACCATTGCCTCTGCTCCTGTCCCTTGCCACCAAGGAGCAGAGGCTGCTCCCTCCTTGCTCCAACCTCCCTGCAGGGAGCTGCAGAGAGCAATGAGCTCTGCCCTCAGCTGCTACCTCCTTCAGCCTGCACACCCCCAGCTCCCTCAGCCCCTCCTCATAGCTCAGCTGCTCCAGGCCCTTCTCCAGCCTCATTGCCCTGCTCTGGACACACTGCAGCCCCTCAGTGTCCTTCCTGTCCTTCAGCCCCGAGCTGAACACCACACTTGTAGTGTGGCCTCAGCAGTGCTGAGCACAGGGCATGATCCTCTCCTGTCCCTGCTGCCCACTCTGTTTCTAACCCAAGCCAGGATGCCATTGGCTTTCTTGGCCACCTGGGCACTGCTGGCTCATGTTTAGTTGACTGCCAACCAACACCCCCAGGTCCATCTCCAAGTTGCAGCTTTCCAACCACACACCCCCAAGTCTGTAGCTCCCTATGGAGTTGCTGTGACCCAGATGCAGGACCTGGCACTTGGCCTTGTTGAACTTCATACAATCAGCCTTGACCCATGGGTCTGACCTGTCCAGGTCCTGCTGCAAAGCCTCCCTACCCTCTAGCAGATGGACAAAGCCACCCAGCTTGGTGCAGACTTACTGAGGGTGCCTCACTGCCCTTATTGAGAAGAGACACTAAAGAGGACAGGCCCCAGTCCTGGCCCCTGAGGCACGACAGACCATGCTGTTATTGAAGTGGCTCTGGGAGATATTTATATGTTGAAGTTCCTAGCCTTGTGCTCTACCTGCTTTTGTTTTGCAGTGTTCTGGTGTTATGAAATTCAGGAAAACTTAAGTACTTTCCCAGTTTTGTTACTCTAGATAGTCCTGAAACTCAAAGCTGAAGAAATTGTGTATCTTGGGTTCTAGATCTTTAGAAAGGATTTTAGGCAGTTACTCAAATGCAAACGAGAAGAGTGGTGACACTACACACTGCCCTTTCTGCCACTGCAGTGTAGGTTGTCAGGATTAGCTTTTATTTACATGCTGGATGGGAATTTAACCTGGAAAAGCAATCATTATTATTACACTGTTAGATTTATTAATTATTCCCAATGAATATGTTTGGTTTTCCATGGTTTTGCTGGTTGGTTTGCCTGATTGTGCTATGACATTCACACTGCAAGGGGAACAGTGCTTCTGCTCCAGTTACAATTCAGTAAATGGTTTTGTGCCAGTTTGTGGCTCTCCCTTTGTGACTGGGATGTACTTTCAAACAGGAATCTGTTGTTGGGCCCTTGTTCTGAGATCAGACTGGATAAGGGGCAATGTTCTCTGCAGCATCCATTATGTGTTTATTGAATTCTAATACTGCTGTTGTCTCATTAGTGTATCATTTTTTACTTGCAGAATCATACAGAATGGTCTGGGTTGGAAGGGACCTCCAGAGGTCCAACCCCTTCAGCACTCAGCAGGGACATCCTCAACTAGAGCAGGTTGCCCACAGCCCTGTCCAGCCTCACCTTGAATAGCTCCAGGCATGGGGCCCCAAACNCCCCCCCCCCCCCCCCAAGAAAATGAATGAGGTGATAAAAATGACTTCATCTAATAAAAGTACATCCCACTTTTTGCTTGTGGCTTTAAAGAAGATCCAAGTATTTGACTCAAAGCTATTACAGCATGAGACAGGAGTTATGCCCACGAGCTGTATGTGACTTTAAGGACATATCTGCCTTATTACCTAAACAATTGCCTGATTAAAGTCTTTACATGTGTGACACAGTCTGTCTGTCCAATGGGTGCTGATTATGTTTTGTCATAGGCTAAGCTATGTTCTCATTGCAGATTTCCTAGTGTTGACGAGAGACTGTTTTAGAAGAGTGAGGGTTGGTACAATGCTGCTGTCTGGTGCTCCTCCTGAGTTGGCAGCTGCTGCAGTGATTTCAAAAAGAATCTGTGTTGCCTTCCCTGTGGCTCCTCCAGTTGCTATGATGCCTGGGGGAAGTGAAACAGCACTAACATTTACAGATGTCAACATCTGCACCAGGAAAAAACCACCAAAAACCTTGGGTAGTCTAACACCTTAACAATAATTAACCTAAACTGCTTGTGACTGTGCAAAAGACATTTTGTGTAACAGATAGCTTCCCATGAGACCCCACATTGAATATTGCATCCAGTTCTGGTGTCCCCACTGTAAGGGGGACATAGATGTGTTGGAGCAAGTCCAGAGGAGGGCCACAAAGGTGATCCAGGGCCTGGAACACCTCTGCCATGAGGATAGGCTAAGGGAACTGAGATTGTTCCGCATGGGGAAGAGAAGACTCCAGAGGGACCTGCCTTCATGCCTTCTGATGCCTGAAGGGAACCTGCAGGAAGGCTGCAGAGGGACTTTGTACAAGAGTGTCCACTGATAGGACAAGGGAAATGGATTTACATTGGAGGAGAATAGGTTTAGATTGGATCTTGGGGGGAAAAAAAAAAATATTCACTAGGAGGGTGGCAAGACTCTGGAATGGATTGTCCAGAGGGGTTGTGGATGCCCCCTCCCTGGAGATCCCCAAGGCCAGGTTGGATGGAGCCTTGTGTAACCTGGGCTAGTTGAGAGGCATCGCTGCCCATGGCAGGGCCTTGGGTAAGATGATTTCTGAGGTCTCTTCCAGCCTAGGCCATTCTATGGTTCCTCCCTCCTCCTCCCCCTGGGTTTTACTGGTGTGAACCCACACAACTTTATTGGGAATATTTTTACATTCCTTTGAAACAGGAATTGAAAAATATCCTTTAATGATTCTCAGAGTTGTTCCTGTAATTAGTAGAATTTGGTTTATAGTCAGATTGCTGAGAGAGACAAAGATTAGGACTAAGCTATTGTAAACTAGAATTACTGCAATGCTCACTTTGTGATCCAGACACATTATTTAATGCTACCTAGTGTAAACAGCTCTAGGTTGCAGCTTGCCTGCTGGCTGGATGTTACAGATGATGTGTGGTCTGCTGTGCTCCTCTGTGAGGAGTTGTGCTGCTTTGAGGCTAACTGGAATATTTTAATGAGAGAAATTAGATCGTTGGTTGTGAAATGAAAATGATGATGTCTGTATCAGTCATTGGTTTGCTGAGTGGGATAGAAAGTCAAAAACATAAATAATGTTCAGGCATTTTCTGCTGGAATGTTGTCCTGTTCACTTCTCTCTGTCTGGCATCTGTGTCACAGAATCACAGAATTAGCCAGGCTGGAAAGGACCTCTGAGATCCAGTCCAACCTATCACCTAACACCTTCTAATTAACTAACCCATGGCACTAAGTGCCTCATTCAGCTTCCTTTTAAACACCTCCAGGGATGGGGACTCCACCACTCCCCAGGCAGCCCATTCCAATGCCAATCACTCTTGCTGTGAGGAACATCTTCCTAACATCCAGCCTGAACCTGCCCTGGCACAACTTGAGATTGTTCTGTGGCTGGGAGAAGAGCCCAACCCCAGCTGGCTACAACCTCCCTTCAGGTAGCTGCACAGAGCAATGAGGTCTGCCCTGAGCCTCCTCTTCTGCAGACTGCACACCCCCAGCTCCCTCAGCCTCTCCTCACAGGGCTGTGCTCCAGGCCCCTCCCCAGCCTTGCTGCCCTTCTCTGGACACCTTCAAGCACCTCAACATCTTTCTTAAACTGAGAGGCCCAGAACTGGACACAGGACTCAAGGTGTGGCCCAACCAGTGCTGAGTACAGGAGCAGGACTGCCCTGGTCCTGCTGGCCACACTGTTTTTGATCCATGCCAGGATGCCATTGGCCTTCTTGGCCACCTGGGCACACTGCTGGCTCATGTTCAGCCAGTGCCAGCAAGTACCCTCAGATCCCTCTCTGCCTGGCTGCTCTCCAGCCACCCTTTCCCCAGCCTGTAGCACTGCATGGAGTTGTTGTGGCCAAAGTGCAGAACCTGGCAGTTGGACTTGTTCAGACTCCTGGTGTTGGACTGTGCCCATCTGTCCAGCCTGTCCAGGTGCCTCTGCAGAGCCCTCCTGCCCTCTAACAGATCCATACTTGCTCCCAACTTGTGTCACCTGCACACTCACTGATGGAGGACTCAATCCTCTCATCCAGATCATCAATGAAGATGCTAAACAGGACTGTGCCCAGCACTGATCCCTGGGGCACACCACTGGTGACAGCTGCCAGCTGGATGTGTCTCCATTCACCACCACTCTCTGTGCCCAGCCATCCAGCCAGTTCTTAACCCAGCACAGAGTGCCCCTGTCCAAGCCATGGGCTGCCAGGTTGGGCTTAGTGATCCTGAGAGTCTTTTCCAACCAAAATGATTCTGTGATTTGCAAAATAATATAGAAGACAGTAGCTGTACACATGCAGTTTTTAGAGCAAATGTGGACTCTTGGAGTTCTCTGCTGAATTCCTCAGTTCCCACAGCAGTAAATCTTCTCAGGCCAGGTCCCTCTGCAGAGCCCTCTTACCCTTTAACAGATCCACACTTGCTCCCAACTTGGTGCTGGCTGCAAACTCAATGATGGTGTCCTTCAATCTAATTTTTTTTCTTCTACCTCTGACCTGTTCTGGCTTCTCACCTCTAACTTCAGCTATTAAGACAGAAGCTGTTTCTGTGTGGGTTTCTGAGATAGGAGGAGGAAACAGAAAGGGGGGTGGGGTGTAGTGGTGGTGTTGAGCCCTTCTGGGCAGTTTGCTTTGTCCAGAATTGAATTGGGAGTTCTGTTTTATTTCTAACTTGTATATAATTGTAAATACTTAGAATATAGAATCAGTCAGGGTTGGAAGGGACCACAAGGATCATCCAATTCCAACTCCCCTGCCAGGGGCAAGGACACCCTACCCTAGATCAGGCTGACCTTAAACACCTCCAGGGATGAGGCCTCAACCACCCCCCAGGGCAACCCATTCCAGGCTCTCACCACTCTCATGCTGAAGAACTTCCTTCTCACCTCCAGCTTTGCTCCATTCCCCCTAGTCTTGTCACTACTTGAGAGCCTAAAAAGTCCCTCCCTAGCTTTTTACAGGTCCCTTTCAGAAACTGGAAGGCCACCTAGGAGCCCCTCTTCTCCAGACTGAACAGCCCCAACTCTTTCAGTCTGTCCTCATAGGAGAGGTGCTCCAGCTGTCTGACCATCCTCATGGCCCTAAAGAGCAACTCATGCAGGGTGTGACTGCCTGCTGCTTCCTGAGTGTTCTGGGAAGTCAAGATAAGGCTCCTTAGCTGGGGTGAAAGACCCCTGGAGCTCCCATGGCTTGCATCTGGTAATCCTCAGGGCATTGCCTGTGTTCTAATGCTTTTCCTGGGGCAGGGGGACAAGTCAAAACCTTTCTGCTGTGTTCCTCCTTCTAATTGTTTATGTTAGGATTTGTTTGTCAAAAGAAATGTGAAGGAAAGATAAAGTTGAGGTATTTGGAAAGAGGCTTAAATTTTATTGTGTTACAGATCAAAAAACCCTTTCAGAACTAATATGTTGGGTTTTTTTCTGCCAACCAGCTGCACCAGGGCAGGTTCAGGCTGGACATGAGGGAGAAGTTCTTCAGGGAAAGAGTGATAGGCATTGGAATGGGCTGCCTGGGGAGTGGTGGAGTCCCCATCCCTGGAGGTGTTTAAAAGGAGCCTGGATGAGGCACTTAGTGCCATGGGTTAGTTAATTAGAAGGGTTAGGTGATAGGTTGGACTCAGTGATCTTAGAGGTCTTTTCCAACCTGGTTAATTCTGTGATTCTTTAAACCCAGGATTTTGTGATGGTGTTGCAGCAGCTGATGTTAGAAAAATTTCAAGGCTCAGAAAACTTAGTCTAGAGGAAATGCAAGAGACTTAAGAATGCATAGCCCTGGTTTTAATTGATGACCTTTTCACCTTTTATTGATGAAAAGACAGACTGAGTCTCAAACCCCAAGTTTACTGTTCAATGGCAGATATTTCCATTCACTCATCTTTCCTCTCTCAAACTACACTAAGGAGGCTGAGTTCATTTTTTAAATGTAAGCTGTAAGTATTTCCTTCTCTTTTTTGCCCAAATTTTCCTTTGAAGGGAAAAACAATCCCACCTAATAACCTGAAATTCCATTCTTGTGTGAGATTTGAAAAGTGAAACTTTAGTTCATGTTTTTCTATGTGGAAAATGGATTTTTCAGTAAAATGTAGGAGGGCATCAGTCACTTGCAGTAAAAATAAAGGAGTAAAAAGATACTCCAATAGTGAAGCCATTTAGTGATATCACATTTAAAATCCAAATAAATTGTCATAGAATGGGTTGAGTTGGAAAAGACTAACAAGGTCATCCAGTCCAACCACTGACCCAACACCACCATGGCCATTAAACTATGTCCCCAAGTGCCATGGCCACACATACCTTGAACAGCTCCAGGGAAAAATTACCAAGGAAAAAACCAAACCAAAATCAAGTTTATGGCAGTTGATAGTGGTGCTGGTCAAGAAAATGGAGAGAGGCTTCAAAAGGCTGAATAGTGTTTCAGTCCAGGCAATTGTCAGCCTGTGTCTGGAGGTAGATGCTGAGATCCAGATATTTTGGCAGAGCAGGTGTCTTGTTTCAGGAATACTGAAAAATCTCTTGAGATCTGAACTGATACAAAAGGTGTCCTAAAGCTGGCACATGGCCCTCAGTTTAAGAAAGATGTTGAGGCTATCCTGGCCTGGATCAGAGACAGTGTGGCCAGCAGGACAAGGGCAGTCCTTCTGCCCCTGTACTCAGCACTGCTCAGGCCACACCTTGAGTGCTGTGTCCAGTTCTGGGCCCCTCAGTTTAAGAAAGATGTTGAGGTGCTTGAGGGTGTCCAGAGAAGGGCAGCAAGGCTGGGGAGGGGCCTGGAGCACAGCCCTGTGAGGAGAGGCTGAGGGAGCTGGGGGTGTGCAGCCTGCAGAAGAGGAGGCTCAGGGCAGACCTCATTGCTCTCTGCAGCTACCTGAAGGGAGGTTGTAGCCAGCTGGGGTTGGGCTCTGCTGCCAGGCACCCAGGGACAGAACAAGAGGACACAGCCTCAAGCTGTGCCAGGGCAGGTTCAGGCTGGATGTTAGGAAGAAGTTCTTGACAGAGAGAGTGATTGGCATTGGAATGGGCTGCCCAGGGAGGTGGTGGAGTCCCCATGCCTGGAGGTGTTTAAAAGGAGACTGGATGAGGCACTTAGTGCCATGGGTTAGTTAATTAGAAGGTGTTAGGTGATAGGTTGGACTCCATAATCCTAGAGGTCTTTTCCAGCCTGGCTGATTCTGTGATTCTGTGAATGGGATGCTATCTGGTAAAATTCTTTGCTTCATCTTCAATGCTGCCACAAGAAAGGGGCAGTCCTAACTGCACAGGAGAGCTCCTTCACACTGTGTGCTCTGCGTGCAGCTGGGTGATGACAGGGGGTGCAGTGGAAGCAACCTCAAGCTGCAGCAGGTCAGGTTTAGACTCCATGTTAGGAAGAATTTTTTTCCCACCAAGAGTGTTAAGGCACTGGAATGAGCTCCCCAGGGAGGTGGTGGAGTCACCAACCCTGGCTGTGTTTGAAGGTGTTTTGGATGTGGTGCCTGGGGCTATGGTTTCGGGTGCAGCTTGCAGAGCAGGGTTCTGGGTTGGAGTTGGGGATCCTGAGGGGCTTTGCCAGCCTGAATGTTTGTGTGATTCTGTGATGTCTGAGCAGGTTAAATGATGTTATTCCAGATGATAATCACAGTGTAGAAATCGCTGTTTTGTTCAGTGAGTTTTGAGCGTAGTCTCTTGACATTCATTAACCCTCAGGGTGTTTTAATTATTTATTTTAATACAGAAAGAGATATAAAATAATATGGTTATTTAACGTTGTGATGCACTATGTCTGCATGCTAAATTACACCTTTTTTTTTTTTTTTTTTTTTAATGAACCTAACACAGAACCTGTTAGATACTCCCTGTATGATTGCTGGTTTGATATTTAGATCCAAAAGATCAAATGGATAGAAGAATCATTAAGGGGGGAAAAAAAAAAGTGCTTTAAAAATTAATCTGTAGGATTTCTCATTAGTGTGAGAGCACATTGTTTATTGCTATAATTACTTCTGCAGTTAGATGCAGTGGAGAACAATGTCAAGTGAGCTGAGTATTAGGAACCATGTAAAGATATTCAGGCTTTCCTATCCAGTAATTTCAGACCAAATCTCTGTTTCTTTCTTTGGGTAAAGAACCACATAGGTAAAATTACTTTGTTTTCAGAAAATGAAAAACACTAAGTGTGAAATCATTTGAATACTAGCAGCAATTTGCATTTCATCAAAAATTAACAGAGAAGTGTAACAAGTGATGAGACTTCATAGAATCATAGAATGGGCTGGGTTGGAAGGGACCTCCAAATCCAATCCAACCCTCTCTGCACTCAGCAAGGACACCCTCAACTAGGTCAGGTTGCCCACAGCCCTGTCCAGCCTCACCTTGAATAGCTCCAGGCATGGGGCCCCAAACACCTCCCTGGGCAACCTGTTGCAGTGTTTCACCACCCTCATGGTGCAGAACTTGTTCCTCACACCCAATCTCAATCAGCTCTGCTCTAATTTGAAGCCATTGAAGGCTCTGGGACCCTTACAGCCAAGAAGTTCTTCCTCATCTTGAGCTGCAACTTGCTGTGCTGCAGTTTCCATCCCTTGCCCCTTGTCCTGTGGCAGGGCACAAGGGAGCAGAGGCTGTCCCTGTGCCTTCCTTCCTGACCCTCAGCTCTGAGGGTCTCAGATCTGAGACATTGCTCAGATCTCCTCTCAGCTTTCTCCTCTGCAGCCTAAGCAGCCCCAGGGCTCTCAACCTCTTGTCCTCAGGCAGTGCTGCAGTCCCTTCAGCATCCTTGTAGCCCTCCCTTGGACTCTCTCCAGCAGATCCTTGTCCCTCTTGACTGAGGAGCCCAGAACTGAATTCAGTATTCCAGATGGGGCCTTACCAGTGCAATTCTGGTGTTAGAACACTATTGCAGAAAGAATCTGCCAAGTCACTCAGATGAAGCAATCTTCAGGCTGTAGTACAATACAGTGTGCACTTTCAGAAAACATCATTTAAAGGCAGGCATTTTGGAACATGACTCAAATGCCTCTTTTCTTTTAAAAGGAAAATACGGAAGTGTGGTATTTTTGCAAAATTGACAAATCAACGTTAGTGTATTTACTGCAGAACTGTAGGGCTCTGAGCTGTNCTTCTAACCTAAACCATTCTGAAATGTGTGTGTCCCCCCCCCAGAAAAAAAAAAAAGAAAAAAAAAAATACCAAACCCTTTGTCATTAAGAGCAAAATATCTGTATCCTCCAAAGCTCTCTCCACTGATGTATTTTGCTTTACACACTCTAAAATCCAGCACCCTAAGTCCTACTGATTTGTCTTTACAAAACCATCCGCAGCAGCTCCAACCAACAGCATCAGAAATATGCACAAAGCATTACATAAGGCAGCATAAACCTCCCTGCCATGTTTCAGTGGAGAGGAAGAAGTGATGCTGCTTTGGCACCTACTGGTAGCACAGCACCATCTTGGCTAAATGCAGTGGAGCTTGTTTACTAGCACACCACAAGGCGAGGGACTAGCACCACCAGTTCCCACTGAAGCACACACATGTCAAAACAGATTAAGTGCATTATGTGATCCATTATTCTTTTTTTAATTGTGTTTGCTCACTTGCTAATTTGCACAATTCAGTCATTCATAAAAGTGTCTCCCTACTATTAGTGCAAATTAGTAATTTTCTAGCACGTAATTAAAAGTATGCATTATGTTTTTACTTTGCACTGCATCTTTGTTGCCTTTGTGAAGATAAAGAAAGACTTTACACAGACAAATGAGATTCCAGAGTGATTATCTGGGAGCTGAAAACAGCTCTGCACAACCTCCTGACATATTTCTCACTCTCAGCTTGCTATATTACCACCAGTATTTTTCTGCTTAGCATGGAAATATAATACTATTTTTCCTGAATAGTTCCTGCTAGTGCAACCTATTCATGTACTTTAAACCAAAGTCATTTCTTTGCTGGATGAATCCTATTACTGACATACCAGTAGCATTATGCCTGTTCTAATCCTTCTCTGACACAGTTTTTCCATAGTATAAGCCTGAGTTGCCTGTAGAGAGAAATCACAGAGTCACAGTATTGTAGGGGCCAGAAGAGACCTCAAGGATCATCCAGTTCCAAGCCCCGTGCCACGGGCAGGGACACCTCACTACATCAGGTTGTCCACAGCCACATCCAGCCTGGCCTTAAAAACATCCAGGGATGAGACTTCCACCACCTCCCTGGGCAACCTGTGCCAGGCTCTCACCACCCTCATGCTGAAGAACTTCTCAAGGTCTAATCTCAATCTTCCCTCCTCTAGCTTGCATCCATTCCCCCCAGTCCTATCACTACCTGACAGCCTAAAAAGTCCCTCCCCAGCTTTCTTTTAGCCCCCTTCAGACCCTGGAAGGCCACAAGAAGGTCTCCTGGGAGCCTTCTCCTCTCCAGACTGAACAGCCCCAAACTCTCTCAGCCTGTCCTCATAGGAGAATAGCTCCAGCCCTCTGATCATCCTTGTGACCCTTCTCTGGACACAGAGGCAAGTTCCGCCAAAAAATGTAAACATGATATTTCAGTTTTAGATTCAGCAAACCATGATTCCCAATACTGCTTTGCAAGAGTGACAGTAATGGTTCACTAGCATTTTTTGAAGGGATAAGGGTTATAGTTAATGCAGCTATTGCTACTGGAGTTCACAATACAGGCATTAGAAACAATAATGAATAGTTGAAATAGTTTACATGCTCCAACAAAAAAAAAAAAGCCACACCAAATCCTACATTTTTAGATGTTGTGATTTACTGTTCCCTTTCTGCTAGAAAACTAATGAGTTCTAGCACTTTCCATGTTCTCATATTATACATAGTGTAATATATGAAGAGAAAACCATCCCAGTTAAAAAAGTTGGCATCAGTTTAGTCAGCATCCTTGATTTATGTGTAACAAATGCCCTCAAGTATTCCATGTTTTTACAGTCAGTTCATAATTGCTCATGCTAGTATCTGATAAGTATTTTATGAATTTATCCTGTATATAAAGTATGATATCATATTTATCATTGAAGAAATAAAAAAAATACATTATTGACACACAGGGTGAGGGAGAAGGGGGAAGGTAAGTGAGAGGACAAGAAAATCCAACAGTAGTGAGCATTAACTAACACAGACGTTTACCTTGGGAGCCAAAATTTCTCAAGCCAACGTGTCCAAGTGTTTCAGAATGCTACAGACACTGTGTCTGGGACCAACACTGACAGAATCATAGAGTGGCTCTCTACAGCTACCTGAAAGGAGGTTGTGGCCAGGTGGGGTTGGGCTCTTCTCCCACGCAACCAGTGACAGAAGGAGGGAACACAGCCTCGAGCTGTGCCAGGGCGGGTTCAAGCTGGGTGTTAGGAAGAAGTTCTTCCCAGCAAGAGTGATTGGCATTGGAATGGGCTGCCTGGGGGAGGTGGTGGAGTCCCCATCCCTGGAGATGTTTAAAAAGAGATTGGCTGTGGCACTTGATGCCATGGTTTAGTTGATTAGCTAGTGTTGGGTGATAGGTTGGACTCGATCTCAAAAGTCTTTTCCAGCTGGATTAATTCTGTGATTCTGTGATTTCTCCTGGGGGAAAAGAAAAAAAAAAACCACAAACCCGTTAATATTTTTCAGAGAGCACTTCAACTGCTGAGCCATCCCAGAAAATTTATTCATTCCTACACCATTAGCTTCAGTATGGGAGGAGATGTGACAAATACTTTATCTTTTCTATAATTGTCTTAAAAGGATGTGAGAACCCTTCCTCCTTAGATCACAAGGGTAAAACCTAAAATGCAAGATTTCTGCTGCTTTTGTGGCAGCAAATGTTTGTCCTATTTTTGTAAACACAGATGAATTGATCTGATTTTCACCTAAGCCTTCTGAACGTTGGCAGGCCTTGTGCCTTTCCTATCTTTAGCTAGGAGGTGGAGTTTTCCTTGCCAGGATGCAGCCACCTAAAAGGCCATGCTGTAGCATTTAGAAATCACACACTTTTTCAGGTGGTTATATTTGAAAACCTGTGGATGTAATGCTTGTGTATTTTAGATCCTTTGGGTAATGTTGCTTTAGTTTAAAGTCCTTTAATTTTGGATTGACTGGTAAGTTGCTAAAAATAAGGATTTAATTTGTAAAGGAAAATCACTGAATTACAGAACTGTCAGGGCTTGAAGTGACCTCAAAAATCGTCAAGTTGCAGCCCTCCTGCCATGGGGAGGGACACCTCACACTACATCAGGTTGCCCACAGCCAAATCCATCCAAAAACATCCAGGGATAAGGCTTCCACCACCTCCCTGGGCAACCTGTGCCAGTGTCACAACACCCTCATGCTGAAGAACTTCTTCCTAAGGTTTAATCTCAATCTTCCCTCCTCTAGCTTGGATCCATTCCCCCCAGTCTTATCACTACCTGACATCCTAAAAAATTCCTCCCCAGCTTTCTTGTAGCCCACTTCAGATACTGGAAGGCCACAAGAAGGTCTCCTTGGAGCATTCTCTTCTTCAGACTGAACAACCCCAACTCTCTCAGCCTGTCCTCATAGGAGAGCAGCTCCATCCCTCTGATCATTCTCATGACCCTAATCTGGGCATGCTGTCATCATGTCGTGGTGGTTTGGCCCTGTCTGGAGGCCATACACTCACCAAAACCACTCTATCACTCACCTTGTTAGATGGATAGGGGAGAGGGAAAAATGCAACAAAAGGCCTGTAATAAGCTAGAAGCAATTTTTATAATTCAAAGCAAAGGCTATGTGTGGAAGCCAAAGCAAACAGAGATGTTTTTCTCTACTGCCCATCAGCAGATGGTGTTTTGGTCAATTCTGCAAAGCAGGGCTCCAATACATGTAGAGGTTCTCTAGAGGATAGATGCCACCAATGAATGTCCCCACACTTCCTTCTTTCATAGAATCATAGAATGGTTTAGGTTGGAAGGGACCTCAAAGATCATCTAGTTCCAACCCCCTGCCATAGGCAGGGACACCTCCCACTAGTACAGGTCACTCAAGGCCTCATCCAACCTGACCTTGAACACCTCCAGGGAGGGAGCAGCCACAACCTCCCTGGGCAACCTGTGCCAGTGTCTCACCACCCTCACTGCAAACAACTTCCTCCTAACATCCAGTTTCAATCTCCCCTCTGCCACTTCAAACCCATTTCCCCTTTTCCTGTTATTACAAGCCATTGTCAATAGTCCCTCCCCAGCCTTCCTGGAGCCCCCTTCAGATCCTGGAAGGCTACTCTAAGGTCTCCTGGAAGCCTTCTCTTCTCCAGGCTGCACAGCCCCAACTCTCTCAGCCTGTCCTCACAGCAGAGCTGCTGCAGCCCTCTCAGCATCTTGGTGGCCTCCTCTGGACTGGCTCCAACACTTCCATGTCCTTCCTGTGCTGGGGGCTCCAGAACTGCACCCAGGACTGCAGCTGGGGTCTGAGGAGAGCAGAGCAAAGGGGCACAATCCCCTCCCTTGCCCTGCTGCCCACACTGCTCTTGCTGCAGCCCAGCACACAGTTGCTCTACTCTGTGATAAGGCAGAATATGCAGTGTGCTACTTCTATATACCAGCATTACCACCAAAAGAATCAAGTTCTAAATATATGGATCATATAAAGTGAGCCTGCATGCTATCAGTACTGTCTCCATATGTTTTGGTTATAGGAATTAAAAACCAACAAAACAAAGTACCAGCAGCAGCAACACCAACAACAAAACCCCCAAACAAACAAGCAAATAAAGAAAATGTCTTTTTCATTTGTATTGGTTTCATGGAAATGTCATGTAAATGTCTGGGGAATGGCTTTTGCCTGTGCCAGTTATTTACATCATCACACTGTGGATGTTGTACAGTACCTCACAGTGAAGGTGATCATAGCAAAAGCTTGATGCAGCACATCCGTGCCCCTCCTTCAGTCTTGCAAGTGAGTGCTTTTACAGAAATAAAACTGAACTTGCAACTGTCTGCCACTGAACTGTTACTTGTATCTCTGGTGAGACCCCATCGGGAGTACTGTGTCCAGTTCTGGAGCCCCATTACAAGAAGGATATGGAAGTGCTGGAAGGTGCCCAGAGAAGGGCCATGAGGATGGTCAAAGGGCTGGAGCTGCTCTGCTGTGGGGACAGGCTGAGAGAGTTAGGGCTGTTCAGTCTGGAGAGGAGAAGGCTCCCAGATGACCTTCCTGTTGCCTTCCAGTGTCTGAAGGACCTACAGGAATCCTGGGGAGGGACTGTTTAGGGTGTCAGGTTGTGATAGGACTGGAGGGGGATGGATCCAAGGTAGAGGAGGGCAGATTTAGATTAGAGATTAGGCAGAAGTTCTTCAGCATGAGGGTAGTGAGACACTGGTACAGGCTGCCCAGGGAGGTGTTGGAAACCTCATCCCTGGACGTTTTTAATGCCAGGCTGGATGTGGCTGTGGGCAACCTGAAACAGCGTGAGGTGTCCCTGGCCAATGGCAGGGGGGTTGGAACTGGATGATCCTTGAGGTCCCTTCCAGCCCTGACAATCCTGGATTCTGTAAGAATGCAACATTCATTCTTCATGTAATTTGTATTTTTTTTTCCATGCTGTGTGCTGGCCTCTGTGGTTTGCCTACTTTATTTCTGTTACTGTTTCATAAAGCTTGTTACATTTGCTGAGGGGATACTGGCTATGAATCTTTAGTTTTTGAATATATTTAGGGTAGGAAAGCAAATAATTCCCTTGAACAGCAAAGCATACACAGAAACTGCACTTTGTTTATTTTAAAATGCTCTTTTCCTATTATCAACAGGGACATGTGCTTCTTTTAGCTGTTGAAAAACAACTCATGATGTACAGTTCAGAAAATCAGAACTAAAATAGTAAGAATATTTCTTTTTCTCTGTATCATAATGGCCTATGAACAAGTGACTTACTAAGGTGTAAACTTATCAAGGTGTCTTGGACAAACCTCATTATTTTGGAGAACAAATCTCATGAGGAGTGACTGAGGGAGCTGAGACTGTTTAGTTTGAAAAAAGAGGAGACTGAGGGCAGACCTTATGGCTGTATACAGCTACCTGAAAGGAGGCTGTGGAGAGCTTAGTGCTGGTCTCTTCTCACAGGTCATTAGTGATAGAAGAGGGAATGGCCTCAAGCTGCAGCAGGGCAGGTTTAGACTGGACATGAGAAAGAATTCTTTCCCAGCAAGAGTGGTGAGCACTGGAATGTGCTGCCCAGGGAGGTGGTGGAGTCACCAAGCCTGGATGTGTTTAAAGGTCATTTGGTGTGGTGCTTGAGGATATGGTTTGGGTGCACCTTGCAGAGTAGGTGCTTAGAATTAACCAGGTTGGAAAAGAACTCTAAGATCACCTAACTTGTGGCTCGGAGGCTGGTGCCACCAACAAAATTTTGGATTCTTTGATCTTGGGGAACTTTATATGGCCTCAGGTCTGCTAGCAACAGATGGAGTACAGCTGTCTCAGAGGGGGAGAAAGATCCTGGCACAGGAGCTGGTGGGGCTTGTTGAAAGGCTTTTAAACTAGGCTGGAAGGGGGAGAGGGTCAAACACAGCAGTACTAGAGACAAACCTCAGGAGGCTAAGGGTGGTAGGACAGAGACAGGGGTAAAACCAGCAGCCCAGCTGAAATGTGTGTACAGTAATGCACACAGTATGGTGAGGAGCTGGAAGCCTTGGTACAAGAGGAAAACTCTGATGTTGTGGCCATCACAGAAACGTGGTGGGATGGCTCACACAGCTGGAGCACTGCGATCAATGGCTACAGACTCTTCAGGAGAGACAGGTGAGGGAGAAGGGGTGGAGGAGTGGCCCTATAGATTAGGGAGGCTCTGGGTGTCATGGAAGTAGACATTAAGGCTGATCAGGTTGAGTCCCTATGGGTAAGAATAAGGGGGAAGGCCAACAAGGCTGACATCCTGGTTGGAGTCTGTTATAGACCACCCAACCAGAAGAAGAGGTTGATTTATTATTCTTTAAGCAGCTGGGGGCTGCCTCAAGATCGCCTGCCCTTGTCCTTGTGGGTGACTTTAACCTGCCAGCCATCTGCTGGGACTCTAATACTGCAGAGAAGAGGCAGTCTAGAAGGTTCCTGGAGTGTATGGAGGATAGCTTTTTATCTTAGCTGCTATGTGAACCTACCAGGAGTGCAGCCCTGCTCGACCTGCTGCTCACAAACAGAGAAGGGCTGGTGGGAGACGTGGTGGTCAGAGACTGCCTGGGGTCCAGTGACCGTGAAATTGCAGTTTTCAATATATGGTGAAACAAGAAGGGGCACACACTGGACTTCCAAAGGGCAGACTTTGGCTTATTTAAGGAAATAACTTGGAAAGTTCCTTAGGAAACAGCCCTTAAAAACAAAGGGATCCAAGCAGGCTGGGCCTGCTTCAAGAAAGAACTCTTCAAGGTGCAGGAATAGGCTGTGCCAATGTGCTGGAAGGTGAGCTGACAAGGCAGACACCCAGGCTAGATGGGCAAGAGGCTTCTAAAGGGATTAAGTGGAATAAAGAGGGGGTATCACCTTTGGAAAAAGGGGAGGTGTCCCAGGAAGAGTTTAAGGATGTTGCTAGGTCTTGTAGGAAAAAATTAGAGAGGCAAAAGCCCATTTAGAACTTCGACTGGGCGCTGGTGAAAAGGAGATAAAAAATGTTTCTATAAATATATTAATGGCAAAAGAAGGGGCAAGGACAACCTCCACTGCTTATTAGATTTGGAGGGGAATGTAGTAACAAAAGATGAGGAAAATGCAGTGGTACTTAAAACCTTCTTTGCCTCAATAGTGGGAAATGTTGTCTTCAGGAAAGGTGGCCTCCTGAACTGACAGATGGAGCCAGGAACCAGTACAGTCCCCCTGTAATCCAGGAGGAAGCAGTAAGGGACCTAGCCTCATCTAGCCTCCTCTTAAACACCTCCAGGGATGGGGAATGCACCACCTCCCTGGGCAGCCCATTCCAATGCCACTCACTCTTGCTGTGAGGGACATCTTCCCAGCATCCAGCCTGAACCTGCCTTGCCACAGCCCGAGGCTGTGTCCTCTTGTTCTGTCCCTGGGTGCCTGGCAGCAGAGCCCAACCCCACCTGGCTACAACCTCCCTTCAGGTAGCTGCACAGAGCAATGAGGTCTGCCCTGAGCCTCCTCTTCTGCAGACTGAACACCCCCAGCTCCCTCAGCCTCTCCTCACAGGGCTGTGCTCCAGGCCCCTCACCAGCCTCTCTGGGCACCTTCCAGCACCTCAACATCTTTCTTAAACTGAGAGGCCCAGAACTGGACACAGCACTCAAGGTGTGGCCTGACCAGTGCTGAGCAGAGGGGCAGAAGGACTTCCCTGGTCCTGCTGGCCACACTGTCCCTGATGCAGGCCAGGATGCCATTGGCCTTCTTGGCCACCTGGGCACACTGCTGGCTCACGTTCAGCTGCCAACCAGCACTCCCAGGTCCCTCTCTGCCTGGCTGCTCTCCAGCCACTCTGTCTCCAGCCTGTAGCACTGCATGGAGTTGTTGTGGCTGAAGTACAGAACCTGACACTTGGACTTGTTCAAACTCCTGGTGTTGGACTGTGCCCATCTGCCCAGCCTGTTCAGGTCTCTCTGCAGAGCCCTCCTGTCCTCTAATAGATCCATACTTGCTCCCAACTTGGTGTCACCTGCAAACTCACTGATAGAGGGTTCAATCTCCTCATCCAGATCATCATTAAAGATATTAAACAAGACTGGGCCCAGCACTGATCCCTGGGGCACACCACTGGTGACAGTTGACAGCTGGATGTGGCTCCATTCACCACCACTCTCTGTGCTCAGCCACCCAGCCAGTTCTTAACCGAGCACAGAGTGCCCCTGTCCAAGCCATGGGCTGCCAGCTTGGCCAGGTTGGGCTTGGTGATCCTGAGGGTCTTTTCCAACAGGAATGTTTCTGTGATTTGCAGAAGAATATAGAAGACAGTAGCTGTACACATGCAGTTTTTAGAGCAAATGTGGACTCTTGGAGTTCTCTGCTGAATTCCTCAGTTCCCACAGCAGTAAATCTTCTCAGGGTAAAGACACAGAGAGTGGCACGTGGGTATCAAACAGAGGTGATGAAAAGAGTGAGGTCACTGGAGCTCTTCCCATTAGTCTGGGTGCTGGAAACTCACTTCTGGAAAACTTGCATTAGGTTGGTTTAGCAAATCACTTAAGGGCTTTAATTATGAGCAAACGAATGGTCTGAGTCCCGCCGGGGACTGCATATATTAAAATAAAGCACAGTTAAGCAGTCTGATAATGAACTGGAGTGTTCACCATCTGGCAGGACTCAGCTTTGCTAAAGATACTGTGGCTACCAGTTTTAAAATTTGGGAAAAGGTGGTCAGCTGGGGTCAGTGATTTATCTCCTGCACGGAAAGAAGCGGTGGAAATGCGCTCGACCTCTTTGTTTTATCTGAATTCATAGGTAGCAGCCAAGAGCGTTGTGGGTTTTTGTGCAAGTCTGAAAATGGAGGAAACTAGAACTTTTCCTATGTCTATTTTAAATGCAGAGTTTGGATTGGAGGGTTTACCTATTCCCAGAGTGTAGCTGTTTGAGTTTTCCCACAGCCAAAACCCCAAGGAAACACAGTGTAGGGATTTAGGGATTACTCCTCTCCTTCCTTCCCTTTCCCCATGGGAAAAAGATAGGCAGGGGAAGGTGAAGGGATTAACAACAAGAACAAACAGAGCTAGAAGGTAAAAAGGCAGTTTTAAGGAAAAATGAAAGCTATTTAGGAAAAAAGGAGGCACGTAGGTATAGGGAAAAGGAATAGATACAGGTATAGATAGAAAAGCAGATTGGATGGCAGTGGATTTCTCTGGATGGCAATGGATTCTCCTTGGATGCAGCCTCCACACCATGTGGAGCAGGCCCCCACCACCTGGAGCAGGCCCATCCACCTGGTCAGGAGCTCTCAGTAGCAGCAGCAAAGAGCAAAGGCAAGAGAGCCTAAGCACACAGTTGCTGTCTCTTAGATAGGAAGGGGGAGGGTATAAACATGATCTGCTGCCTCCCACCTGGGGTGATGTGACCACCCACTGGGGATCAGGTAACTGCCTGCCCCTGGGTTAGGTGATTCCTCTCTGCCCACCGATTTAACTCTCAAAATCAGAGAATTGCAGAATTAACCAGATTGGAAAAAAACCTCTAGGAACATCGAGTCCANGCTCCTGCTGGCCACACTGTTCCTGATACAGGCCAGGATGGCATTTGCCTTCTTGGCTAGCTGGGCACACTGCTGGGTCATGTTCAGCTGCCAGCCAGCACCCCCAGGTCCCTCTCTGCCTGGCTACTCTCCAGCCACTCTGTCCCCAGCCTGTAGCACTGCTTGGGGTTGTTGTGGCTCAAGTGCAGAACCCAGAACACGGAGTATGTTCTGTGTAAGGTCAACTGTTCAGATGGCTCTATTAGCAGAGTCTTCTTCTCTCTTTCCTCCCTTCACCCTCATCCCTACCCTGTGCTAACAGCAGAATGGTTTTGGAAATAGTGCAAATGCACTGTGTGCAGAGAGCAGGGAAGCTGACTCACAAGCACCTTGCTTGCAGGTAAGCACTCAGTCAGTTCTCTTGGCAAATGGCACTGTGATGGTAAAGAGAGAGACAGGGAGTTCTTCGGCTTCCAGATCCTAAAAATAAGGGCAATGTAGGCTTATGCTGGTGTTACTGCCTTTCCCAAGACCAAGGTTCTCTGTTTAAATCACTCTTATGTTAATTGTGAAAATGCTGGCATGCCTAAATTGCAAGCTAGGTGAGTGCTAGCACTGTTGGTCTAATGGTTAGAGACTCTCTGGTGCTGTAGTGAGGAAATGGATTTCTTATGGGTTTGTGGTTTTTAATTGAGGATGTTTTCTGAAATTTTCAATTAATGCACTTTAGTTGCATTATACTTCATCATAAATTGTTTATATATGTTATTATTTAATGTTTTCAGTGCAAATGAGTGGTAGATGTGTGCCCCTGTTGTTAATGGGGTTTTGTACAGAGTGCCATTCGTTAAGTGTGGCTGTNGACCCCACCTGGAGTACTGCATCCAGTTCTGGAGCCCCTGGGCTATGGGTGTGCTGGAAGGTGTCCAGAGAAGAGCCATGAGGATGATCAGAGGGCTGGAGCTGCTCTGCTGTGAGGACAGTTGGAGAGTTGGGGCTGTTCAGTCTGGAGAGGAGAAGGCTCCCAGGTGACCTTATTGTGGCCTTCCAGTATGTGAAGGGGGCTACAAGAAAGCTGGGGAGGGACTTTTTAGGATGCCAGGTAGTGATAGGACTGGGGGGAATGAAACCAAGCTAGAAATGGGTAGATTCAAGCTAGAGGAGAGCAGATTTACATTGGATGTTAGGAAGAAGTTCTTCAGCTTGAGGGTGGTGAGAGACTGGAACAGGTGGCTAGGGAGGTGGTGAAAGCCTCATCCCTGGAGGTGTTTAAGGCCAGGCTGGATGTGGCTGTGAGCAACCTGCTCTAGTGTGAGGTGTTCCTGCCCATGGCAGGGGGGCTGGAACTGGATGATCCTTGTGGTCCCTTCCAACTCTGACTGATTCTGTGATTCTATGTGTGTAGATGACGAACACACTTTGGGAACAAAAGTGTCTGTGACTGGACCTATAAAGTGTACTTTACCTGAAGTGAACACAAAGGAGTTTCACTGACATTAAGATAAACAGACAACAGGTGTTTCCTATTTTGAAAAGGTAATTCACACAAGATAAGATTCACACCACATTAAAAACAATTTCTTCCCTCCCAGAGAGACTAGAAATAATCCTTGATGTAAGTCAAAGTCTGTAATGCTTGTGGGAGAATGGTCCAGGTGAGGGAAGATTATTGTGTACAGCATAAGCTATAATAAAAACTGTCAGTTCGTCAGCCCTTCTGTCTGAGGTCTAGAGAGGATTAAAAGGATATTGAACATCATGTAACAGCTGTCTCCTGTGTGAAAGGGATCACTATTGTGGTGGACATAGATGTACTTATTAGAAAAGCTCCATGAAGATAGGCGTGGCTGAGCCACAAGTGTTTGGTCTGGCAGACAAAGTGCTTCTTACAAGCACAACCCAGTCAGCATGGGTTTATGAAGGGCAGGTCCTGCCTGACAAACCTCATCTCCTTCCATGACATAATGACCTGCCTAGGGGATGAGGGAAAGGCTATGGATGTTGTTTACCTGGACTTCCATAAGGCCTTTAATGACATTTCTCATGGCATCCTCAGAAAAAAGGTGGCTGCTCATGGCATAGATGGGCATAGGCTCTGCTGGGTCAATCACTGCCTAGCTGGGCCCAGGGACTAGAGGTCAGTGGAGTGACTGCCCTCCAGGTGGATATAACAAGTGGTGTTCCCTAAGGCTCAGTACTGGGAGCAGTAATGACAGGACAAGGAGGAATGGGTTTAAACTGGCAGAGGGGAGGTTTAAATTGGATGTTAGGAAGAAGTTGTTTGCAGTGAGGGTGGTGAGACACTGGCACAGGTTGCCCAGAGAGGTTGTGGAGCGCAGAATCACCCACACCCACAGTGATTCTGCGCTCCACAACCTCCCTGGAGGTGTTCAAGGCCGGGCTGGATGAGGCCTTGAGCAACCTGTTCTAGTGGGAGGGGTCCCTGCCTATGACGGGGGGTTGGGACTGGATGAGCTTTGAGATCCCTTCCAACCTAAACCGTTCTGTGAGTCTGTGATTCTATGACTTGGATGAGGGCATTGAGGGCACCCTCAGGGAGTTCATTTGGGACAGGGAGGCTCTATAGAGGGACCCTGGTAAGTTGGACTCATAGATTGAGGTTAACTGTATAAGCTTCACCAAGGCCGAGAGCCAGGTCCTGCACCTGGGCCACAATCACCCCACACAAGGCTACAGGCTTGGGGAAGAATGGCAGGAGAGGTGTGTGGAGGAAAAGGACCTGTGGGGACTGGTTGACAGGAGGATGAATGTGAGCCAGCAGTGTGCCCAGGTCCCCAAGGAGGGCAATGCTATCCTGACTTGTATCAGAAACAG
>WBNM01015136.1:2580-17503 GCA_013399055.1 Ramphastos sulfuratus | reverse complement strand
ATGATTCTATGAATCATCAAGCTGCCACTGGTTTTACTGAAAGACCAGGATTCCTTTCCTAGGGAATTTAGAACTGCTCACCAAAAAAAAAAAATCAGTGGTCAGTAAAGGATTTTTAAGCTTATTACAAATTTGCTCAGACTGATAAACTGTGCTGTAAAAGCAAAGGACACTTTAGGTTATGTATTGCCTTTTTATTTTTTTTTTCTTTCTTGAATAACACACTAAGTAATTCAGTTCAGACACCTTGCCATTTTAATTGGTGCAGAAGAGCAATTAACTTTCAATGGCAAAATGTCAAGTGCTTCCTTACCTCATCAAAGGAAATTTGTCAGGAAAGGACTATCATCTCATATAAATAACAATCAGTGCAATTAATTTGTATGTTTCAATTATCTCTTGATCTAATTATCCTATGGTCTAAGAATAACAGCTAAGGACTTCAAAGAGAAAAACATTTCTTTTATCTGCATTTATGTTTTCTATATTGTTTGCTGAGCTCCATATTCTGGAATAAATCCTCCCTGACAGTTTGTTGAACTTTACAGCTTCATTTCACACCAACTTCCAACTTAGTTATACTGTGAACCTCAAACCTCAGTGCTACTAAACTGCCAGAGGAATTAAAGCTGGTTCAAGTGATAGAAGAAAGACAGATGTTCTGTGAAATGATGATTATATTTAAATTATTAATGTATTGAGACTAAATCCCAAAGACCTCCTAGCACATTAAGAGAAGTAACTAAAAACTGAGATAAGGCAGAGTGAGAGAGATTCAACAAATTTATGTCTGCAATGTAGTTGCTGCTGCTTACAGATGTGAGTCTTACATGTAGCAAAACAGTATGCTGTTTAGAGCACTCTTGTCATAGGCCTAAGCAGGCCAAAATAGGCTTATATATGTCCTGGCTTGCCCTGACATGTTCCCCTGCTCCTCCTCCTTCTATTTTGGGGAGAAGCAACCATGGAAAAGAGGACAAAGAACCTGGAGCCACTGAGCCTGAGAACTCTGGCTTGCTCAGACTTGTTTGGCATCCTATGGTAAACAAGGTACATGCACTCAGCTTGTGCATGCCCTGTGCAAGGTCTGTGTTCTGCCCTAAAAAGGGTAAAGCATGCCTATGGCTTCACCTAATATGGTCAAGCTTGGCTAACTGCCATTCTGATTGGCTAATCTGTGCCAAAGGCCCATTAGTCTCGGGCTGTATTGATAAAAGGAGATGAGCAGGTGACACAACCTGCTCTGCCATTGTATTTGTGGTACTACACCACTGCATCCTGAGCTGTGTGGAATTCCACGACCAGGAACAGGCTCTAAATGCCTGCAGGCGATCAGCCTGCACAGTCAGTGTGACATTGTGCCAAGCCTGCACATGGCATTGCATCCTACCTGCCCCTCTGCAAGGCTTCTGCTGAACTGGGAGAGGAACCAGGTCAGAGACTGTGCCAGACTCCCAGCTTCCTGAGAAAAGAGCCTGGGATAACTCCAACGCCTCTAACGGTTTTGAGACCACTGTCAGCAACCCCTCCACATGCTTTAGGTACTGTCTGATATTATTTTTTGAGTAAATACTTAAAGCCTCTTGTAATTCACCACTGCCTTCCTCCATGAGCAGAAAGGAGCTCCCTGAGTCCATCTAGTGGGCAAGTGGTGTAGTGACCACGAGCAGTACCTTAACCACAGCAACCTCCTCTTCGTGTTCAATTGAGTTCAATTAATATTATATATTATTACTAGTTATTTCTAGATCCTGTTATAACCTGCATAAAGTTTCCATGACTGATGTGTAGAACTGATTCTAATTAAAAATTAGTGATGGGGGTGGTGAGAGTTCNAAAAAATTCAGAACAGAGAAACTTAGAAGTGGAAACTCTGAGGTGAACACTCTAGGGATAGGCCATAAATGGCAACAATGGCCAAGTTAATATCATTCCATTGGAGCATCAAGAGCTTTATGTCTGCAAGCACAGCTTGGACCTTCCCCTTGCTGCTTCCACTGCTTCACCTGCACCTGCTGCTGTCTTCCCCAGCCACTGTTTTGGCTGCTGCTGCTTTTGCTGCTTCGCCGCTGCTTGACCCCTTCCCCATCTTCCTTCAGGTTATTATATTTCTGTAGTAGTTGTATTCTCCCTATACTGTTATATTTAGTTTAAACTATAAGAAATGCATATTTTTTTTCCTGACTTCACAAAAAGAGTCTGTGCTGTAGTCAGTTTATTCTACCAGGTGAGGGATCCACCCTAACCCAGTACACTTTTTTACCACCTTTCTTCTTTCACCTATTTATACCTTAGGGAAAGAGCAAAGGTCTGTGGGACATGAGTAAATGAAAAATTGTCAGAATTCTTCCTTGGCAACTTTCTCTAATAACTGGTGAAAAGTGAATCTTTCCCTGTGGTAGATCCCAGTCTTCCTCAAAATGTGGAGTAGAGTAAGCCACCATGGTTGATAAGGTACAGTTTTCCTCCTAAACATCTCCTGTGAACTGCTTTTGATGCTGTCTCCCAGAAACTGGGCATACTCTCATATGTGATGTTCATACAATTCTTAGTAGTCTCAATTTATAGACTCATAGAATCATAGAATGGTAAGGTTGGAAGGGACCTCAAGGATCATCTAGTTCCAACCTCCTGCCATAGGTTGACTCTCAGAGAAAGGATTGGGGAAAAAAAAAATAAAGGAATAGAATCATTTACCTTTTGTATTCATATCCTTTCAATTTTGGTATTAAGACTGTAGTCAGACTGACACTGTTAGAACATAAAATTAAAGGTGTTTCTTCCAACTGCAGTAGCTTATGATTTGCTTCCACCTGAGCATATACCAAACACAGATCTGCACTCTCCCAAACTGACATTGTTTTTATTGGGTTATATTGTTAACAACCCTTCTTGCACTGCCTCTAATATCCAGCTAATTGCTTTTGTGCAGTGTAATTTATTTTGTTCATGTAGACAGCATCAACAGGAAAAGAGTTGCTGTTTTGCATGTATATGAACAGCACATGGAGCTGGTTGTATAGACCAGTACTGTATTCTGACAGTACAGAATTTAAACTCTTTATGAAAACACTGGAACAGAAGTCTCCTATATATCACATGGGTGTGCCATTTGTAAAGTCTTTTTTTCCAAAAGAAGATTCTCTCTGCTTTTATGAGAGAAAGAAGTAAATCTCCTTTTCTGCAGTCTTGCAAACTGTCTAAATGAAGAAAAGCCCATGGGCTGTGAATTCTGTGCTGAAATAGGTTTTTTCCTGCAGCCCAGATCTTTGGGCATCTGTGAAGGCTGATTTGGAGACATAGCTTTCTTTACAAAGTCTCCTGCTGACTGCTTCAGGCAACTGTAGTCTGATTGCTATAAATCCTGCCATTCTGAATCATTTAATTCTTCAGTGCATTAGACCAGGAGCTCAGGCACTCTGCACTGTGATTCTGTGATTCTGTGACTAGCTGGATTTTGCTTTGGGACTCACATATGTAAATGCTACATTGTGTAATGCCTAGGTTCACAGGACCTTAATTGTCTGTTGTATAGAGTGTCAATCAGTAGTCTTTGGTACTTTTTCTGACTACATGAATCACTTTGACATTTCATTTCACTCTGCTCCAAAATCCCCTCCATCTTATGTATGGGTTATCCTGTTTCTCAGAGTAGTTCTCACTTCTGTGAGGTTTCTGGTTTCGTTTAGGATGATTTTGAGGAAGCAGATTTCATGCCTTGCTGATCCTTCTGTTTAAATTATTCTATAGCTTTAGCAATATTCTCCTTGGATTCATTATTTTGAACCACTTTTTTTCTTGAAAGAATTTTCTCCCCAGGTGGTTTTCCTCAAGGTCTTGTTGCTATAGTTATGCAGCATCAACTGATATAGATAGAAGTTGTTTATTTCAGCTATTTTTAAGAGTTATATTGCAGAGAAGCTGCTTTAATCTAAACCAAAATATTTCCAGTGGTCCACAACTTTTAAAAGAACAGAAGATATTTATTAGCACACAGACACTCTAACTTTACAAATGAATTCACTTTGTAAGTCAGTTCAGAAGCCTTTACATCCCAGCTGGCAGCATGTCTTAAAATTGTGACAGACCTTTATAGTTCCTGCCATAAACTCCTGACTGTTCTCTTACTGCACTCCGACTTTCCTTTCAAATTCAGTCTGAAGTTAGTAATTCATAGGCATTATAATAAAATCTTATATTTTTCCTTGTAATTTTCTTGTTTTCCAGGAAATCTAATGGTTTGACTTCAGTTGGATTATTGCCTTATTAGGAATATTTAAATTAAAATGTCATGTTAGTCTTTTATATATGTACTGCATATCATAAAATCATTGAATCATAGAATGGTAAGGTTGGAAGGGACCTCAAGGATCATCTAGTTCCAACCCCCTGCCATAGGTAGGGACACCTCCCACTAGTACAGGGCACTCAAGGCCTCATCCAACCTGGCCTTGAACACCTCCAGGGAGGGAACAGCCACAACCTCCCTGGGCAACCTGTGCCAGTGTCTCACCACCCTCACTGAAAAGAACTTCCTCCTAACATCCAGTCTAAATCTCCCCTCTGCCCGTTCAAACCCATTACCCCTAGTCCTGTCATTGCAAGACCTTGTCAATAGTCCCTCCCCAGCCTTGCTGTAGGCCCCCTTCAGATACTGGAAGGCTACTCTAAGGTCTCCTGAAAGTCTTCTCTTCTCCAGGCTGAAGAGCCCCAACTCTTGTAGCCTGTCCTCATAGGAGAGCTCTGAGCATCTTTGTGGCCCTCCTCTGGTTCCGCTCCAACACCTCCATTTTTATTTCCACTATGTCAGCATCAGAGTTTCTAAAAAAGTGATCAAGTCTTGCATCTCTCTAGCTTTTATCCTGATATTTAATAAAATCAGAGCTCTCTAGGGAAGTCTGACTCTAATTGAAGGTATAGAGCAACTAAAAATAAAGCCCATTGTCAGAGACCGAGATAAACAATATGTCTCAACATCTCAGAAAAAAAACTTGTTTTGAGCTAAGCTTCTGAGAAATGCTAAGCAAACATCCTGTTTGTACTCACTGTCCCAAAAATCCCCTCCTGCATGAGCTCAGACCCTCAAGAGCTCCCCAATATTATCATAGAATCATAGAGTCATTAAGTCATCAAACCCACTCCAACAGTTCCATGTCCTTCCTGTGCTGGGGGCTCCACAACTGCACACAGTACTCCAGGTGGGGTCTGAGGAGAGCAGAGTAAAGGGGGAGAATCCCCTCCCTTGCCCTGCTGGCCACGCTGCTCTTGAATTACAATTAAGATTTTCAACAAAGGAGGACAAAGATTTCAATCCATTTTATTATGTTGTTATCACTTTTATTTTAGAAGTCCCAATAAAAGCATTTATTTCTGTGTTCTGCAGTTCCAAGCAAACACTTTTTATCTTCGCCTTAAAATTCTGCTGGACTACACAGACTCCCCACATCCTACCACACAAACTACTTCTCTAATTCTTCACTATATATAAAAAGACTACATATACCTCATAAAACAGAATTTTACAACCTACAGTGTATGTGCTGTCTGTGCCCTGAATTCATGAACATTCTACCTCTCTCCATCTGCTTTCTCCAAGGAAAAATACTGAAATGAAGAATCAGTGCTCGTCAGCGATCCTGAGTCCAGACTTTGAGTGATCAGGAGTTTAAGGAACACCACAAAACTGATCTCCCCAACAGCTAAAACATAACTTAAAACACCTTTGAAGGAGCAGTTGCAATCTCCTCTCTCATTTAATCTCTATTAAAAATTGTAAGCCTGTGTTCTGAAGACATTGACCGTTGTCTGCAGTCATTTTGTAACAAGGAAAATGCACAATTTTAAAGTCTGTTTTCAGTTGGAACTTAGTGCTCTCTAATATCATATGGTCTTCTTATAATAATTTATTTTTTTGTTCTATCTAATGTAGAAGACATTTAAAAGCTATATTGTAAAATGTCAGCTTTCTGAGGCTTAAAGACTAGATGTACTAATGTCTAGTGTCCAGTTTGTGTTCATTTGCTTCAGCACTAACACTGCTCGTTAGCTTACACTGCTTTGCTTTTATGCATTTTGGTTTTGGGTTCTTTTTAAGGAGTGAATTGAATGATGTCCCTCAGTTCCCCTCCTTTTTTTTTTTTTTTTTTTGTCTCATCCTGAAAGACTGGAGTCCCTTCTTACACAGTTCAGGTTTATAATGTAGATGGCTGGAATGATCCATAAACATCTAAACACCATCCCACAAGGCAAGATTCAGTGAAGTAAAGGCAGGCATTTATATTTGCCATGGTGTCCTGGTAGGGCATAAATCCTGCCAGGCTGATTTAACCCTTGCTCTCCTCCTCCTGTTGCAAATCTGGGAGTTGAGCAGAAAGAGCAAACAACGGAGGGTTTGGCCCCAGCAAAGCCTTGAGAGCTACGAGCTTAGCACCATGTGTCAGGTGCTGCCCCTCAAGGTGCCTGCGTGGTCACGTGAGGCATGAAGCTTTGAATTCATTGGGCAGAACAATGATGCTAGTCCCTATTGGCCAGTTTCACTTTCAAAATGATGTATTTCATGGGGGGGGATTTAGAACCCTGCCTTTCTGCACTGACCCTCCACTGGGAGCAGTACCCCATTCGCAGCTCATTAACTGGGAATCATTGCGGCCACGTGTTTGCAGCTTGCACCAGCAGCTCAGCAGCAACTCAGCTCTTCTCTCCCTCCCTCTGCCTGGAATATTTTGTATTTTACCCTGGGATCATTATGGTGAGTTTTAGAAGCCTTCTTGTACAGGAAACTTACTCAGGGACCAAGGCATCCTGAGTACACCTGCTGGAGTTAATGCTAAGGCTCTGTAAGCACAGTTAGAATTTTTCCTGTTTTTTTGTTCCTATTTTCCAAGTTCTGATTGTTCAAACTGTTTAATTCCATGTTCATAAATATCCTTTGTGCAGCTACTTCCTGTTGACTGAAAATCCAAATAATTTCAGGAAATTTCCCCAAGTTTTAAAATAATAAAATAATATTCATATAGGAATTAATATTCAAAATTCCTAACCGATTATTAATTTCACAGAATCATAGAATCATAGAATGGTAAGGTTGGAAGGGACCTCAAGGATCATCTAGTTCCAACCCCCTGACATAGGCAGGGACACCTCCCACTAGTACAGCTCACTCAAAGCCTCCTCCAACTTGGCCTTGAACACTTCCAGGGAGGGAGCAGCCACAACCTCCCTGGGCAACCTGTGCCAGTGATGGGTTATGGTCATTTTCCAGTACTGTAGGATTTCTGTACAGTTTCATTTCAAACTGAAAGGGAATGTCCTTCTAATTTGGTACATTTTACCATACTGAATTTTCATGTAGTCAGTCCATGGTTCTGTTTTAATCATACCTACTGAACAAATGCAATCATCTCAATTTCAATATAGGGTTGCAAATACATGTGAAATCAGAATGATGTGTGGAATGTGCTCAACTGTATGATAAGGACCTCTGATTTGTGAGAATATTTACACAAGGCTTTGGCATTTTAGTAAGAAAAAACAAGTAAGAGACAGGAAAAAGGGTTAAACATACACAGAATCTATGAAGCCAAGAGTAAAGATAGAAATGCCACAACTAGAACAATTAGGTGACTGACGGACAGGCTTCTGATGGGACACCCCAGCTGTAGCCTGGGAGATGCTAATTCTGAACTTTGTAGCTGGATCATCCAGTTCCAACCCCCTTGCCATGGGCAGGGACACCCTACCCTAGATCAGGCTGGCCAGAGCCTCATCCAGCCTGGCCTTAAACACCTCCAGGCATGGGGCCTCAACCACCTCCCTGGGCAACCCATTCCAGGCTCTCACCACTCTCATGGTGAGGACCTGCTTCCTCACGTCCAATCCAACTCTCCCCACCTCCAGCTTTGCTCCATTCCCCCACTGTGTAATAATGCCAGAAATTACACAATAATGCCAAAAACATGGCACATGGCACTTTGAAAAGTGCCTTTTTTTTTTTTTTTTTGGTCATTTATTTAAACTTTGTCATCTATGCTAATGATGCCCATTAACACCCACTTTAAATTGGTGGACCACTACAGTAAATATAAACTATTCAGCAGTAAAGCAGATTTATTCTGTCTGGTTGTTGTTGGAATATTTAGCAGAAGTTGAGTGTCCATATAATAACTGAGGTCATGAAATAGTGTCTCCTTTTTATTTGAAGTGGGAAACTCATCATTCATTGTAGTTAGAATGCTTAGAGTTAGTGCTGATAAATAAAAACTGTGGAGTTTACATCGTAAAATTAAATGAGGAAATTAGAACAACTGTATGAGGCCAGATTACAACACAATTCTGCTCATGTTTTTCTCCTATTAAAACGGAATAAATAAAATAGGAGTTTGGTTTCGTTCAGCAATGCAAAGATGCTAATAAAAAAAGACTGCATAAAAATGGCTAATAAAGTTAGTTTTTCACTTCTGTTTCATAATTCTTCATTTCAAGTCTGTCAGGTATCCCTATTGCTTAAGGAATATATATATATATATATATATATATATATATCCCTTTTAGGTGTTCAAGAAGACTGGATGAGGCAATTAGTGCCATGGTCTAGTTGATTGGCTAGAGCTGGGTAATAGGTTGGACTGGATGATCTTGGAGATCTCTTCCACCCTGGTTGATTCTGTGATTCTGTGATTCTGTGATTCTACAGTTCTATGCTTTGCCTTTTTACTTCACTTCTGCTTATTACCATCTGTTGAGTGATCAGAGTGGCAATAAATTAAAGAGTCAATTTTGCTCTGTCTCTGGTTACCAGACAGCAATTTTTTGGTTTCTAGTTCTCCAGAATGTGGCATGAAACTCTGTTCTTTATTTGGCCAGCGAAGTTCAGGAGAGTCTCAAAATCTTTCCTCATTTTAAGGAAATATTCAACCACTGGCTATGCATGTTTACATTTGCAATAAACACAGAGAACAAACATATAGTGACATGGACAGAGGAATCAGTGCACCCTCAGCAAGTTTACAGATGACATCAAGCTGTGTGGCACAGCCAACTTGCTAGAGGGCAGGGATCCATCCAGAGGGACCTGGACAGGCTGCAGAGCTGTGCCCAGGCCAAACTCATGACATTCAACGAGACCAAGTGTAAGGTCCTGCACCTGGGTAGGCACAATCCCAAGCACAGCTCCAGGCTGGATGGGAGGGGAATGGCTGAAAGCAGCCCTGAGGAAAAGGACCTGGAGATCTGGGTTGATGAAAAGCTCAAGATGAGGCTGCAGTGTGAGTGCAGCCCAGACAGCAACTGAGTCCTGGGCTGCNCCTGTACTAGTGGGAGGTATCCCTGCCTGTGGCAGGGGGTTGGAACTAGATGATATTTGAGGTCTCTTCCAACCCTACCATTCTATGATTCTATGATTCCATATATACATATAGAATACAATTCCTGTGTTTTTACATTTCTGTCCCCTACTAGCAAAGCACAAATGTGAGATATAAACCCAGGTTAATTTGTAACTTGTGGCTCCACAGTAGAACGGAGGCAGCAAACATACCTGATCAGAAGATTTTCAAAACATAGCCTACTTTGAAAACTGTCATCAAAAAACCAAATTGCAAAATGTCAGCTTATAACTTTCAAAAGAATTTTCTACCTCCTGCATTTCAAGACTCACTTGCAAAAAATCCTGGCCTACATTGAAGGTATGTTGCTTTGTGTCAGCAATGAGATGCTGGTGTAGCCATGAGGAAAGTAAATGTGAAAGAGCTGTGACTTGCTATAAGCAGGCTGCTCTGAGAGAGAAAACACTGGTTTAAGAGTTGTATCCTGTTCTCAAGCCTTCCTGTGCACTTGCACTATAGAGCAAAGTTATTATAGAATCATAGAATGGTTTAGGTTGGAAGAGACCTCAAAGATCATCTAGTCCCAGCCCCCTGACATAGGCAGGGACACCTCCCACTAGCACAGGTTACTCAAGGCCTCGTCTAACCTGGCCTTGAACCCCTCCAGGGAGGGAGCAGCCACAACCTCCCTGGGCAACCTGTGCCAGTGTCTCTCCAGTTCCTCATTCAGGAAAAGAAAAAAAAGGTGTGTGGGGGGGGAGGGGAAGTAAAGATGAATAAAAAGATAAATAAAACCTTTTCATTCAGAAAACATGCCGTCATAGATTTTCCAGTGTTCTGTTTCAGTTGCCTCTGTTCAGTGGACATGCTGTTACTAACATCCTTCCCATACATCTATTTCTTATGTCCCTTGAAGGCAATGTAGCTGTTTCACCCACCTTTGTAAGTCTGTCAAAACTATGCACAGAGCACCTGTAAATGAGGAAGGTATAAGTGAATTGCTCTTACACATGGAGCGAGTCTACATGTACACAGATCCTTTGTCAGCAAATGACATGTGTAAAACGTAAGTCAGTAATTAGGGCAAACAAATCATCTGAAATGCTAAAGTAACACTACTCTTTCTATTATTGCAATAAGAGCAAAACCTGGCTTCTCTTGTATGGTTACCATAAACTCTGATAAGCTTCATTTTGCATGTTCTAGCTGATTTTTATACCTACAGTCCTGACTCAGTACTAATTTGGGAACTCTCGGTATTTATTAGGAACATTTTCCTGCAGCATCTAGATTTATAAGGAGGAAAATGATAGCATTATTTCTGCAGATGTATTTTTGCTTCACCAGCGTTAATTCTCCTGATTTGCATAACTGTGACAGAGCAATCCAGTTTCTTAAACTTAGATTAGCTTCAGAATATCCAGTTTGTCAACACATTCTAAAGAATGTCAGCATATGTTTCATCTTTTGTTTCAGATATCTTTAGCAACTGATGAGGAAGCAAATACATAAAATTAAGTAGTTTATTCCACATGAAATAAGATTCTCCTGAATTGCTGACCTCTTTTTTATTCCATTTTCTTCCCTAAGTAGGAGAAGAAAGAAGAAAAGAGGGAAGAGAGAAGAGGGAAGAAGGAAGAGAAAAGAGAGAAGAGGAAAGAGAGAAGAGAGAAGAAAGATGAGAGAAGAAGAGAGGAAAGAAGAAAGAAATTAGAAGACAGAAGAGAGAAGAAAGAAATAAGAAGACAGTAGAGAGAATAAAGAAGAAAGAAAGAAGAAAGAAGAAAGAAAGAAGAAAGAAGAAAGAAAGAAGAAAGAAGAAAAGAGAAGAAAGGAGAAGAAAGAAGAGAGAAAAGAGGAAAAAAAAGAAGAGAAAAGAAAGAAAAGATGCATATGATTAATGAATTAATGAAAATCTCAGATGCTATCATCTTCTCTGAAGTATAGAATCATAGAATCAAAGAATCAACCAGGTTGGAAGAGACCTCCAAGATCATCCAGCCCAACCTAGCACCCAGCCCTAGCCAATCAACCAGACCATGGCACTAAGTGCCCCAGCCAGGCTTTGCTTGGACACCTGCAGGGATGGTGACTCCACCACCTCCCTGGGCAGCCCATTCCAATGCCAATCACTCTCTCTGGCAACAACTTTCTCCTAATCTCCAGCCTAGATCTCCCCTGGCACAACTTGAGACTGTATCCTCTTGTTCTGTTGCTGGTTGCCTGGCAGAAGAGCCCAACCCCACCTGGCTACAACCTCCTTTCCAGGTAGTTGTAGACAGCAATGAGGTCTGCCCTGAGCCTCCTCTTGTGCAGGCTGCACACCCCCAGCTCCCTCAGCCTCTCCTCACAGGGCTGTGCTCCAGGCCCCTCCCCAGCCTTGCTGCCCTTCTCTGGACACCTTCCAGCACTTCAACATCTCTCTTGAATTGAAGGGCCCAGAACTGGACACAAGACACAAGGCATGGCCTGACCAGTGCTGAGTACAGGAGCAGAGTAACCTCCCTGGTCCGGCTGGCCACACTGTTCGTGATACAGGCCAGGGTGCCACTGATTATCGATTACCATAATACATTTTAGAGTCCAATCTCCTCTTAATGAACAGGTAAATAGAAGATATCACCATTTCATGGTTTTGGTTTTTGTTTTTCTTTTTTGATTTTGCTTTTCTTTTTATTTTTGTTTTCTTTCATTCTTTGTTTTTCTTTCACAATACTTTAAACATCATGTAACATCCCACAGAAAAGTTATAAACTACTGCATTTCTAAAGTAAATGTATATACAACACCTTTAAAAAAAAATACTAAATCTCTATAGTCAGTCTTTATTTTTTTTTCCCACTTCAAATAATATTTCATTGTAACAAATGCAAGTCTGTCAATTTTAAGGCTTCAAGGAGACCTTATAGTACCCTTCCAGTATCTGAAGGGGGCCTACAGGAAGGCTGGGGAGGGACTATTGACAAGGTCTTGCAATGACAGGACAAGGGGCAATGGGTTTGAACTGGCAGAGGGGAGATTTAGACTGGGTGTTAGGAGGAAGTTGTTTGCAGTGAGGGTGGTGAGGCACTGGCACAGGTTGCCCAGGGAGGTTGTGGCTGCTCCCTCCCTGGAGGTGTTCAAGGCCAGGTTGGAGGAGACCTTGAGTAACCTGTTCTAGTGGGAGGTGTCCCTGCCTATGGCAGGGGGGTGGAACTAGATGAGCCTTGAGGTCCCTTCCAACCTTACCATTCTATGATTCTATGATTCTATGATTTTAATTTTATTTGTGGAAGTGGTTAACAACATTTTGACAACAATTTATGGGTTACTATTAGGTTTTTTTTTTTTACTGGGGAGAAAAAAAAATTGAATTGTCTATGCTTGTCATGAGTAAGGTCCTTTCTGAAATTCTAACAACAGCAATGCCAGGATGAAACAGTTCCAAAGAAATACCTTCAGTGCTTTCTATAGACTAAGCATTTGTCTTGAATTGTGATTAATCATAGCACCATACAGCCAACCTTTTATTGTGTTGCTTATCACAATGAAAGTCATATAAGCAGTGTGAGTAACATCTTGATTTCACTAGCTATGTTAGTATAGTGCAAGAATGGCTATGGTGAGATTTCAAATGCACAGAAGTCATATTTTCAGTTAGATAACTACCCATAAAAACTTTAAGATCCACTGTCTGCCCTACTGTATCCTTTATAACACACAGAGAGGAAAAGCTCTAAGTGACTTCAGAGGAAATTTTGGTAATCTGTGTTTAAAAATAGCTGGCGATGATGAGGTGTAGTATAAGCTGCTGGACTTTGCACTAAATCAACTGTGATGAAGACATATCTGTCAGGAGAGAGTGAGGTATGAAGGCTACCAACATTTAGATAGAAAAATGCAAGGGAAGTGTAGCTTTCTCATTTGTTAGCAGCTGGATTTGTAAGACTGTATCTGTCAAAGCCTTAATGAAAAGGAGAATAATAGCCAACAAGTTCAAAGCTAGAAGGCTGCCTTGTTAAGTGAAGGGTCATAGTTACCTCACCCAGTTTAAGACATTGAAACTAATTAATTATGAACTATTAATCCTGGATTCTGATTTTAGCTAATGAAAAAAAAAAAAAAAAAGAAAAAAAAGAAAAAAATTAGGCCTGCCTGTTTCATGCTGAGAAGAGTTTCCTGTACTGATTTTCCTGTTTATTAATTAATTTTATGACATGCCCTAATATTAACAGCTGAAGTTTAAATAGGTAACGTTTAGTCCCTACACTAGAGCAAAATGTCAGCCAAAATAATAATAATAATAATAAAAAAATAATATCTAGTTTTGGTTTTTTTTTTTTAAATCTAAAATTCCTCTTCAAAGAAATTTTGTTTTGCTCAATCCTGGACTCACAACAGGAGGAGGAGAGCAAAGGTTTAAACCAACCTGGCAGGATTTATGCCCTACCAGGACACCACTGCAGTTTTATCTACGTTTGCTTTAAAATAGCTTGCACCTATTTTCAAAAAACAAGAACTAGCTCATGTTTATGGATTTTGTTCTTTTTTTTTTAGTAAAACCATTTGGATTTTTTTTTTCCCTCTCATTTTCTTTTAACTGTTTGTTTTTCCAGAATCATGAGCTCAGGATGTTCATATTCCCTTTTACTTGTCCACTGCAGTGTGAGGGTAGCATATAGGATTAAGTCATACTTAAGCCCCTCTTCTAGCTGGTTTCAAAGCTGTCTGACTCTCAAAGAGATGTATTTTTAAAAGTGACTATTTCCCTTAATGCAATTGTTAACAATATAAGAACTTAACTATTTAACTACTGATTTGAATTATTTTTTTTTAACTTCCTGATGTTCAATTTTGCAGATTTTGAAGCATGATTTAAAAACCAGAAATCATTTATCCAATGTTTTTGTAAAAAGGCAGTTTTGATATCTTAAAACACGTTAGCTTGCATGGTTATAAATGCATTTTCACAAGCAAAATAAATAAATTGGGGCAAAAAATGTATAAAATGAGAGATTCATTAAACCATTCATTCCATTTTGATAGAGCTGAATTAATTTTCATCTAAATAAGTGGGAAATAAAAAAGTCAGACTATGTTAACGTTCTGTTCATTGAATGTTATGTAAAACACACAATGATGTAGTAATGCTGGCAGAATGCAGCTGTCTCCATCAAAGGGTTTTCTCCAGAGAGAGGATGTTAACACACATCAGAAAGGAAAAAGAAAGACAACAGATGTAAGTCTCTAGCTGAACAACTTGCAAAATTCAATAGTTCTATAATGTTATGAAGTTTATGTGCACAAACAGTCCTGAGAAGAAAATATATATTCAGAAATATATGCTAAGAAAATATATATTATGAATTAGCTGTTTTATTCAAGTCCTTTCTTATTTCTGGGCTAAAGGACAGCTGGTGGTTGTTACTGTCCAAGCATAAAATTATAGAATCATAGAATGGTAAGGTTGGAAGGGACCTCAAAGATCATCTAGTTCCAACCCCCTGCCATAGGCAGGGACACCTCTCACTAGAACAGGTCACTCAAGGCCTCCTCCAACCTGGCCTTAAACACCTTCAGGGAGGGAGCAGCCACAACCTCCCTGGGCAACCTGTGCCAGT
>WBNM01015134.1:5156-67368 GCA_013399055.1 Ramphastos sulfuratus | reverse complement strand
ATTTACTATTGGCACAAATGTGGTCACCTTCTGGTCTTGCAGTGCTTTATGTTGGGCTGATCTGCCAGACACTTCTCCTGTGCTGGTCTGGCTGACTCAAGAGGGTACTTTCTGTTGATTGTTTTGGGGAGGCCATTCAGGCACCCACTTTGCCGATAGAGCTCTTTCTCTAAAACAAAGGCCACCGTCTGCTCCCTGTTGTGTTGAGAGGAGTTCAGCTACCTTAGGGCAGCTATGGCCACGGGCTGTGTTCTTTTCTTCCATTGTAGGGGTTCCTTGCTTGTTCAGGTCTTTTGGTTTTGTTGTTATGTTTTTTTCTTTATAGTTGTCTCTGATGTTTTTACTCTTAAGTGTTCGGTAGTAATGAGGGTACTTAATTAACATATCTGCAAACAGACCTGCTTTGACTCTTGAATGTGATACAAGCCTGGAAATAGAAGGATGAAAGTCACTTTCTGGTTTATGAAGTAACACATTGATGTCATGCAATTAAAAATTAACCTAGCACATTGCTGCTTTGTTCAGAACATTGTCATACATAGGTGCCTCGTTTATGGGCATGGTCACCAGTATATGTGGAATGATTTAATTTACAGTCTGCAGCTGCTGATTGCTCCCTTCCAGTGAGTTGACCACCGTTGCATTCAGTGATGCATGCATGATCCCACATAGTGTATTAGTCAATAGGCTGATTGGGTAACAAAGGTTTCTCCTCTCCAGAGTGTGTTGATTTTCTTTGAGAAGCCTTTGTGTGATCCAGTGTGGTGATTCTCCTCTTTGGCTTTCTCTCGAGGTTTGGACATATAAGCGTGGCTCACATTTTGCTAGAGAATGGTGCTGATCTCAATGCACAGAACAAGTTAGGAGCCAGTGTCCTCACAATGGCCTCCAGAGGTGGCCACGTCAGCATGGTGAAGTTATTGCTGGAGTCTGGAGCTTTTGTAGACAACTATGACCATTTTACTACAAGTATACTCAGCAGCAGCAGAGATGACCTTCCTGATATCACTCCACTAATGGCAGCTGCTCAGCATGGACACGAGGCAGTGGTGCATCTGTTATTAGACTGGGGAGCTGATTGTAATTACACTGTGAAGACTATGGGCTGGAGTCCTTTAATGCTGGCAGCTGTTAGCGGAAAGGTGAGCTTGGCACAGCAGCTGATGGAGAAAGGTGCTAATCCTGACCACCTGAACGTGCTACATAAAACACCTTTTGAAATCTCTGTTGGCTTCAAACACAAAGACATGAAGGACTACCTGGAATCTCTCACAACAATCAGACCCCAGGCAGGTATGGAGCATTAGATTTTTTTGTTTCTCTTTCTTGAAGTTTTGGTTGTTTATTTAGAAATCGAAATGGTTATTTTGTGTGTGTGTGTGTGTTGCTCTTTATAATTGTTAACAAGTCTTTTGTGAGAATGTTTGAGTAGGTACACCTACCTTGGGTGGGGCAGGGATGCCCAGCTTCTGCAAATTGCTTCAGGTTAGCTTGATGAGGTTGCTGTTGTGCCAGAAAAATCGTGTGCAACATTTTAAAATGTTTTCATGTTTTGCTTTCAAAACACACGGTCCAGGTGCTCATTTAGGAAGAGAATTACAAAGGTCTGCTTAAAATAGCACCAAGGGAGGGACATAAAAAAACAGAATAGGATGTAGAAAACAGGGTACTGCAGACTCAAAAAACCCTTAGAATATGTGAAATCTAGAAAACCTACCTTGGAAGGAGCAACTGAAGAAGTTCAGTCTGCCTCACTTCGTGAGGAGGTGATTGAGAGTTGTGCTTAATAAAGTTTCCACATTAAGGACAGGAACTCCAGTACCCGAGGGCCTTTTCTGTATGGCATTAGACTGTGAGTTTAAAGTTAGAGCAATGTGAATGGGAAATAGAGACACTATGTTTTGCAGTGAAGTGTAGACCTGGAGTGACTCAGCAGAGATTTGCAGTGTCTGACAGTTGAATGCCTTTCTAAAACTCAGCATCAGACTGTCTTCACTGGGTGTTGCATACAAGACTTGTGGCATGCGGAAAAGCAGATGAGCTTAACCTGATGTTTTTTTCTGCTACTCTCTGAATATATGAAACCTTCTCCAAAGGCTTTGAGAGTGGACTGTGTATTCTCAGAAAGCCAAGTGTTACTGTGGATTATAACAAGTCATTGTGTCCCCTACTTTTCTGTTCCTGAGTGGGGAATGCCTCATTAACTTCAGGATTTTATAAAATTTATATGGAGCCTCTGCCCTGTTTTTTTTCTTATCTTCCACAATGTCAGAAGTTCCAGAGTACTTTGAAAGCATATCAGAGGAGCACTCTTTCACTCAGAATACTAAAATTTGTAATAATTGCAGTTCTTGCTATGGGGATGGTGATCTGGGAGCTGAAGGATGTCTATTAATGCACAAACAGCAAGCTGTGTAGTTGAATCATCACTCTTGTTTTTGTGACCTTTACAAACTAACCTGTCAGTACTCAAGAGGAAATAAAAATGGGAGAGCCTAGAAAACTTCAAGTCACCTTTCAAAATTATCTGGTACTACTTAAGTGTTTGCTGTTGTAAAGAGGACTGCATTAAATCAAAAAAACATGCTGTGGTTTATTAATTGATATTTTAACCTTCCAGGCAGGAAACATAAGAGAGTTTCCATACACAATTTCCTGATAGAGAATGGAGGTTAAAAGGCAAAAGGCTATACCAGTGCTGTTATTGTAGTTTGTAGCTTTAGGGCTGCACAGAGAACCATCCAAGTGATTCATCCTCCCTGAAGGCAATAAAAAGGTTACCAGTGTCTTCTCTGCTCTTCTTAAATGTATGTCTAAACACATGTTTTACAGTCCTTTTATGCAGTCACTTTTTAAAATGATTGCTAATAGAAATACTTATTTCTTCCAGATTCAGAAAAGAGGCAACCTGATGTCTTTCATGCTTTGAAACTGGGTAAGTACTGACAGGATTCTTCCTTGGTAGGATGTGGATTTGTATCAGGAAAGAATTTCAAACTCAGTGGACCACTCGGAGTGGAACTGACCAGTCAATGTGATGTAGGGTGTTGTTCTGCCTGCTGAAGGGAAGGGATGGTCAGCACCTCTCAAAGTGCCTGTGTACCCACTCTCCTCCATTCCAAAAGTGTTGCCTTCTGTGATTTCAGCCTGTGGAAATGGAATAGAGAACTTGGTCCTCTTGAAGGACAAATTGTGGTCTTCATCACCATCAGTTTTCCTTGTATGACATCAACTTACAACAACTTAACAGAAATATTCCATCCTTGTTTTTTCACATGTGGGATGCACTGCAGTTTATACAACCTTTATATCTTAGTGGTTACATTTCAGAAAATGATCTTGTAATGGATGGTACTGTAAGTGTATAGGTAGGGAAAACAGTTCTTGTGTTTATGCCACAGTTCTATGTACTGAACTATTAATTAAAAACCCAAAGATGAGTACAAATATTTGGCTTTAGCTTTGCAGTTGCTCTAGCATTTTGGCTTTTGCTGTTTTAATTCCACTAAATGTAGGTCAGTGTCAGCAAATCAAAATACATACTAATTCAGTAGCTAAGCAGTTCTTTGTTGCTGATGTGGATTGTGTTTTATCATTGTGTTTCAGGAAACTTTCAGCTGGTTAAAGCTATTGTTGATGAAGACCTAAGTCAGGTCAATATTACTAATGTTGATGGTGCCTCTCCGTTAATGATTGCAGCTGTAACTGGACAGCTGCCCCTTGTTCAGCTCCTGGTTGAGAAAAATGCTGACATTGACAAACAGGATAATGTCCATGGCTGGACAGCACTAATGCAGGCCACATACCATGGGTAAGATGCATGCTGTCTTTGGCTCTAGCAGTAAAGAAGTTGCATTTTTCTTATATTCAAGAGAATGAAGTCTCTCTGATACTGACTCTGGAAGCACAGAGGCTGGTGCAGGAAATTGAGAGTTTTACAACCTCAGTTTTCTGGGACTCTTGCACTGCTTTCAGCTTCCCAGAGCAGACCTGAATGCTGTTTGGATTTCAGAAGAAGTGGCATAGCTGGGAACTTGTTCTTGCTCAGTAAGTGCTGAGAACACTCCAGTGCACCAGGCAGGCACTGGGAACTTTTATGCAGATTTCAACTTCCATCCTTTGAGTTTTGTGTTTTGTTAGGGTAGTATCACCCTCTGCCAGGATTACAGGCCTACATAAATCTGAAACTTCAATCACCCTTCAGTGTGCCATATTTTCTGGTCTTAAAATCATTCTTGCATTCCCCTCATATTCCTCTATTCACCTTTTAATTTTGATAGGGTTTTCTGAAGTGCTCCCACTGGAGAACTGATTGTCATTTTCTCTAAAGCTACTGTATAAATGCAGGAAGGCACTAAAGAGTCAGACACCAGAACTTGGTCTGGTACTTCACCTGTGATCTCTCTCATATACCCAACATTGTCTGTATATGGCATACTGAGGGTGGTGAACTTTTCTCCCTTGTTGGAGACAAGGCCCTCAGCAAGGTGAAGATTCATTGCCATCTGGTAAGGCACACTTTAATGGTGCAAGTGCAGATCATGGAATCACAGGAAAATCATCTAGTCCAACCCCTTGCCAGAGCAAGATCACCTAGAGTAGGTCACATGGGAACATGTCCAGTGCCCAGTTCTGGGCTCCCCAATTCAAGAGAGACAGGGGTCTGCTGGAGAGAGGCCAATGGAGAGCTACAAGGATGATGGTGGAACTTAGGGCATCTCCTATGGAGAAAGATTGGGAGACCTGGGGCTGTTTAGCCTTGAGAAGGCTGAGAGGGGATCTGATCAATGCCTATAAATATCTGAGGGGTGGGTGTCAAGATGAAGGTGATAGTCTGGTTTTGGTGATGCCAAGTGATAGGATAAGGAACAATGACTACCAGCTAGAACACAGGAGGTTCCACCTCAATGCAGAGAGACACTTCTTTACAGTGAGGGTGACAGAACACTGAACAGGCCTCCACAGGGAGGCTGTGGAGTCTCCTTCTCTGGAGACTTTCAAAACCCTGCTGGATGCGTTCCTGTGTGGCCTGCCCTAGGTGATCTTGCTTTGGCAGGGGGGTTGGACTTGATGATCTCCACAAGTCCCTTCCAACCCTTAGTATTCAGTGATTCTGTGAGTTTTTGACTTTCCTGGAGGACTGTGTTATGAAAATTCCCTTCCTGATGATATGAATCAGTCCTGACATAAGCAGTTGTTAATACAATTGCAGTGTTTGAGGTAGTGGAAGCTTTGGTGTGCATGCTTAAGTAAAGCCAGCTAAGACAGTAGCTCAGTGGAAGGACATCCCAGTCCTGGAGATAAGGACTTGGTTTCTTAGAAGCTTAGAGGCTTCCATGGAGGATGAAAGCTATCCCTAGTCAACCAGGATAACATCAAGATCATAGTCCCTCCAAAGTATTTTGTAAACCCTCCCAGTGTTGTCTGGCAGCTTCAGTATGGGAGTTTACAGTCACCTATTGCTACTGAAAAACATTTTTACTCTGTTGCTTATGCACATCATTTTTATACTAGGTCAGTCTCTGCTCAAGCAGAGCTTTGTATTAAATATATTTTCTCTAGCTTTGTTTTTTGTTCATTTACTCATAGGCTGAACTACAACATTACTTTTAGCTGACATGGCAAGTCTTGCTTATTTATTCAGGTGCATGAGTGGGAAAGGGGGAGAGGGGCTAAAGGGAATGGGACAGTGCTTTCCTTTTATAGCCAGCTTTTATGGGCTTTTGGTGGGAAGTGTTTGTGGTGGTTATTATATCATGCTGATTGCTTCTGCATTTTCAACACCTCAAGGATGTGATAATGTTCCTTCTCAATTATATAATTTATATCTCTAATTAAGTGAAGTACTGTTTGGAGGTTATAAATTGTCATCAATTTGGCTTTTCTGAATGCAGTTTCTTACCTGTTCTGCGTAAGAAGTTGTGTTAAAGTATTACTGATAGCAAGTGATGACTACTCTACTGCCTTTGTCTTTCCATGGGCTTTTTTTGCCCTGGGCACTTAGGGCCTTTCATTGGGAAAGTATTTGACAACAAATTCTAGAGTTAGTTCCATAGAGTCAGCCTCAGCAACCGCCTGTTCAAGTTACCTTTTTTTCAGGCTGACATTCTGTGTGTTGATTAGTATTAATTAGTTGTGACTGACAAAGGAAGCTTCTGAATGCCTTGTGAACACATCTTAGGTTTGGTTAACTACAGTGAAAGGAAAACTGATCTCTAATCTAGGACCAATGGTATATTAGCACTTGGTGCCATGGTCTAGTCTCGAGGTCTGTGGCAATGGGTTGGACTTGATGATCTTTGAGGTCTCTTCCAACCTTGCTTATACTGTGAAAATGATGAAAATGGAATATTAGGGTTTTCTTTTATTTGCAACATGAGCAATGCCTCTTTTTCTTCTTCCCACAAAGAAATAAAGATGTTGTGAAGTATTTGTTAAATCAAGGAGCTGATGTCAATCTTCGAGCGAAAAATGGATATACAGCTTTTGACCTGATAATGCTGCTGAATGACCCAGGTATGTTATTTCAAAGAGCACTGAGGAAATATACAGTGTAAACAGATAAACATCCTCTCCCATCTAGAAAATACATTAAAGTTGGTAGGAAGTATCCTCTGTGGTCTGGACTGGACTGAAAGAAGATAGTGGCTGAAAATGGTGAGTTTCAAGTTGCTTTGTTAGATAAGTGTCTGCATTTCTGGGGTAACAGATTTTATCTGCTCCTTCTGCCTGCATCAGCATTTTCAGTGTCAGCAGAGCTAGTTCAGTGGCATTTGACTGTGGTGGCCCAGCTGTTCCGTAGTGTAAGTAGCACAGAACCGTGAACTGGAGCTGTCAATTTCCCCTCAGTAAACAGCAGTGAAGGGACAGGAGAAGGAGTGCAATCAGAGGAACCTAGTGTGCTCCTGGCTGACCCTCCCACAACACCTGTCAAGGGTGAGAACAAAGCAAACTTCAGATTGCTTCTATAGGACTGCTTTAGAGCAAAGCCACATGTTTTGGGGACACAGCAATGAAACACATGTAGCTTTTGTTGTGGTCTGTTTAGCCTGTGTAATTTGTTACTGTTAACCTTTCGTGGTACTTGACTTGTTTTATCTGAATCCAAAAAGCAATATTCTAGATGGAATTAATGTTTATTTTTTCTGTATTTACTCTTTATGGTCACTAGCAAATACCTTTGTCAAAAGTAGATCACTAATAATATGAAATCTTAAAAATAAATAGTGAATGATTTTATAACTAACTTCTTGTATGACAATTTGTCTTATTACCTCTCTCTGTGTGTATGTGTGTCAGTTTTATCTACCCTTCTGAAAGTTTCCTGACTTCTTTATAAAACAGAGATTTACAGAAGTTTTTTTTTGCTCTCCTGTCCTGATCACATGCTTGTTTTTTTTCTTCCTTGCCTTTTTTTTCCTTACTTTTTTTTTCTCCACCATTTTTCTTACCATGTCTTTTCAGTCCCTTCATTGTCCAGGCTGAACATCTCCTTTCTCTCTGGGATTTAATTTCAAGCTTCTTTTCTGCAACCTACACTTGAAGAAAGAATATTAATTTTTCTCTACTCTCTCCTGTGTCAGGTGAGAAAAGGGAGCATCACAATACAATTTTTAACCCCTACAAAGTGGGGGAAGCAGTTGACTTGGTCTCGTGCATGCTTATTTATATTGATAAATACCTTTAGAGAGGTGATGGTAAGCCTGCAGCATGCTGTGTGGGAAGAAGGTGTGGGAAACTTAGGTTAAGAAAGAAGGTTTGGGGAATTAATCTGCTTTGTGTTGGAGAGTTAGATCAACTGCTGCTTATATTGGATTTATAGGTAAAGTGTCAGCATAGCAGTCATGATTTTGGAAAACAAACCAGAGTCAACATTATCTTCACTCT
The DNA here is from genome assembly GCA_013399055.1 of Ramphastos sulfuratus. Classification (NCBI taxonomy): domain Eukaryota; kingdom Metazoa; phylum Chordata; class Aves; order Piciformes; family Ramphastidae; genus Ramphastos; species Ramphastos sulfuratus. The sequence continues at coordinate 59,481 of WBNM01015134.1, read as the reverse complement.
TTGTCTTTCAGACACAGAGCTTGTACGGTTACTGGCATCAGCATGCATGCAAGTAGACAAAGACAAGAATAAACTGAACAACAGAGCATCTTTGCCTTGTTCCAGAAGTAGACAATCCTTAAATGTCCCAGTGTTGCCAGATGATAAAGGAGGTCTAAAGGTAACTGTATGAATTCTCAACAAATAACCAGTGCATTGTTTCCTGTAATATATGAAGCAGAGAAAGTGATTTCTAAGAACTGCTTTGGATCTAGTAGGTAACTGGGTTTTGGGGGGGGTTGTCTGTTCTGAATTCCTTATTGACATCCTGGTGAAACATAGAATATGTTCAACTTTGTCAGATGGTAGAGCAAAGGGAAGACTTCTGAGGAGGAGAAAGCATTTCAGTGCATAGAAATAGATCTCTTAAGTAGCAGAGGGTACCATGTTTCTAAGCTTGGAACTGTATTTCCATTATGGTCTTAGTTTGAAATTTGCCTTTAAAATCCAAATGTACTTCAGTTTTGACAGAACTGGTTTTATACTCATTGCTAATTTTTATTATTTTTATGAAAGTTTGTTTTTAAATTGGAGTGGATGTGTTACAGGGCTATGGTTAGCATCTCCCGTCAGTCAGAAACTGCCTATTTATATCTTTGGTTTATGTACAAATTGCAGCAGCAGCTCCTTTATTTTGCTTTTATGGTATTTAGTAGACCCTGGAAGAAGCAAGGATGTAGGAAGGAAACTGGAGTTCTAGTTGAAAATACTCCTGGATCTGTGTGGCACAGCCCAGGAGACTGAGAGGCTACCTCTAGTGCGTACCTCTAGCACAGAGGGTAGACTTCATTTCAATCATATATGGAAACAGACTACTGACATTGGAAATTAAGATCATGGCAGAAATGTTCATATTTAATATAAAGAGTGGAAGAGTGTGCATTTCAGGCTTACATGTCATTTGGTGTGCTGTATCCTCACCTTCAAATTAGTCCAGTGGGAAACCAGAGAGTAAGAACCAGTTGTGTGCCCTTTAAACAGAGATGCTACAGGTTACATTGTCCATTTGTGAAAGAGAAGGAAAAAAGTATTAGTTTATTTTGTTGTTGTTGTTTGCTTAGGTGAATAGTTTAGGTTTTGATTATGGTGTATGTCATAATTCATTGGAGTCCATGATCTCACTTTTTTAGTATAGATATTACCAGTGCCTTGAACAAACACATGGCAATTTTCAGCCTATTGTTTGTGGTGGAATGTAAAGAGCATTTAAAGTTCTACTTTAGCTGAAATCTGTTTTGCAGTTTTAGCTATGAAGCAACAAACTGTTATTTTTAATGGTGATTACATTCATTTAAATTATACATCTTCAGTATGGGTTTAGATGGATCTGTTTAAGAAGACAGTTACTTAGATGGGAAATTGTCAGCACAGCCTTTGCTTTATGAAACACAGATCAACAAGTAGAATTTGCAGCTCTTGCAGTGCAAAGGCTTGAATTAGGGTCACAAAAGGCTGAGAGATTTGGGGCTCTTCAGCCTGGAGAAAAGAAGACTTTGAGGAGACCCAACCAACCAGACAAACACTTTTCAGTGTTTCTAGTTATAAAGATTTTTGTCATCAACTAGTAGATTTACTTTGCTGTGTTTCTTTTATTTGCAATATATGCATAATACAGGCCCTGCTGGTAATGTAGTGGATAACTATGGTCTCATTCTTTACCCCTTTCAAACAGGAACTATTAACTGCTTTGTTTCTTGCCTTTTGTGGGATGGGAAATAAAGTTACATCTTTTCCACATGGGAAAAAAATTACTTCCTTTCTTTTCTTCTTGCCTGTGCTTCTTCCACAAGTTAATGTTGGTGTTAGATCAATGTGAATTATCACATTTAGTTTCTTTTTTTAGATAAAAGTTGTCTGAGGGCAGACATTTTTTTGTGCTTTCTCCTTCCTACCTAATACTGTTACAAATGTCTAAAATACCTCTCAAAGGGCAGCAGCATTTTCTGTTATTTGATACTATTGCCTTTTCTAACACTGCTACTAGATTTCAACCTTTTGACAGGCTCTTTTTAACCACAGATACATTTTTGTTACTTGCCTGCTTCAGTTTAAAGCCCTTTATTGCAACTTCATGTATGATGTGGTAGGGTATATGGAGAGGCCACAAGCTCCTGCAACAGCAGACTGGGAAGTCCAGAGCTCAGACAACCATACTCTGAACAGCAGAGGACAAGATGAACCTTTCCACTATCACTCCTATATGGACAGAGAGCAGGAGGGTTTTTGTATGGTACCACAGTGGCTGTACTTTGTTTCAGATTAGTTTGCCACATGACCTTATGCTAACAAACCAGAAGCACTGTGGAAGAGTAACGTAGATGTCATCTTTGTTAGAGAGGCTGGCCAGCTTCAGTGAACAAAACCAAACCACACTCTGTAGGCAGTCTGTTTTGTAACATCATTGGACTGTATTAAAACTAGATGGATTTTTTTTTTTCCTTTTCATTTCCTTTTGAAAGGTGAAAAAACAGTGAACTGTGTGGGTTTTATTGCTTTCTTGGAACTATTTGTCTCTCTTGCCTTTTTCTATCAGGTCTTTATGGCTGAAAGTAATGTAAATCTTTATTAGTTATGGCTTCAAAGAGATACAAAGGTCTGAGAAGTCTATCCATTACTAATGCTCTCTGCAGATTTAGAATCTTTTTAATGATCATATGTCAGAAGGATTGATTTACAGGCAATAAGTTGGCAGTTTATATTACTTCTGCTGTATGACAGCAGAGAAGACATATACCAGTAAGCAGTTGAAAAATGTCAAATGCCAAGGAGAGAGGGCAGTATGTGCTGTGAGAAAGAATGGCTGGGAATAAAAAGTAAACTGGGAAAACATATTACCTGGGTAGATATCACATAAAGCTGCCTTGAAGAAGTATCATTATTTTTGCATTTTTTTTTTTTAAGTGTTCCTGAAAGGGAAGAAGCAATTTTGTTAAGAAATAATCAGAAGATATTTATAGTCTGACTTAGTTACCTACAAGCCACATAATCTTTGATACAGACTGCATAAATCTTCTTAATATAGCCTATAGGTCTAGAGAAATGTCTTGCTAAATGTTTTGTGCTGTCTGCCTTTGAAAATGCATGAGACTGTAAATACTTGGATAAGTTTTGTTTTGAGCAAAGATGGTCCTTTTGTGTGACAGTTTCCATGTGCATGATACCTGTATGGATGGCAGTTGTAGGAGTAGTAGTCCTGGGGTTTGTGGTTCCTTGCTTTGCTCTTGTTTAGTTTATAGTCTTTGCAGTCTGGTAGAATTGAAGTTACCTGTGTAGCAGCACTGCCTGGATTCTTAGTCTTTAGTTTTACAGGAATGCTATCACAACTATGAGGACAGGCTGAGACAGTTGGGGCTCTGCAGCCTGCAGAAGAGAAGGCTTCCAGGAGACCTTAGAGTAGCCTTCCAGTATCTGAAGGGGGCCTACAGGAAGGCTGGGGAGGGACTATTGACAAGGGCTTGTAATGACAGGACAAGGGGAATGGGTTTGAAGTGGCAGAGGGGAGATTGAAAGTGGATGTTAGGAGTAAGTTGTTTGCAGGGAGGGTGGTGAGACACTGGCACAGGTTGCCCAGGGAGGTTGTGGCTGCTCCCTCCCTGGAGGTGTTCAAGGCCAGGTTGGATGAGGCCTTGAGTGACCTGTGCTAGTGGGAGGTGTCCCTGCCTATGGCAGGGGGTTGGAACTGGATGAGCTTTGAGGTCCCTTTCAACCTTACCATACTATGATTCTGTGAACTCTTCTTGTTCACCACTGATTTTGAAAGTCTTAAGGAGAAGCTTTCATGCAAGTTGGCTGAGCTTCTCTGTAGTCCTTTAAAAAGCAGCAAGTACACATGCCAGCTCACTGATACCAGAGAGTGTAAGAATGGATGGTGAAATTGGAAGTTACTGGGAAGATTAAATATTTGTCATGTAGCTGTAAAAACTTCCAAATTGCCCTAGTACTTTTATTTGCCTTTTCAGATAACATGGAAAAATATTGCAAGGCATTTACCAGATGAAAGAGGTTGATCTTATGCCTGCAAATTATGCTCACAGATTCTACTCATAATTGCAAACCTCTTTAACATTGATTTTGTAGTTCATCTCACAAACTCCTTATCGGTGCTGTAAGGATTACTTAATTGTGCATTTCTTCTCCTCTTTTTTTTCTTTTAGTTGGAACTAAATTGTTGTGTCTTCTTATCAATCTAGTCCTGGTGGAGCAGGATGTCCAATCGCTTCCGTAAGCTGAAGTTGACTCAGACCTTGCGCCATGGATTTCCTTCCAGTCAGTTTGTGCCTTTTCCTGATGAACCTGAACCATCACTAAATGCCACCATAAAAGCAGTCTCACAGAGTGACATGGACACCTCTGGAAATCTGGATGCTGCTACACCTTGGATTGCAAATAACAAAGCTAATGGTAAAGCCAGAGTCGTCTTATGGGAAATGAGCTCTCATGGGATAGTCAAGATGATGCTATTGCTTATTTAGTGATGAAGTTTGTATTTGGGTTAATAGAGCTGAAAAGATCTGCAGTCTACTTGTAGTACAGAGAGAAATGTTTCTATTCATAATTCTATTCATAATTCTATTNTCTATGATTCTGTAACTGTTGATCATACTGAACCTGAGTGCAGCATCAGTTAAGCAGGAGAATGATAACATAAATGATGTTACTGTTCTGTGGCAAACACCATTAAAGTGGACAGTAGAGGCAGGTCACTCAAATGTTGTTAGTACCTTTAATGAATTTGTATACTGAAAACAAATTTATTTAAACAAATAAGTAATTCTGAGAAGAGGGGTTGGAAAATACCAAATTGTTGAGTACATCTACTGAAAATGCAGAGTTCTCCGTGCTAGACCTACACAGTTTGTGATTTGAAGTAAGATTGTTGGCTTAACTTTAGTTTAGGTACATGCCAGTGTCACTGGAAGTCTAGGTTGTGTGTGCTTACTGAGGGTAAAGCTGTTGATTGTTTGAAATTAATAAGCTGTCTTTCAGAAGAAAAATAGGAGCTTGTAAGCAACCCAACGTAATTTATGTATTTTTCAGGTGTGAACACTGCAAAAGGAGGAAAGGATGATGAATTATTGACAACCATGGTAGGTTGCAGTGCTCTTGGTGTGTTCAGCCCAATTCAGAAGGTCATGCAGCCCACATGATTTTAAAATTTTTTACTTGCAGCCCAAGTCAGTGTTGGGAAGAGAACTGTCATTTGGTTTTGGTCACTAGGCATGAACTGGCAGGCTGCAATCCATCAGTACTTCTTAGAGTAGGGAGTATTACAAGCAGTATGGTATGGAAGCTGTTCACAAGTACTGACTTTCTTTCAAGAGTTACTCCTACCTCTGTGTGTGTGTGTACCTCAGCAGTGAATTAGTAAAATAAATGAGGCAGAATGAGTTGCTGACAAGCAGTATGCTGTGAGGAAAAGGTGAATGGAACACCACACAATGCGAAAGTGAGAAGTCAGTAGAAGCAACCATGAAATACTCAATTTTGAATATTTACTTGTATTGCTCTAATTCTTTTGTTATGCTGTAGCTTTAAATTCCTGTGCATCTTGCTCTCTGGAGATGTCATTACATTTTGCTGGTTATTTTGTATGTTCTTTTGTAAGAAGGTTCAGTGATTTATTTTGTGACTGACTGACAGAGCTCCAGAGGACCAAATTAGTTGTGCTGGTGATTATTTTTTTTTCTCTTTCTGGAGAACACATGCAGCAGGAACAGGCAGTTGTTCACTGTTTCCATGTGTCCTGCCTGGGAATACAGAAAAGACTACCTCATTTGTTTGGAAATTAATTACTCACTCTTCTGTTAAATTGCATTTGAAGTAAGATTCATCGCAATAAAGGAAGAGGCAGTTTCTGGCACTTAATGAACTGTATTAATTGTATTAAAGGAATGGGCATACTGATTCCATACTGGGCATACCCAGAACATGCACTGGGTTATCTGTTGCTGTGTTGTACACTGTCAGAAGCACTACTTTTGTGACCCATTTCCACTTTATTTTGTTTAAAAATGCATTTGTCTCTGCCTTTTTATTTAACTTAAAATTCAGAGGCTCTACCAGCTCCCAGTAGTGTTTCCTGACAGGCTGCTCTTTTCTTTTCCCTCTCTCAGCTGAGAAGCAGTGCTCCATTCACCAGACTGCCCAGTGACAAGCTGAAAGCAGTGATCCCTCCCTTCTTGCCGCCCTCCAGCTTTGAGCTTTGGAATTCTGACCGACCGCGGCTCAGCCAAGAGGGCAGAGCGGAGCAGATGAGAACAGCCTGGCCACAGAAGGCCATCAAGCATGAGTTCAACAGCAGTGGCAACTCTGATATAGTAAGCAGACAAAATGTGGACAAAATGACTGCTACATTGAGGCCACTCTTACTGGAGAACCACACTGTGCTTCTGGTTAGACATGACTTTAAAAGCAGTGTCTCAGTAGTGGCTGGTCCTTTCAGCTCTGCTGCTGAGGATGAATACACATCTCTAGAGAAAGAACATAAATGGAACACAGGTTTTGTATGAAATGAAGTGACCTGGTCTCTGCTGTCCAGAACAAAGCCTTAACAAATTCACTGCAAGCTACTAAAGTGGGCTCTGGTTCTACTTGATGTTAGTTGCCAAAGTAGGTACAGTCCTAGAATCATAGAATGGTAAGGTTGGAAGGGACCTCAAAGCTCATCCAGTTCCAGCCCCCTGCCATAGGCAGGGACACCTCCCACTAGTACAGGTTACTCAAGGCCTCATCCAACCTGGCCTTGAACACCTCCAGGGAGGGAGCAGCCACAACCTCCCTGGGCAACCTGTGCCAGTGTCTCACCACCCTCACTGCAAACAACTTCCCCCTAACATCCAGTCTAAATCTTCCCTCTGCCAGTTCAAACCCATTGCCCCTTGTCCTGGCATTACAAGCCCTTGTCAATAGTTCCTCCCCACCCTTCCTGTAGCCCCCTTCAGATACTGGAAGGCTACTCTAAGGTCTCCTGGAAGCCTTCTCTTCTGCAGGCTGCAGAGCCCCAACTCCCTCAGCCTGTCCTCATAGCAGAGCTGCTGCAGCCCTCTCAGCATCTTCGTGGCCTCCTCTGGACCTAGGTGATCCTTGAGGTCCTTCCAACCTTACCATTCTATGATTCTATGAATTAACTATAGCCTGTAAAATGATGCAGGTGGATGTTTAAGTTGGAGAGGACATGAAAATGCAACTGGAGGAGAGAATGTTTGCATCACTTGTTGCAGCTGAGAAAGAAACAAAGATATGGTGGATGGGAAGTAAATGGTAGCTGTTTTGTAAGATGAGGAAGAAGTTCTGCAGGAAAGAAGTTTGAAGTGATAATTATCCCTTTTATAATAGTGCATATATTGTATTTCAAGTGCATCATGTGTTTATTATATAAATATATATTCAGTATATTTGTGTATATCTGAAACAACATTTCAGACACCCTATGTGTTCTTCAGTGGAAGTTTCAGAACTTGCAAGAGATGAAATAGCAGTTGAAGTTTGATCTTTGTTTTGCTCTAAGAAGAAAATTCTTGTTCTGTTTGTTTTCCAGACATCTATTAGCAAAGGTAACAGACCAGTCAAGCTACCAACATTTGCAAGAAGACCTGCATCTCCCTCAAATTCCAATAACTTCAACCACTCTCCCCATTCTTCTGGTGGATCTAACAACATGGCAGGAATTAACAGGCACGGAGGAGAGCTGCATAACAGATCAGGTCCCACCCTGCTTATTTTTTCAGCTGAATCACAAAAAAATTACTTCATTCTTCAAAATAAAATGTTTGTGGTGATGGCTCCTACAGCTGCATAAACAAAACAGCTGTATAAACAAAGCTGCTGTAAATTCTGTTGAACCAGCATTGGACTTTGGAGACCTACGTAAGGGAACGAGAGGCTCCCATCTTACAGAAGTCTCAGCCCCTGTCTCAGAAAAAGCATGTTGGCTTTATCAAGTCCACCTGTGAACCTGTGATACTTGTTCATTGTAACATACATTAACCCATGTTGCTTACTTTTTGTTTAAAATAACAATTGATTTTCAATTGAAAATAAAGCTTTAAGTGTTGCATGTGGCATAATAACAATGTGGTGAAGCAGCTCATAAAACCTATATCCAAGGGTCTGAAAGTCTCTTGCTTCACCCAGTCAGCTTTTAAAAGAGTGGAGAGATGTGAGAATTAAGAAGCACTATGATGTGATGGTTTCCTTGACTCATGTTTCCATTGTATTTTTTCTCTTAGGTGGCAGTGCAGATAATGTTTTGTCTCAGATTGCAGCCCAAAGAAGAAAAGCAGCAGGCTTACCTGAACAGAAACCCAGCCAACAGCATAGTCCAGTTCAGTCAACTCCTTCATCCACTCTGTCTGATTTGCAGAGTGCTCAAGTTGTTGGCAATGGACATGTTGTAAAGGTACAGAGAAATGCAATTTTTCTACTTTTGAATTGGCTGATTTTAGTAGTTCATGTCTCAGTTGTGGGTGGTTGAGCAATGTCACTGCATGACACTGCACAGCCAAGGAGGTTTACAAACCTTTACAAGTCCAGAAAAGATCTGACCTAGTAATAAAACAGAATTTTCCTTTATTATCAATTTCCCACTATTTTAAAACCAGCAAATGTAGTACTTGATCTTAGGGTATATCTGAACTGTTATTTTGGTTTCTCATACTTCTTTCTGTGGCCCTGATTGACTCCAGTGTTTTAAGTTAGTTCTTCCTGGACTTGGCTTTGCAGGGGAGTAACTAGTTTGCCTCCAAAGGCACAGCCTGACTGCACAACCTGAGACAATTCCTGCTAGGATCTGCTGACCACAACAATATGCATATATCCAGTCTGCTCCACAAGGTGTTACTTTTTAAACAGTATGGATATTAAGTTGTTATCACCAAAGTCAGGGTTTGCTTGTGAGTCCAGAGTGTGCTGACTTACCTATCAGATTCCTGGTAGAGCTTTATTCTCATGACCTGCCCATTTCTGTGCACGTACTTTGAAGTTAAGAACTCCTCTGTACAAAATGTTTAAGGTTAAGATTGTAAATCCTCAGCATCTAAGGAGACAGGTTAGAAAGCAGCATTGTAAGAGAAGAGTCACTGCTGGGAAATGTAAGGGTTTATTCCCACAGGGAAATATTACTTTTCAGAGACCAAGAAGAAGAAAATTTGGGGTTTTAGTTCTGATACTCTGAACACATCAAAAAAAAAACCATGACCAAGAGCAAAATTTCTCAACCTTTTGCTTGTGTAATCTTTAAACAGCTTGTTTTGCTTTGTTTTGTTTGCTTCTCATCTTTTCCTGGGATTCTTCTTGAAAATTTTGCCCAAAGAAACAAAAAATAGCCAGAGTATAAAATCATTACCACTTAGTATCTCACTCTGCAATCTTACATGACAACAATAAGAAATATGTGCATTTAACTGGTCAATAGCTATGATAAATGAAGCTGCAGAGCTGTTCAGTGGCTTAATTGAAATTTCTGGACAAAAATCAGAAAAATAAGTGTGCACCCACCAATGCCAAAAGAGTTTCTGCAAAGAGTCACTTTGCCTGTGGTCTGTCAGTCCTGATTCTGAAGGGACAACTTGATGCTTTTCAAAGGTGAGACTGGCAGCTAAAAGTTACAGTTCTGCTGGGCCCTGAAAAGCTATGAGCTCATACTGCTTCTGTGGCACTTAAACTTTCCTTCCTTTCTACCCAATGTAATAAATCATCTCTTTCTTTCATGTAGACAAAACCACTTTATTACCCTCTTTCTTCATTAACATCTCCTCTGTTGAACAGCTACCAAGTGCCTTTTCTTTCAGAGGTGGTCTGACCAATGTATTTATAATTAAACTCTTAGCAGCACCTCTCAGCTTTTTTTTTTTTAAATCTTGGAAAATGTGGTGGGTTAACAACAATCCCCAAATAAAATGGAAATCACCAGACTGGCTCAGAAGGCTTGGAAGTAAGATAAAGCTGTATTTTACAGCAAGCTAAATTTACAAGCATGTATACAAAATACATAGAATCATGGAATGGTAAGGTTGGAAGGGACCTCAAAGATCATCTAGTTCCAACCCCCAGCCATAGGCAGGGACACCTCCCACTAGTGGAGGATTGAGAAATCCCCTCTCAATCTTCTCTTCTCCAGACTGAACAGCCCCAGGTCCCTCAGCCTCTCCTCACCAGGCAGTGCTCAGTCCCCTCATCATCCTCGTAGCCCTCTCCTGGACCCTCTCCAGCAGATCCCTGTCCCTCTTCAAATGGGGAGCCCAAATCTGAAGGCAGTACTCAAGATGAGGTCTCACCAGGGCAGAGTAGAGGGGGAGGAGAACCTCCCTTGATCTGCTGGACACACTCTGTCTCTTCTTCCCTTGTTACCCAGCTCAGCTTGACTGACCAGATGTAGTTTAAGTTAAACTCTTAATGCAAGAATCCAGGAACAAATCACCTAAGACATTTTTTAGATCAGGTCATGTAAACAACAAAATGTATGAAGTTATGTGTAGATTGAAGAGTTTAGGAGATGATGTAGCTTAGCTTGCTTTGGAAAACACTCATACACATATATATTCTTGTTCCTCATTTCAATGAATTTATTTTCCTTGTTTTCCATGCATCCAAATTGACAAAATAGTTAATTAATTTGAAAATTTGAGTAATTTTAGATAACAACTTCTAAGAGTTGACTGGGAACTTTCATTCCAGTGGGTTTAAATACACCTGACACTCAATTTGTGCTTGCTACTTAGTTCTGGTTTATCCAGCATAAAGTGCTGCTTCAAATCAGCATCTGATACACTTAGAAAAGCTTTAATTAAGGCTCTATTTGTTTTATTAAATATCTGAATTAAAAAGAAGTGTTTCCAGAGTCAAAGTAATTCCAGCTTTTACAGAAAGAGTAATTGCAGTGCTTATATATAGAGTATTGCTTTATAAGAAATCAATTCCTTATTCCAGAATTATAGGCTTAATAAATGTATTTTTCTTGATGAATTTGAGGGGACAGACCTGGGGATGAATTTGAGGGGACCTGGCATAAATCAGTACTGCTCAATGTGAATCAAGAAGCTTTTAGTTGTGACCAGATGCTCTGCAGAAATGATGTGCAACTGAAGTAATACTGAAGTGTCATATGTATGTAAGCTTTTATTTTTCATTTAAACTGAAATGATTGTATTATTAACTACAGCAAAAACTGGAGATGAACAAAAGGCCTCCATCTGGGACTTCATCTACATCTAAAAGTACATCCCCAACTCTCACACCTTCCCCATCACCCTCCCCATCTCCTAAGGTTCACAATGCAGAGTCCTCCCTCTCTTCATCTCACAGACAAGGCAAGAGCAATGGTTCCAGCAGTGGCACTATTACAGAAGATGGTAAGTCACCTAATTAAACAAGATGAATTAATGAAGAGCACCACGTGTTTAAAGGCAGGACTGTACTGGGTTAGTGTGTATCCACATAAGACTGAGAATTCTTTCTTGCTGGAGAAATTCCTGTGGGGGTTCTTACTGTGGGATTGGCATTCCTGCAGTAACTGACAGTTTATCTCCCAAAAGCTGTGATCCATTCCATTTGAAGGCAGATTGGTACTATCTCAGAGTTAGCATAGGGCATGCAGGTAGGCTACCTTTACCTGGCCTTCTTCCCACTTTTATTACTTAAATCCTGGTGTTCACCCTTTGCTGAGGGTAAAAAATGCTTTCTTCACATTTGAATTTATTTTTTTTTAAATATAAATACAGTGAAGCATGGCACTACAGAAATACAGTTCTGATTCACAGCCAGTCACAGCTACATCCAGGTGATTTTTTTTAAAGTGGCACTGTGTTTATTTTTTTAATTGAAAAAATAGCCTTATTTGAACCTTACTTTTAACTTTAGGTCATAAGAAAGAATATTACTGCTTTTCCACTAAGAATGCAGCCTTTCCAGTTGCAATTTTAAAAGTCTAAATTACAACACTTTATTTTTTGTAAGTCACATTACTGCATTGGAAACAGGATATCTGTTACTTTCTTTTCTTCTGTAAACCTCCACAAGCAAACCCCATGATGCAGAATCTTTTCAATAAGAGATTACAGAATACCAAATTGGAAGGAACCTCATCTGGTCCAGCTCTTCTTGCAAAAGCCAAAGGTGGAGGTCCCTTGCAAGAGGCATTTTATACTGTTTTGGGGGTTTTTGAAAGTGTCTGTGTTGGTTTTGTTTTCATTTATGCTTTGTCCATTGTCACTGTGCCTCCATTTAATGCCAGAGAAAGCTGACATCTGAGCCATCTTCTTAGCTCTAACAGAATCCTTTCACATTTCAGTTACTGCCATTTTATAATGATTGCTTCATGACCTGAGAATTGTTGGTTTAGGAATATATAATAAAGGGAAGGCAGCTTGCTGGTGGATGACATGGGGATTCTCTAAGCTGTCAGCTGCTCCAGTCTCACCTGTTGCAGCCAAGTATTGTGACTGCTGCACCAGCACCATGATAGTGAGTTTCCTCTGTAGGAGAGGTAGTTTATCAGAAGCCTAAGTACTTCTGGGTTCATCATACTTGTCTTTTAATTCAAGGACTTTTCTTACTGTCATCTGATTCAGCAGCAGCTGCACAAATGCTCATAGGCCCAGCAGTAACCAGAAGAGTAAGTACAGAAGCCCTGCAGTATTAACTTTTTTTTTTCTCTCAAGTAAACTTAAATGAATAAAAAAGTTGATTTTCTGTGCATATTACTGTGAAGGAACAGAAGGCAGCAGGGTTCAGAGGTGTGCATGGTTTCTTTTTAGGAAACCACTTGGTGGACCATCAACAGCTTGTCCCTATTCTGAGAACCAGTGATGTAGAGAATCATGAAAAACAAAACCATGTGAGAGTAAAAGGAGGCTCTGAAAACTTGGAGAAAGGTAATCCTACCCTACTGCTACAGAGTAGTACAAAGGAGGTGATGAATAGGAGTAGTGCAGCAGAAGTAGTAAGAGCTCTGAGAACCTTTTCTTTCTCCAGAGATGTAGGTAAGGAGGTGGAGGTGTGAGTAGAAGAAAAAGGTAACACAAAAGCAAAGAGAAGCATGTGTTGAAGAACTGTGGAAGACAGGTTTCAAGTTTTGTTCAGACTTAATGCATAATCCAGGAGCTGGAAGAGGGAAAGAGGAAAATAGGAAAGGCTTTTAGCTGAAAGCATTGTCTCTGTGTGAAAGGTGTCAGATGCTGCAGTCTATGACAGCAAGGCTCTGGGCTTCTTCCCATAGCACAAGCTAGAATGAAAGCACACTATGAGAAGCTAACAAAGAACCTTCCAAAAAGTTTAATAATGTATCTAAGAGCTTCTAACAAAGCTTTTGTTTTCTTCCTGTAGATGATATTTTTAATCAGACTCCATGGAGGAGTTCTTGTGCTGTGTTTTTAGAGCTGCTTACCTTTTCCCATGGATGAACCTCACTTGTCAGCTTTTAGCTTTTTAGCCTTGCCAAATCATGCTAAGCATACCAAATTAATTGGACCTGAGGTAAAAAACCAAAAGCCTGGCAGAAAGTGAGAGTCAGCTAGGATTTTTCACTTCAGTTTTCAGTGGGCTCATCTATATAAAGGAGGCTTCCAGAGTGGTGCACAGAAAAGTGTATCCATCTCAAGACATTTCAAGTCTTCTTTAAAGCTTGAGTGAAATTCTCTTTCTCAGTTCTACTGATTATGAAAGAAGAGGGACAATCAAAAGACAAGTTAAATAAATAAAAGCAAAGTATGTTTGGGAGTGGAACAGTGATGTTTTTACAAGGAAAATGAGCTTACATGGGAAACATTACATATAGCTGGGTTGTGTGATGCAGTCATATTTTTCATTTTGACTTAGGATTTCTTAATTGAGCTGACCAATTCTGAGGGAAAACCAAGGAAGTAGTCACTTGTGACAACAAAGCAATAAAAAGAAACAGAATCCTTAGCTGAGAGAGATGGTGTGTAGTTAAGAGAGGGCATGGCAGGTAATTCTAAAGCTGCACTTCATGCTTCTTAGCTGGCTAAACATATTTTAAGTATATGGGAAGAGTCTCTATCAGGTCTTCCCACTTTAGTTTCCCTAGACTTTAAGAGGGAATCCAATGCTGTTGAGACTTAAATTCTGCCCAGCTGTATTTTAGCTATCTCTGTTCCAGATGCCAGGATGTCAGGCACTGAATGAGAAGAGGTTCAGATATGTAGGAGGGCTCTGCAGAGGGACCTGGGCAGGCTGCACAGATGGGCACCAGCACCATGAGTTTTAACAAGTCCAAGTGCCAGGTGCTGCACTTTGGCCACAACCACCCCAAGCAGTGCTACAGTCTGGGGACAGAGTGGCTGGAGAGCAGCCAGGCAGAGAGGGACCTGGGGGTGCTGGTTGGCAGCAGCTGAAGGTGAGGCAGCAGTGTGCCCAGGTGGGCAGGAGAGCCAATGGCATCCTGGCCTGGATCCGGAGCAGTGTGGCCAGCAGGAGCAGGGCAGTGCTTCTGCCCCTGTGCTCAGCACTGCTCAGGCCACAGCTTGCGTGCTGTGTCCTGTTCTGGGCCCTCAATTTNTGAAGGGAGGTTGTAGCCAGGTGAGGTTGGGCTCTGCTGCCAGGCACCCAGGGACAGAACAAGAGGACACAGCCTCAAGCTGTGCCAGGGAGGGTTGTTGTTAGGCTGGATGTTAGGAAGAATTTCTTCACAGCAAGAGTGATTGGCACTGGAATGGGCTGCCCAGGGAGGTGGTGGAGTCACCATCCCTAGAGGTGTTTAAAAAGAGGCTGGATGAGGCACTTTAGTGCCATGGCTTAGTTAATTAGAAGTGTTAGGTGATAGGTTGGACTCGATGATCTCAACCTGATCAGTTCTGTGATTCTGTGATTTACCTTTGTTCTATCAGTGCTTTGAATGAGCATCTGAGTGGTTGCTTGCCCTCCACATGGTCTCTCTGTATCATGACATGGAAATACACCAGGCAGTTCATTGCCTGCTGGGGGAGTTCTGCTGCCCAACCAGCATGATCTGGGCCAAAGAGAGGAGTGGCTGCTAAGTAACTGGAGTACCCAGGTTGTCCTTGGTGGTTTGGTTTTTCAACAATGAGGAAGAAAGGGCAGTACAAAAGAAGGATCTTATCCTAGCAAGGTAAGACTAAATGGAATGAAGAGTATGCAGAAGTGAGAAAACAGTAAGCTCATATTTTAGTTTCTGATGCAAAGTCAACGTGATTGGGACTTTGTTATGATATATTCCTGTGAGGAATATATGTCTAAATACATGTTTTCATCAGTTAACAGTGCAGAGGTCACTGACATCTGTCCTGATCCATGGGATGGGGTTTTGTTGTTTTATTTTCTGTTATTACAGATGAGCTGACTGGCATCCTCAAAAAGCTGTCCCTTGAGAAATACCAGCCTATTTTTGAGGAACAAGAGGTATGTCTTTTTAATTTGTTTGTTGTTTGGTTTTTAACTCTTGTAGCAAAGCCAGGGTGCAGCACACACTGCATACGAATTGTGATAGGCAATCTCAAACTTCTACAACCATTCCTGGTTGCAGAGAGGACCTTGAAAGATGTACCCAGTAATATTCATGGCATTCTTCAGGATGCTGCAAGTGTCAGTGCTTTTTACACTGAAGCTACACTTTTGATAGAGGTAGGTGCTTCACTTTGGGGGTTTTTCCCCCCTCTGTTTTTACATTCTGTACTTTCTGTATATGTCTGTATCCAGGGTGGCTAAAGTATAGGGCATACTGTGTTATCCCTGGAATCACAGCTGGCACCTCACTTGCAGAGGAGAGCAAGGGAGTGTGAGTCACTGAGATGGCTCCTTGCTCTTATTTATCTGTGGTGAATAAACAACAAGAGAATTAGTTTGGGGAACCAAAGCATCATTGTAGATAAGGCCTGTGACAGTGACTTGCCTGAAGGATGCAGTGAAAGTAAATATTGATGAAAAGATGTAAAACTAATTCATTACAGTGTTTAAGACAGCATCAGATGTAAAGAATAACTGTGTGTGTGTTTGGCCCAAGGCAGAGGTAGTGAAGGGACACATAAAATGAATTGACATTGCTGCAGAGTTGAGGATACAGCACCACAAACACTTATTATTGTTCCCTTGTGTGATAGGCAAAGAAGCATTTTGCAGAAATAAATGTGCTCTGTCTGTGAAGGTTATGTCAATAGGAAAAGTTTCAGCTACTTGTTCTTACACATCTTACACACAAAGGGAGCCTACAAGAAAGCTGGGGAGGCACTTTTTACAAGGGCTTGTAAATGATAGGACAAGGAGGAGTGACTTTAAGCTGAAAGAGGGAAGATTTAGACTAGGTAATAGGAAGAAATTCTTTACAGTGAGGGTGGTGAAACACCAGAACAGGTTGCCCAGGGAAGTTGTGGAAGTGTTCAAAGCCAGGTTAGATGGGGCCTTGAGCAACTTGGTGTGGTAGAAAGCATCCCTACCCATAGCATGGGGGTTGGAACAAGGAGGTAATTGAGGTCCCTTCCAACCCAACCCATTCTATGATGTGTTGATGTAATTAAAAATAATAAAGGAACAAGGCCTAGGTCTTCCTCAGGACTCACTGCAAAAGTACACAATGTTCTGAAATTCCAAAAACACTTTGGGGGAGGGAAGGGAGGAGAGAAATCTTCAGCTAGCTTCTGCTGTAAGGAGAGGAGCTGTCATAGAGTATATGTTTTATATTGATAGAACTCGTCCTAAACACCAATATTGGATATGTACTGTGATAATTAATTGCATTATTAGCAACAGATATAAAGCCTGACAAGAGACTGGTATAGTGGGCAGCATCTGGGTCTGATAGTTCATTACAAAACATTGTGTGCATGACATTTACAGTAAGTCTGTACAACTGGAAAAAACCCCAGACTCTTTTGGCCTTTGATAGTCAATCTTTGCCTAGGTCAATTTGTCTTATTTTCCTTTTCTTCCTTTTCATATGTAGGTGGACATGGAAGCCTTCCTTACCCTTACTGATGGTGATCTGAAAGAGCTGGGTATTAAAACTGATGGATCAAGGCAGCAAATTCTGGCAGCTATTTCTGAACTAAATGCAGGAAAAGTATGTTTTAAAGTACTGTACTTGGTAAACTAATTCAGGGTTTGCTTACATTGTTGATTCAACCCAGGTTTCAGGATTCAGCTGAAGCTGTTAGAAGAGCCAAACTACTGTTTTCCAAACAAACTCACTCATGTATCTGTTTAGTGAAAAATACCTTTTCTTGTGATACCCCCTCTTTCATTATCTGTCTCCTAGTTCAGGGACTGTACAGCTCTTTTACAGAACACTGGAAGTTGTATCAGAGGCTGTTAATAACAAACATTGGTAATACTGCATTTGAATATTGAATATTGATTTCAGCGGTGCCACAGAAAGTAGTCTGGCCACTGTAGGCCAGCTGTAGAACATAATGTGAGAGGAAAGGTCTCCTCTGTTCTGTCTGACAGGTTTTGATTTCTCTGTGATGAGGTAAATAGCACCTCCAATTCCTTACAGTTTATATTGCCTTTTAATATGGACATAAACAAATGTGCTAACAGCAGCATACAGTAAGCAATGTTTGTGTCAGATGGGTTGTGTCAGGCCTGATGAGACTTCTCAGTTGCTTTTCTCAGCTTTTGAGGTTGTGGTAGGGTTAAAATGACCCCACAAAACAAAATCACCAGAGTAGCTCAGAAGGTTTGGAAGCAAAGTGAAGCTATATATTTAGAGCAAATATATTTACAGCAAAACTAAAATCTAAAAGCACAGAATACAATGCATATGTACAAAATGTACTTACATATATTTACAATTGACAAATGACACAAAGATCCTCCCCACCCCAGACAAACCCAGAAGGGGCTAACAGCCACCTTCTTCTCCCAGAGAGAAAACCAGGCCCCACTGTTCTCTACTCAGCCAAAGTTAATGTAGCCACACAAGCTCAGCTAGTGTGGGCAAAAGAAGAGGAGACAGAAAGCATCACAGCCAAGAACAGTTTGTGCAACAAATTATATACTGGTCCAGCAAAGGAAGGAAATAACAGACTGATCTGTTATCTTTCTTTTAGAACCAATCCTCTGTTTTATTTACTTTCTATTCAAAAATGTCCAGAAAGTTCCTGTTTGTTTATAATTTGGAATGATGAAAGTGTTAAGTCTCAGCTACTGCAGAGGTCCATTCTCTCCAATACTGGAAGCTTGGATAAACCAAATGTAAGGGTAATTTCCCTAAGTTAAGATCAACAGCAGCAAGTGATGAGACTGAAAATTAGGGGAGGTAGGTATTGCACCATGCTGTAAAGCTAGGAAGGAGATACTGAAAATCTACTAATGTCTGGTAGCTTCAGGAGGAGATTACTTTGATGTTTTCTAGGGAGGTTTCTGATAGGATTTATTCCTAATAGTACACTGTGACTCTGTGGCCATAGACAGGCATTTTGGCACTTCTTTCTTGGCTGAACTCTTAATAAATTAATTTTTTAAACATAAATTCACAAATGCTTTATTTTAATTTATTGTACTTTTGCAGGGACGAGAGAGGCAGATTTTACAAGAAACTATACACAACTTCCACTCTTCCTTTGAGAGCAGTGTTAGCAACACACGGCCTCCAGGTCATTCCCAGTGTAAGTAGCACCTGAGATTAATACTGCCTGGAAGACAGAACCTGACAAACAAGGCAGTTAACTGCTTTTTGGATTAGTGATTGATGTGTGTCTTTTACTGAGGCCATGGAGGTGACTGCAAGGTAAAAGGGTAGATTATTTGTAAGAGTTTTAGACACACCTCAGTACTGTCTGAAATATGCATCAGATTTTGTTAGGCATTACTAAACACAAAACATAGATATAAGTATAGAGGACTATAGTAAACACTGCACTGTATGTAGTGTGAATATATCAGCAGTGAGAGNGTTGCAGCCCTCTGAGGATCTTTGTGGCCCTTCCCAAGCTGAATTCTCCAGCTCATTACAATCTAATCATTGATTGGCACCATGGCATCTGTAGCTGGCTGCATCCAGTGATGTGTTTGAAAAGTAATATGTGACTCTTTTATGCTTTTTTCATGGTCCACAGCCACTGTTTTCTCTACAGCTCATCCTAGGAGCCTGTCTGGACACCATTAGCAAGAATGGCATTTCATGATTTGTCCTTTTAGAAAGCTAGATGTGGCTCACAGGGCAATAAGCACATCCTGCTCTCCCAGCTGTGCCAGTAGCACCATTTTCACACCTGTCACTGTGATTTCTGTCATATTTTGAGTCATTTTCAAAGCTCTGTATCTAGAACAGTGGCTGCCAGTGTAGCTCTGCTTGTGTGAGGTTTCCAGCCTGTAGGGGTGCAAAGAAGATCATGAAATACAATCCAAATATATCCATAAGACACAGAAATGAAAAAGCAGAGGAAAATTTTTAGAATGTGACTTTCTGGAAATGTAGGTTATAAGTGGGGAAGGTCTGTAGGCTGAGTGCCATCACCAAGCCTGGCAATGCCTACAGGTCCTACACTTCCCTGGCCATGGCTCTGAAGCCTACTTAGCTTCAGCTCCTTCCAAAATGCCTCAGCTCACACTGCTCCTCAAACCTGGCACGAAGTGGCAGCAGCAGATGTAGTAGAGCATCCAGGCTGGAAAAGCTAACTGGAGTGATTGTGTACAGTTACACTCGTGAGGAATGCAGTAGCAGGAAAACTAGGAGAGGTAGAAACAGTAAGAGCAAGACCTTCAGAAGTCAAGGTAAAACTAATTTCACACAACAGGCTCGTGTAGGGAAGCTGCTACTGGTTTGGGTTTGTGGTGTGTTTTCTTTTTTAGTTGTTTTTTTGCAGTCCAAAAGCAGTTGCTGGTTTGTTTCAGGCTCAGCCAGCTTCTGGTTGAGTACCTCCTGCTTCTGAACTTGCTATGATGCTACAAGAACTCATGGAATAGTTGTTGACAAGTTGTTAGATTTGGGCAGATGAGCTATTTCAGCTATAATAAAACCCAGAACGGATTGTTTAGGGTTGAGGTTTCTTGGGGAGAATGAGGGAAGGTCAAAGTTCATGCAGTCTTGCAGTGGGGCTGAAGAGAACTGGTAGTGGTCTGCAGTTTAATTGAAAGAAGTTGCCCCAAAGGAGAGAGGGCTGCATCTCAACACAGATGTGCCAAATCAGAAATGAAAAGCTGATAAAAGTTCATGTGGCATCTATAAAGCTAAAAAGCAGCAAACCAACTGAAATGCTTTCTTCCAGAAGAGCAGAAGTGAAATCCCATGTGCTAGTTATACATCCATATAAAATTAAATGTTCCTTTTTAGCTCTGTGATTAAAAAATGGAAACAGTTTGTGAAGTTGACTTGCCCATGTCTGTAGAAATTTGCCCTTTCTCCAAGAATTACAGGAAAAAAGCCAAGAGGGCATCCAAGGTTTATACTCTGAAGGACACAATCTATCTGTTTAAGCAGCCCCAAAGCTTAGTTGGAGGTAAAGCCAACTTCCAGTTGCAGATTTCACACATTGCATTGTGTTGGAAGGGACCTTCAAAGGTCATCCTATCCAACCCCCCTGCTGTGAGCAGAGACACCTCCAACTGGGTCAGGCTACCCAAGGCCACATCCAATTTGACCTTCAGTGTCCCCAGGAGCAGGGCCTCAACAGTATTTTACCACTCACTGTAAAGAACTTCCTCCTTATGTCTAACCTGGATCTGCCCTGCTCCAGTTTCAAACCATTGCCCTCATCCTAGCACTGCAAGCCCCTCTGAGCAGTCCTTCCCCAGCCTTCCTGTAGGTCCCCTTCAGATGCTGAAATGCAGCCATAAGGTCTCCCCACAGCCTTCTGCTCTGCAGGTTGAACAGCCAATGTTTTCAGTCTGTCTTCACAGGAGAGGTTCCCCATCTGATCATCTTTGTGGCCCTCCTTTGGCCCCACTTCAGCAGGTCTATATCCCTCTTGTGTTGGGGTCCCTTAGCTGGACACAGCTCTCACCCAGAGCTCTTGAGCTGCTGGTCATGCTTCTTTTGCTGCAGTCCAGGATACAATTTGCCTTCTGGGCTGCAGGTGTGCACTGCTGGCTCATGTACAACTTCTCATCTGCCAGCACCCCTAAGGCCTTCCATGCAGGGCTTCTCTCAATTTCACCATCCCACAGCTGGATGTTGAGAATGGGCCTGACCCCTAGGTTCAGGACCTTGCAGGTTTCCTTATTTAGGCTCATGAGATTCTTCACAGGGCACCTCTCCAGCCTGTCCAGGTCCCTCTGGATGGCAACCTGTCCTCCAGTCTTACCAACTGCACCCTCAGCTAGAATCATCTGCACATTTGCTGAGGGTGCACTCAATCTCCCTATGTCACTGAACACTACTGGTGACCCTTGAGGGGCACCACTTGTCACCTAGCTCCAGCTGGACATTGAGCTGTTGAGCACTTTGGATGTACTCATCCAAGCAATGCCTTACCCAGTGACCAGTCTACTTCTCAAATCCACCTCTCTCCAGTTTAGAGAGACTCTTGTGTCAAAGTCCAGCTGGATGACATCTGTTGGGCTTTCCTTGTCCCCTGATGTAGTTACACCATCATGGAAAGCCACTAGGTTGGTCAGACAGGACTTGCCCTTGGTGAAGCCATGCTGGCTGCCTCAGATCTCCTCCATGTGTTGCAGTATAGCTTCCAGGAGGATCTGTTCCATGCTCCCAGGCAGAGAGGTGAGGCTGACAGGGCAGTAATTTCCAGGGTTGTCTGTGTTACTCTTTTTAGAGCTGGGTGTAATGTCTCCCTTCTCCTAGTCACCAGGGACTTTTCAAGTATGATGGAGAGTGGCTTTGCAACTGTGTCAGCCAGCTCCTTCAGAACTCTGGGATGCATCTCATCAGGTCCCATAGGTTTATGTATGTTAGCTTAGTTTACCTTCTATTACCACATTTGTTGAAACGCATGGAAGAAAGCTGATGCTCATCACTCAGCATAGCCACCCAGCTGCTCTCCCCCACCTGAACATAACACTCCACTTACAACAGGTGGGAAGAAAAAAGAACAGCCCTACATCACTGAAACAAAGGGAGGGTTTATGTAGCAAAAGGCAGAAGTGAATGTTGTCCAGATACAAGTTGAATGAAGAGTAGCTGTGCCTATGATTAATGATGATGCCACTCAATCTGTCATTCTTTGTGGACATTCTGGCCTGGCAGTTTGTCTTTACATATTGCAGCATGTTGCATGTTGATTCTCATTTGGTATTTTAGAAGTGTGTAATGGAAGTGGAGGGGAACTGGGGACTCTTTTGTATACTTGCTTTCCACTTGGGCATTTGAAGTAAAAAAACATCAAATCAATGGAAATTAGCCAGAGGAGGGAGTTACAGAGAGTGCAGAGTGAGCAAAATCAGTATAGCCTTGCAAATAAAAATGATACAGGATTTAGAGAGTCACTGGCTGGAGAAGTGCACTTTGAGAAAAGAGGTAGTGGAAGGATTTGTGGCAGTAGATGACCTCTTCACATCTGACTGATTCCTCATATCTTCTCATTACAGGAGAGGGCTTAAGTGAAAAGGAATTGCAGGGTCACAAAGGTACTGGAACATGTGGGCCTGTTTCTGGCAGCTGTGGAATAGACTCATAGAATAGTAAGGTTGGAAGGGACCTCAAGGATCATCTAGTTCCAGCCCCCTGCCACTAGTATAACTCTGTTGTCTCTAAAGCTGTGAGTCTTGCTGGTTGCAATTTTTCAGATTGTTTTATTTTGTTTTGTTTTTGTTTTTTTTCTTTTACAGCACCTGGCTGCTCTATAAAACCACAAGAAGCTGTTGCTCCTAAAAGGTAGCCTTTGGGAAAAAAAAAAAAAAGTGTATTTTGTTTATTGGTTTTTTTTCTTATGTTGAAGTGGCATCAGATTGAGTAAATCCAAGTGTACAAATGAAAATTTGAGAAGTTAGTCCTAAACTGCACCTGGACAGGGCTTTCTGCAGTCATCCATTTAAATCCCACAAAGAATCAAAGACTGTAAAAGAGGTTGAGCTATAAAAGCAGTCTCTAAGTGTTGAATTGTTCAAGTGTCTGGACTTGAGAAGAACAAAGTCAGAAGAGCAGGAAGAATGAATGACTGTAGGAGAAAATTGATGTTTTCATTCAGCTCTTGCCCATAGATACAGGAGGCCTGTATGGGCACAGTCAAGAGCAACAAAAGTATGGAAGAAGGCATGAAAACCACCATGAATTGTGAGAGCTTCTGTATGGGGAAATACTGAAACTGAATATGCCTCTATTGACTGGATATAGAGGAGTCCAAATAGAGAGGGTAATGGTTTCATGAGCAGGAATCCAGGGGAACAATAATGCTGCAGTTTTCATTAACCAAAATACACTTTATCTACTCAACATTGAGAGGTTACAACAGCAGTAAAAGTATTAAATACTTACTTGTAAAAACAGCACTTTATTTAAACACATAATCTGTCACCAATATTTAAACAGAAATAGTGTTAAAATATTTTGTATTTCTGATTGGTTGTTTTGAGAATAAAACATTTTAAATGTCACTGACTGGGTGTTTTGGAACACTAATACTGGTGGGTCCCTAAAATACATTTTTATAACTTGGTTTTTGTAATGATTTTGAAAGGAGTAGTTATAGTAACCATGAGTGGGGAAAAAATAATCTACTTAATAACTAGAAACTTTTGTTAAGCAATTAAATTAACAAGTGAAGTGGACAAGGGCTTGCAGTGCTAGGATGAAAGGGAATGGAGTGAAGCTGGAGGAGGGCAGACTGAGACTGGAGATGAGGGATGGCAGTGGGAGTGGGGAGACACTGGCACAGGCTGCCCAGGGAGGCTGTGGATGCTCCCTCACTGGAGGTGTTCAAGGCCAGGTTGGATGAAGCCTTGAGCCACCTGGGCTGGTGAGAGGTGTCCCTGCCCATAGCACCTTCCCCTTGCCCCCACACCTCACAGCCATTGCTCAGATTCCCTCTGAGCCTTCTCCTCTGCAGCCCAAACAGCCCCAGGGCTCTCAGCCTCTCTTCCCAGCAGAGCTGTTCCAGTCCCTTCAGCATCCTCACAGCCTCTGTGGGACTCTCTGCAGCAGGTCCCTGTCTGTGTTGCACTGGGGAGCCCCAAAGTGGGCATATTGCAGGTGTGGAGTGAGCAGGGCAGAGCAGAGGGGCAGGAGGAGCTCCCTAGAGCTGCTGGCCACACTTCCCTTGATGCCGCCCAGGGCACTCTTGGCCCCAAGGGCACTTTGCTTTCAATGTTACCACCTCTCTTTGGAAAGCTCTTGGAACAGTTTAATTTAATTTATTAAGGGTTGCTACATCTCCCTCCCTGAAAGTCTTTAGTCAAGCACATCTTTTGCTATTCCTTTTTCCTCTTTCCTCCCTCAGGAGCTGGATTTAGTTGTTTTTGGTCTCTTCCTCCACAATGAAAAACAGCAGAGAGTAAGCCCAAGACGAACAAAACCCACCCACGACCTCAGTCTGTCTTGCCCATTAATTTAATCCAAACTCACTTCAGAATCTTGTAGCCTGCACTTAAAGTGCTGCACCTGAAACCAAATTAGATTGGTGCCTAAACACTGAATCATTTATCAGCACATTACATAAATATATTTACATTTTGTGCTGCTTTTTGTTTTTGTTGTTGTTGTTTGCAGTTGGCCTAAAATGCAGCTCTGGAGTTTTGCCTTTCTGGAAATGGAGGCCTTGGGATCCTTTTGCATCAAATGAAAATGAGCTCTGCAACCTTTCACACTCAGTCTTAGATGGGCAGTAGGTAAAGAATTGTTTGGCTGAGTGGTGGTCGACAGCTCCATGCCCAGATGGAGGTGGGGGACAAGTGGTGTCCCTCCAGGACTTGTACTGGGACCAGTGCTGTTCAGTATCTTCATCAGAGAGGGGGAGGTTGAGGCAACCTCAGCAGGCTTGCAGATGGCACCAAGCTGGGTGGTGTGGTTGAGAAGGCTGAAGGATGGGATGGAGCCATCCAGAGGGACCTGGGCAGGCTTGAGGGGTGGCTGAGGAGAACCTCATGAGGTTCAAGAAGGCCAAGGGCAAGGTCCTGCACCTGGGTCAGGGCAATCCTTTCTATCAATACTGATATATAGGCTGGGAGGGGATGAGACTGAGAGCAGCCCTGCAGGAAAGGACAATTGTACATAGAGCAATTATGTATAAAGGAGGGCAAAGGCAAACATCAGCTCTCCTCGTGGGCATCCCTCTGCTAATCTGGCTTAATGGCCATGCTGGTGGCAGGTCAGGGCTTGGACTGGCTAATCTTAGAGAGCTTTTCCAACCCAAACCATTCTAGGAATTGCTTTCTCTTTCCCTTCTTCCATCCATCACTCAGATGTGTTCCTGCAAGCAGGTTTTCAGAGGGGTTGCTTTACCCAAAGCCCTTCCCTCACAGAATCACAGAATGGTTGAGGTTGGAAGGGGCCTCCAAGACCATCCAGCTCCAACCCCCTGCCATGGGCAGGGACACCTCCCACCAGCACAGCTTGCTCAAGGCCTCATCCAGCCTGGCAGCCTTGAACACCTCCAGGCAGAGGACAGCCACAGCCTCCCTGTGCAACCTGTGCCAGTGTCTTCCCACCCTCACTGGCAAGAATTTCTTCCTCATCTCCAGTCTCAATCTGCCCTCCTCAAGCTTCAATCCATTCCCTCTCATCCTAGCACAACAAGCCCTTGTCCAAAGTCTCTTTTTGGCTTTCCTGTAGCCTCCCTCAGGTCCTGGCAGGCTGCTCTAAGGTCTCCCGAGAGCCTTCTCTTCTCCAGGCTGAGCAGCTCCAGCTCCCCCATGGTGGAGGTGCTCCAGCCCTCTGCTTATCTCAGTGACCTCCTCTGGACCCATTCCAGCAGCTCCCTGTCAGATAAAACAGCTGAGACAATAAATTATGCCTAGATCCTACCACTAACCTATTTTCCATGGCAGTAGCACTGGAGGCTGCTGTGGCTTTCCATGTGCAGTCCCACCCACGAGCAAAGTGACAGGCACTAGAAATCAGCCTGCAACTCCTCCATATGACATTTCAAACACTCTCAGCAGTCAGAGATGGGGGAAAGGATCTACTAAAAAATCGTTTTCCACCTCCTAGAAGACCTTCAGCAACTCCTATAAACCCCAATGCCATCGAGGATCTTTTTGGAGTTGTCCTCAGGTCTCTAAGACACAGCTTTGGTGTGAGTGGAGCTGCTGTCAGGGCCTTGGAAGTGCCATCCAAAGGCAGGCAGGCAACCTCCTGCCAAAGCCTGCCCAATCCACCCTGCCAAGCAGCTTAGATCACACCAAAGGCAAGAAAAGCAGATAAATCAGTTGGTTTCCTGTGCAACAGAAGCAGCCCCAAAGTGACCAAAGACAGGCACAGGTTTAGCAGCCAAAAATGCAGTTTTCCCAGAGGGAATCCTGTGCCTGCTTGGCAGGAAGATGCAGGCCAGGCAGGTGTCTCCATTGCTGGTCTCGGGAGCTTCAGATGTGCTAAGGAACCAGGGCTGGGTCAGCTTACAAAGTCAGGCTGTGCAGGACACAGTGCAGTGCAGGCTGCCGCAGCCCTCCTGACAACAACTGACTCCTCCTCTTCCTCACTAAAGGGCACTTACAAAGCCTGCAGGAGACAGAAAAGTTCACATTTCCCCCACCCCCAGACACCCCTTCCCTGAGGCATCTCCTCTGTCTGCACAGGCAGCTGCCTGCAAAGGCCTTCTCTGGAGCTGGGCGCAGAGGGCAATGTGCCACAACTGCTTCAGGTGTGCCAGCTCCCTCCCGTCAGCATTTCCACTCAAAGCCCTGTCACTGCCACAACAGGACACAGCCCACAGTTAGAACAGTGACATGTCCCATGCAAGGCTGCAGCAGGCCGCAGTGGGCATCCTTCCCTGCGGGCTCTGGCTCCTGCCCGAAACGCCTCACCACCAGCAGCCAACAATGAGTCTCCTACCTTCCAGAGACACATTTGGTTACCTGCAGCTCTTAACCTTTCTAAAGCTAAATTGTCAGACAATTAATTGATTTATCACTGCTGTCTGGGAGGAACCTTAATGGCTGTAGAGTGGAGCAGATGTCGATAAGGTTCCCTGGAGTCAGCCGGTGGCTTGGCAGGGGGTGAGAGTTAATTACAGCACTTCCAGGCGAAGCACAAGAGCAGCTCGCCGGGACATTGGCAGGCCCAGGAGTCAGGCTTTGCAAGGATGGGATGCCCCGGGGCATGGAGAAGCCTCCATTTTAACTCACCTCCGTGTTCTTCTTGCTTCATCTTCTTCTTCATCCGACGCTGTTGTGTTCTGGGGGTAAATAACCCCCTAGAGAAAATTATATAGTAAGGCTGTTAACCATTATTCTGCCTGCAACATATCTATGTTTGTTTGCCACCTCTCTCCCTGTAAGAGATCACTTCCAGAGCGCCTACACCTCTGGTATCCTGTAGGACCCAGGTGCCCTGCTGACTGCAGAGGAGGCTGGACTGGGAGACCTTTGGAGGTCCCTTCCAACCCACACCATTCCGTGATTCTGTGGAGCCCGCAGCTCTCTCTTCCAACTGCAAACTTCAGCTTCTCAGCTAACCCAACAGAGGCCTCAGCCTCTTCCAGTCTTCTCGCCACTTACCCCTTAACCCTGCTATTTGAACGCTGGAGGTTTCCCTTAATCACTTGTATTGGGTGCAGGTGCCCAGGCACAGGTGGGGCTGGGGCTGCTGCAGGGGTGGGAGGAGGCCAGGACCGCTCCATGCCAGACACAGCAGGTTCCAGCCGGACCCCTCGGCCAGGGCTGAGCTGCCTCTGAGAAGAGGCATTTCAGAAAGGGGCAAGGATGCTGCACAGCGCTGGGGAGTGAGAAACGCATGTGGGGAGCTGCCTTCAAACACTGAGGGAAGAGAGAAAGGAGGGTAGGAGAGTGCTCCAGGAGCCTGAGCAGAGCTCTCCCTGCAGTGCCTGGTGCGGCAGACAGCCACGCTGCGGAGCAGCTCCTGCTTCAGGAGGCACTGCAGGAAGCTGCGCAGCCTGCTGCTGGGCACCCCCAGGCAGCGAACGCTGCAGCACTTCCCTGGCCAGATGAGCTCGGGGGCGCTGCTTGTGCGGGTCCCTGGCGCCCTCTGCTGGCGCTTGCCGCAGCTGCTGGAGCGCTGTCTGCACAGGTGCCACTCGCTGTGCCCACGGCATGCCCAAGGAATGCCAGAAGGGCTCAGGCTGGAAGGGACCTCAGAGCTCCTCTGCTCCAGCCTCCTGCCATGCCCAGGGACACCTCTCAGACAGACTCAGCTGCTCAAGGCCTCATCCAGCCTGGCCTGCAACACCCCCAGGCAGGAGGCAGCCACAGCCTCCCTGGGCAGCCTGTGCCAGGCTCTCACCACCCTCACACTCAGCAACTTCTTCCTCAGCTCCACTCTCAGCCTGCTCTGCCTCAGCTCCAAACCATTGCCCCTTGGCCTGCCTCAGACCCCCTCAGCACAAGTCCCTCTGCAGCCTTCCTGCAGGCTCCCTTCAGGCACTGGCAGCAGCTCTGAGGTGCCCCTGGAGCCTTCTCCTCTGCAGGCTGCACCCCCCCAGCTCCCTCAGCCTGTGCTCACAGCAGAGCTGCTCCAGCCCTGGGCTCATCTCTGTGGCCTCCTCTGGCCTCTCTCCAGCAGCTCTGTGTCCTCCTGCTGCTGGGGACAGCAGAGCTGGAGGCAGTGTTGGAAGTGAGGTCTGAGCAGAGCCAAGGGGCACAATGCCCTCTCCTGCCCTGCTGGCTGACAGAGGACAAAAATCACCTGCAAGCCCTGGGAGAACTGCCAGAGCTTCCCAAAGCTGCAAGCAGGCTCTGCTGCATTGACCTGCTTAGGTTTCATAAGGTTACAGAGTGCAGTGGGCTGGAAGTGACCACCAAAGCTCATCCAGACCAACCCACCCTGCAGTCAGCAGGGACAAAGCCACCAAAGTCTCCAGACTCTAGAGCAAATGAAGAGAAGCTCTTTCTCTTTTCAGCTCTCAGGCATGTGCAACCAAAGCCAAGCCCAGCCGAGCTCAACCCACCTGTTTGCCTTCTCTTTTGAGTGTAGGATGCTGAACAAAACCACCACAGCCATCAGAATGAAGCCAGGCAGGAAGACAACACAGCTCTGAAATCTGCAGCTGCTTTCTTACCCACCTGTCTCTTCCTGCAGGAAATGTTCTAGCAGAATTAAGGTCTGGTTTTAACTTCTGGTTTGGTTTGGTTTGTTGAGGTTCTCCAACAGCCAAGCACAATCTCAGTGGCAGAGACAACCTCAGTCCTAGTTCAGATTCATGAGAGTGCAGCTCAGGAGCAAGGCTTCAGTGGTGCCTGCCCAGCCTGGTGCCTGCCCAGCCATGCAGAAGATGATGCAAGCTCCCCCAGAGCAGCTGCTTGGAGAAAGGGCAGCACACAGCAGCAGACACATCAGACATCAGGGCATGAAGGGCAGCATGGCAAAGATTCCCAGCCCTGGGAACAGGTGGGAGCTGCAGCTTCTTCAACAGCCATAGCAGAGAGAAAGCCTTGGCAGTAAGGGTGGGGAGACACTGGCACAGGCTGCCCAGGGAGGCTGTGGATGACCCCTGCCCAGAGGTGTTCAATGCCAGGCTGGATGAGGCCTTGGACAAGCTGGGCTTAGTGGGAGGTGTCCCTGCCCATGGTAGGGGGTTGGAGCTGGATGAATTTGAAGGTCTCTTCCAACCCAACCCATTTGGTAACTACAAACCACTAAAGCCCTTCCCTTTGAGCACTGCTTTGTGAGACTCATGTCTTGGTTTAGGAACAAGTTCTGCAGCAGGAGGCTGCTGCAACACTGCTGCAGGTTGCCCAGGGAGGTGATCGAGGCCCCAACCCTGGAGATACTTAAGGTGAGGTTGGACAGGGCTGTGAGCAACCTGCTCTAGTGGAGGATGTCCCTGCTGAGTGCAGGGGGTTGGCCTGGATGCCCTTTGCAGGTCACTTCCAGCCCAACCCATTCTGTGATTCCATGATCTAAAATTAAAGGCTGCTGAAGCAAGTCCTGTGCAGGGCTGCTGTGGGTGTCAGAACTCAGCAGAGATCTCTTTGCTCTGCAGCTGCTAATGACTGCTGGCTGTTACTAAAGCCAAGGTGAGCGTCGGGAGCGTTGCTGAGGCTGGCACAGCACTGCAAGCCAAGCCGGGGGCTGTCTGCAGAGGCTGCCTCCTTCGGAGTGGGCGCTGAGGTCAGGGAGGGCTGGGCAGCGCCGTGGCTCCTGTGTGTTCCGCCTCCAAGCTCCCTGAGGGAATGTTGTGGTGAGGACGAAGCTTACCCAAGTTCTCTGCCGTTAGGTGTCCCTGTTCTCTGCCAAGCACCAAGGGCTGCGCAGCTGCCAGGGCTGCCTCGGCTGTGCCACAGCAGCCTCTGCTGAGCTCGCTCTCTGCTTTCAGTCTGCAGGAAGAACATCGACTGGTTTGTAAAAGGCATTAGCATGCAGGGACTGCAGAGGTGAGCCCAAGCCAGGCTCAGGAAGTTTAACCAGGCCAACAGCAAGGTCCTGCACAAGGGTCAGGGCAATCCCAAGCACAAATATGGGCTGGGGAAAGAGTGGATTGAAAGCAGCCTGCAGGAGAAGGACTTGGGGAGTGTCACCTGGTGCCAAACCCCCCAGGAGCCAGCACTGGTCCCTGGCAGCCCAGAGGCAGCTGTGTGCTGGCTGCAGCCAGAGCAGGGAGAGCAGCAGCACAGGGAGGGGATTCTGCCCCTCTGCTCTATTCTTGCTCTACTCTTGCTCTACTCTGCTTTGCTCTGCTCAGACCACACCTGGAGTACTGCCTCCAGTTCTTGTGCACCCAGCATAAGGTCAGGCAGCTGCTGAAGAGGGTCCATAGAAAGCCACCAAGATGCTCAGAGGGCTGGAGAAGCTCTGCTGTGGGCACAGGCTGGCAGAGTTGTGGCTGTGCAGCCTGCAGAGGAGAAGGCTGCAGGCAGAGCTCAGAGCTGCATTTCAGCATCTGCAGGGGAGCTGCAGGCAGGCTGGGGAGGGACTGCTCAGAAGGGGCTGTGGGGACAGGCCGAGGGCAATGGTTTGCAAGTGGAGCAGGGCAGAGTTAGGTTGGAGCTGAGGAGGAAGCTCTGCAGAGTGAGGGTGAGGAGAGCCTGGCACAGGCTGCCCAGGGCTGTGCTTGAGGCCCCATCCCTGCAGCCATCCAAGCTCAGCCTTGCTGTGTCCCTGTGCAGCCTCTCTGCCTGCAGGGGGCTTGGCTAAGGTGCCCTTTGGGGTCCCTTCCAGCCCAGTGCAGTCTGTGAGGCTGCTGGGATGAGGCAGTGACACAGGAGCTAAGCACAGATGCTTCCTACACCAGCAGCCCACAGTGAGGGGTGACAGACAGTGTGACAGCAGCTCCAGCTGCAACCTGGTGTGGGCTTTAGCGAGCTGACAGGAGTATTTCAAAGTTCAACTGACTGCTGCAAGAGAAGGGTTAGTCATAGTCGTCTTTTTTGTTTTGCTTTGCATAGCTGTTTCTTTTCTTTTCTTTTTTTTTTTGGGGGGGTAAAACTAGCAGAGATTTGGGGGCTGAGCTAAAACCTGTGCCTGGCTGTATGGCCTGAACACAACTGGTACCTAAAATCCTCCTTTCCCTTTTTGGGACACCAGCTTTATTTTCACAGAGAAGCAGTTGGAAGCCCAAATTTATAACCTAAATAAAACAAACAAAACAAAACAAAACAATTTCTTCTAGGAATCCCTGGGAAACAATAAATGCAGCAGCTACAAAATCCTCCTTGCAAAAAAAACATTTTTCCTTTTTGGGACACCAGCTTTAATTTCACAGAGAAGCAGTTGGAAGATCCAATTTATAACCTAAATAAAACACCCCCAAAAAACCAAACCAAACCAAACCAAAAGATTATTTCTCCTAGGAGCCCTTGAGAAACAATAAATGCAGCAGCCACGAAGTGTATTTCAGGAGAGCCACTTCTCAGAGCAGAAACACTTCAGTGCCAGCTGGGCTCATGCTTTCTGCTGGCCCCCAAGAGCTCCGTGCACCATCTGCTACCTTTAATAGCAAACGAGGGCTGTGAGTTGTGGTTAATGCTTTGGTGTAAAATACAAAGGGGATGCTATAAACCTGCTCCCAGACAGGCAGCAACATCTTGTGGAACATGACTGAGCTCAGGCAGTGCCCAACCTTGCGGCTTGCGGCCGCCAGCTGCTCTCCAAAGATAAGGCAATGGCAGAGCTTTAACCAGCCCTCTGCCGGGCACTGCCAGCTGAGTGCAGTGTGCCACAAGATGCTGGCAGAGGGATTTCATGGGCAGGGTGACAGATTCATCTGGAGGGAAATGATTCTGTCCTGTGCAGACCTGTCACGCTGCTCGCCAGCTGCCAGGGAAATGTCACCACGAATAGATGCATTTAGAGCTCAGCAGAGGCTCCTGGGACCAAGGAAGGATTTCTTCCTCCCAGAAGAGAAGACTCCAAAGAGCACTTCAATTTTTTTTTGCCTGTAGTATGGTGCTCAGTGGGGTTAGCTATGGCACAGCTCTTGGTCCTGTGAACACTCCTGTGCTGGGGCATGGCACAGCAGTAAGAGCCCTGCCAGCCCAGATGACAGGTCACAGAATGGCTCAGGTAGGGACCTCAGAGCTTATCTACTCCAACCTCCCCACCACGGGCAGGGACACCTCTCAGCTAGACTTGGTTGCCCAAGGACTCATCCAACCTGTCCTGAAACAGAAGTTTAGCCTGCAGAAGAGAAGGCTGAGGGGAGATCTTACTGTGCTCTACAGCTCCCTGAGAGGAGGCTGGAGTGAGGCTGGGGTTGGTCTCTTCTCCCAGGTCACCAGAGATAAGACAAGAGGAACTGGCCTGGAGTTGTGCCAGGTGAGGGTTAGGTTGGAGATTAGGAAGAATTTCCTTCCTGGAGGAGTGGTGAGGGGCTGGGACAGGCTGCCCAGGGAGGTGGTGGAGTCCCCATGCCTGGAGGTGTTCCAGGAGCTGTGGCTGTGCTGCTTCAGGCCATGGAGTTCAGCAGCCATGGGAGCTGGGTTAGGGTTGGACTCAATGATCTTGAAGGTCTTTTCCAACCTTAATGGTTCTGTGATTCTATGGTTCCAAAGGCCTTGTCCAACCACAGTGACTCTCTGGTTCTAAAGCAGGAACCATGGCAAAGGCAACAGAGAAGTTCTGTAGCTAGGCTACCTTAAGCCTGAGTGCACACACATGCAGATTAGATTCTAGTGGGGAGTGAGTCCTTGGAGCAAATGGAATCATCCTTCAGATTTGGAAGAGGCTTCAGCCTTAGTGAACAATGCCTTAGCCCAACAGGATTTGTTCTTTTAATTCTCTAAGAGGGTAGCAATTGCTTGAGGCACAAAGCAAGTCCAGCAGCAAAGGATACATGAATGAGTAAATGGATGAGGCTGTGGTCTGCTTGGGGCTGAATTTACACCCCAGGCATATGGGGTTATGCTTCACACAGAGACACAGCTCTTGCTTGCAGGAAAAGCTGCTCTTGTTCCATGGTTAGCAGAGGTTAGAACCACAGCATGGACAGGGTTGGAAGGGACCTCCCAAGGGCATCCAGCCCAACCCCCTCTGCAGTCAGCAGGGACTTGCTCAGAGCCTTGTCCAGCAACACCTTGAAGATCTCCAGGGATGGGGCCTCAGCTGCCTCCCTGGGCAATCTGTTCCAGTGCTTCACCATCCTCATGGTAAAGAACATCTTGCCAAAGTTTGGGATGGATTGGCTGATGAACAGGGAAAAATTGTAAGGCAAAAAGCAGTTTGGGGTAGGCTGACACAATAAAAATTGGAAGTAACAGCCTGAGCTAACAGTACTGCTTTAGTAGCTTGGTTTAAACCAAAAACTACTCTTAAGAGATACATTTCTCTTTCTTTCATAGACAGACCACTTGAGATTAAAGGACTAAGGAACCACAGCCATTTATTAGCAGAGGAATTCTGTGCCAGGCAAATACATCAAACCAATCTCATTTCTAGTGAGGAGCCAGAGCAGAAAAGTTGCAGTTAGTACACTGCTGCAAATGTCTTTGTGGATCTAGAGCTTCAAAACTTCCTTTGGTGCCCTCACTGCTGCCTCTTGCTAGAAAAGGAGAGGCAAGGAAGATCATGAAACCAAAACTGAGAGCCCTGGGGCTGTTCAGTCTGAAGAGGAGAAGGCTGAGAGGGGATCTGATCTAAATATCTGAGGGGTGGGGGCAAGGTGAAGGTGCCAGGCTCTGTGTGGTGGTGCCCAGGGATAGGACAAGGAACAACAAGGACAAGCTGGAAGCCAGGAGGTGCCAGCTGAGCAGGAGAAAGTTGAGGGTGCTGGAGGCCTGGAGCAGGCTGCCCAGAGAGGTTGTGCAGTCTCCTCTAGAGAGCTTCCAGCCCCACCTGGATGTGTTCCTGAGTGCCCTGATACTTATTCAAATCAGGATCCAGTTCCAGTTTGGCTGGGAGACACCAATGGAATTCTGCCCTTGACAGTTGCTGTGTTCACAGATGGCTTTTAGAAAGCTGCTGGCAGAGAGGAGAGCCTGGGCTGTGGGAAGCACCTTCCCTAGCAAACAAAACTTAAGAAGGAAAACTGCCTGAGTCCTTCCCTCAGCTAGCAAACTTCAGCACAGATTTGCCTGTGGGCCTGGAGACTAAATGGAAGCTGCTTCTGGTCTGTTATGTTTAGCCACAGCAAGATCTGCAGGGTGGTGTCTCCCGGAGTCGTTAGAGCTCTGGGTCCCTGAGCTGCCTCTCTTAGTCACAGCTTGCTCATTCCCCTTCCAAAGGGGTGCAGGGGAAGGGCTCAGGTGAATCACTTCTCCACACAGCTCTTCCCACATGCCCTGGGATGGGTTGAATCACTCTGGAGAGGCCTGAGCCTTCCCACTGACTGCAGGGGGAACTGAGCAACAAAAGGCTGGAGATAAGCTGCAGGTAGGGACAGCTTTAAGGCAGAGCAAACGCTCCCATCACTGTCAGCTCTTAGCAGGCCTCCACCCTCCCTCATGTCAAGTGCCAGCTGGAGGATCACTGCCACCAGCCATGCCAGGATGGTGGTGTTTGCCCCAGCAGAGCTTCCTTTGCAGGCTGTGGGGGAGGAAAGCCTCTGCTGCTTTCTAGAGCCAGAGGACATTTTGTGCTTATCCACTCTTAAAACTAGTGCTGGCCCCACTGGCTGCAGCTGTGTCTGACCCCCAGGGCAAGCAGAAGGAGCAATGCAGAAGAGCTACCAATAACCTTTACACTTCCTGCAGGAAAGCCAGGAAGAGACTTTTGACAAGGGATGAGAGGGAATGGATTGAAGCTTGAAGAGGGGAGATTGGGACTGGAGATGAGGAAGAAATTCTTTGCAGTGAAGGTGGGAAGGAGACACTGGCACAGTCTCAGGACTGTAGGCAGCTTCCAGACAGAGCTTTACAGTTT
Source organism: Ramphastos sulfuratus (assembly GCA_013399055.1). Classification (NCBI taxonomy): domain Eukaryota; kingdom Metazoa; phylum Chordata; class Aves; order Piciformes; family Ramphastidae; genus Ramphastos; species Ramphastos sulfuratus. Next base: position 24,176 of record WBNM01015134.1, on the reverse strand, counting down.
GGTTACATCACACACTCCAGTCAGGGCACTCAGCCCCACAGAAGGGAACTTAGCAGTGCAGTTGCCACTGCCCAGGGAGAAGTGTTCACCTCTACAACACTGGCAAGTGCAAAAGCAGAGTCAGAGTCACATCATCAAAGGAGACACACACCATGGCAGGACTCAGGGAGGTGATGGAGTCCCTGGGGTGGCCATGGCACTTGGGGACATGGCTTAATGGCCATGCTGGTGGCAGGTCAGGGCTTGGACTGGCTAATCTTAGAGAGCTTTTCCAACCCAAACCATTCTAGGAATTGCTTTCTCTTTCCCTTCTTCCATCCATCACTCAGATGTGTTCCTGCAAGCAGGTTTTCAGAGGGGTTGCTTTACCCAAAGCCCTTCCCTCACAGAATGGTTGAGGTTGGAAGGGGCCTCCAAGACCATCCAGTTCCAACCCCCTGCCATGGGCAGGGACACCTCCCACCAGCACAGCTTGCTCAAGGCCTCATCCAGCCTGGCAGCCTTGAACACCTCCAGGCAGGGGACAGCCACAACCCTTCCTGGGCAACCTGTGCCAGTGTCTATCCATCCCCACTGTAAAGGATTTCTCCCTAATGTCCAATCTTGATCTGCCCTCCTCAAGCTTCAGCACATTCCCTTTCATCCTGCCACTCCAAGCCATTGTAAAAAGTCCCTCCCTGGCTTTCTTGTAGTCCCTTGACTGTTAAGATCTGTTGTCCATGCCCACACCCCCTCAGAAACCTACAGACCATGCTCTCATCTGGATCTGCAGTCCCTGCCAGCACACTCTTTCCACCTGCCTCACCAGGCAGAGCAACCACTGCCATAAACTGGATCAAAAGGCCTCATTTTAAGCTGTCCCTGCTGTAAAATCATAAAACACCAACCTGAGAGGTTTCAAAAGAAGCCTGAGAGGATCTGAATGCAACAAGGCTTCAGAAATGAAACCAGCTATCAGCAGTATTCATCTTGTTTGCACAATGGGAAACACAAAAGGGAGCTGGATTCTCTCTGGAGAGGCTCCATGAGAGCCAGGATCCTTATTAATCAAATGCATTCTGCTCTTTAATTAAAAGGAGAGGGGGATTGCTTGCCTGCTCTCATAGCCCTCATCCATCAGCTCATTTCCCAGTTCCTCCTTTTGGTAGATTAGACCTCCACTTGAAAAATAAAGCCCAACCCAAACAAAACCCACGTCCATCATCTTTCTCTTTTCAAAACCCATAAAACACCAAAGCATATCCTGGGAAGCTTTCAGGCCCCTTTCACCTGCCCACAAAGGAGCTCTTAATTAAAACTTAAGGAAGACAAAAGCAGTAGCATGAGGTCAGGACGAGAAGGAAGCACTCACCCTGAGATATTTCATCTTTTAATTGGTTATCTGGAAGAAATGAGAAGCTGCATTTATCAATCTGGTGCTAACCTGCTTCAAGTCAGTGGCGAAGAGCCAGGCGAGCTCGGTGGGGCCAAGGCAAAGCTCTAATTGAATTAGGAACTGACTGCTGAGGAGGTCTGTGACGTAATTCCCTTCAGCTTCCCTTCTGAGCAGCAAGAAACAGGCAAGATTTATTGAACTCTTCTCACAGAGGCACCAAATTAAGTTTGTATTGACCTGGAGAGAAAGAAAAGCAACTTTGGTTATGAACTCGTTGCAGTAGAATCATAGAACGATAGAATCAGTCAGGGCTGGAAGAACCATCCAGCTCCAACCCTCCTGCCATGCCCAGGGACACCTCACACTAGCTCAGGCTGGCCACAGCCTCATCCAGCCTGGCCTTAAACACCTCCAGGGATGGGGCTTTGACCACCTCCCTGGGCAACCCCTGCCAGGCTCTCACCACCCTCATGCTGAACAACTTCTTCCTATAATCCAGGCTCAATCTCCCCATTCCCAGCTTTGTTCCATTCCCCCCAGTCCTATCCCTCCCTGACACCCTAAAAAGTCCCTCCCCAGCTTTCTTGTAGCCCCCTTCAGATACTGAAAGCCCACACTAAGGTCACCTGGGAAGCTTCCCCTCTCCAGACTGCACAGCCCCAACTGCCTCAGTCTGTGCTCACAGCAGAGCAGCTCCAGCCCTCTGCTCATCCTGGGAGGGCTGGCTGACACCTGCCAGGCTCTGCTGCCATCCAACCAGATCTGGACAGGCTGCAGAGCTGGGGAACCTCATGGAGTTCAGTCAGGACAAGTGCAGAGTCCTGCACCTGGGCAGGAACAGCTCCAGGCAGCAGCACAGCCCAGGAGTGGCCCTGCTGGAGAGCAGCTCCATGGGGAAAGGCCTTGGAGTGCTGCTGGGCAGCAAGTTCTGCATGGGCAGCAAAGTGCCCTTGGGGCCAGGAGGGCCAAGAGCATCCTGGGCTGCATCCAGCAGCTCTGGGCAGGTTCTGCTGCCCCTCTGCTCTGCCCTGCTCACTCCACACCTGCAACACTGTGCCCAGTTTGGGGCTCCCCAGTGCAATACAGACAGGGACCTGCTGCAGAGAGTCCCACAGAGGCTGTGAGGATGCTGAAGGGACTGGAACAGCTCTGCTGGGAAGAGAGGCTGAGAGCCCTGGGGCTGTTTGGGCTGCAGAGGAGAAGGCTCAGAGGGGATCTGAGCAATGGCTGTGAGGGGTGGGGGCAAGGTGAAGGTGCCAGGCTCTGTGTGGTGGTGCCCAGGGACAGGACAAGGAACAAGAGGGACAAGCTGGAAGCCAGGAGGTGGCAGCTGAGCAGGAGGAGAAAGTTGTTTGTTGTGAGGGTGCTGGAGGCCTGGAGCAGGCTGCCCAGAGAGGTTGTGCAGTCTCCTGCTCTGGAGACTTTCCAGCCCCAGCTGGATGTGTTCCTGTGTGCCCTGCCCTGGGTGCTGTGCTCTGGTGGGGGCTGGGACTGGCTGAGCTCTGAGGGGCCCTTCCAACCCCTCCCATTCTCTGATTCTGTGAAATATTGAATCTTTCTCTGGAAATAGAAAAGAGAAAAAGAAAAGACAATTCAGAATCAGTTGACAGAAAGATACAAACCCTGTGCCTGCAGTTCCCTCTGGCAGTCAGCACCTGCTCTGAGCTCACATGAGCTGTACACAAGGAGAAGCTGCCCAAGGATACTCCACTCCCCTTGGCTGGATGCAGGATGTCACTTGTTACAGGCTCCTCCCAGGGCACTCTGAGGAGAGACTAACTCTGTCCCATCAGCAGTCACACAGAGGCAATCACCTGGCACTGACCAGAAGACTGTCAGACAGCTTGAATCTGCCTCTGAGGGCAGCAAAAGCAGGGTCCTGCATTTATGGTGCTGTGGCTTCTGCTGCACAGCAGGGTTAAGGAGTCCAGCAAACCTCTGGAAGTTCCACAGACAAGGCTGGCTCCTGCCCTGCTCTTCCTGCAGTGGCACAGGCCTGGGGCAGTGCCAAGCACCCATCATTCCCTGTGGCTCCTGCTGTGTTTATCCCAGTAAGGGTCCAACCCATCCTAGATCTCAGAGCAAGAATCAGCTTTGAGACATTGCCTGCCTTGGACTGACAGCTTTGAACATTCCTGAAGAGTGACTGAAAGACATAAAAAGCAGGAAAGAAATCTGAAGTGAATGTGGAGTTGTTTAGTCTTGATGTGGTGAGCCTGGGGTTGGTCTCTGCCCCCAAGGAACCAGTGACAGGAGGAGAGGCAATGTGCTGCAGCTGTGCCAGGGCAGGGTTAGGGAGGGGAGATGAGGAAAAATGTCTTTGCTGCAAGCGTGCTGAGGGGCTGGGACAGGCTGCCCAGGGAGGTGCTGGAGTCCCCATGCCTGGGGGGGCTCAAGGAGCTGTGGCTGTGGTGCTTCAGGCTGCAGTTTAATGGCCATGGGAGCTGGGTTAGGGTTGGACTTGATGATCTTGAAGGCCTTTGCCATGCTGAGTGACTCTGTGCCCTGGCAGAGCAGCTGTTTCTCCAAACACTGTCATGCTTTAGCTCCATCTTTTCCCCCAGGACAAAGCCTTCCCAGCAGCTCCAGAAAGTGAGCTGATAAATCTCTTCATTCATGTTGATGGTTGTAGCAAGTGAAACACAGTTTGTAATGCCAAGCATGAAACACCCTGGGGAGGGATGAAAGCCTCCCTTTACACATCTCTGTCCATCTTCTTTGTGCAGCATCAGCCCAAGCACTTGCAGCAGTAGCCTGGGCACATTTGCAGTTTCCAGCCCTCTGATGCTGTCTGGGGACACAGAAGCTCTTGTCCATACTGGAGCATCCAGGTAGCTGGGAGCCAGGCAGTGATGGAGAAGATGCCAGCCTAGGAAGCTGATTGCCTAGGTCAGCACACAGCCCACGCTGGCACCAAGCTGAGTTCAACTCCAGCTGGGGGAGGGGAAAGATTCCAGACTCTGGTTCAGACTGGAAGCTTGGATGTGGAATGCATTTCCTGTTGGAAACAGCAAAGGCAAAATGCAGTCACACTCTCACAGCATCCTTACTGCATGCATGAGTTTGTAGGGAACTCCAGTAAGAGGCCTGGGGAGGCTTTGCATAAGCAGCAGCCTTACACTGATGACTGAAAGCCTTCATCACCCACAGCAGGAGATGGGGAGAGAAGCATCACTGCCATCGTCAGAGACCAAACCCCTCAGCCTCCTGCTTTGGCTCTCCCTTTCTCCTTCACAATGCTGGCTATTGTTAGACAAAAGGACAAATTCGAGCTCCTCAGGAAGAACTCAGCACTGAAAGGTCCTGTCCCAGGGTTGTGTGGCCTGGGTCAGGCACATGACCTTCTGCTTCCAAACCAAGCCCTGTGGTTACAGCACCGGTAGGTGCCAGAGCTGTGCAATACTTTGCTAGGCTCAAAGGGAGCTCCACAGGAGAATTCCTGTTTCAGAATGACCTAAAAGGTCTGTAGAACAGAGGGAGGTGCTGGAGCTGTTTGGCTAACAGCTTTCAAAGGGCCAGACTCCATGCTTAGCACTAGGTGAAGCAAGCACAACGCAGATGTCAGCACACACTGCCTGATCCGTGCCTAAAAACAAGCCCCACAGACTCCTTAGAGGACTGGCAAATTGTCCAGCAGCAGCAGGAGCAGCTCCATGCTGTGCCACACTGGACATTACTCCATGCACAAAGCTACAAGCATTTAGGTACTTACCACTGCTGGCCTTGGCATGCCTGTTTCCTTAGCAGCCTCTTTGGTTGTCCACTTCTCTCACATGTACTTTGAAGTCAGGATAACAACTGGGCTGGGTTAGAAGGGCTGTGCTGAGTAGGTCAGAGAGGTTCTCCTGCCCCTCAGCTCTGCCCTGCTGAGGCCACATCTGGAATATTGTGTCCAGCTCTGGGCCCCTCAGCTCAAGAAGGACCTCAGGAAGCTGCTGGAGAGAGTCCAGCAGAGCCCCAAAGCTGCTGCAGGCAGTGAACATCTCCTGTGAGGCCAGGCTGAGGGAGCTGGGGCTGGGAGCTGGCAGCAGAGGAGCCTGAGGGCTGCCCTCAGTCATGGTGATAGAGATGTGCAGGGCTGCAGCCAGGCTCTGCTCAGGGCTGCCCAGTGCCAGCACAAGGGGCACTGGGTGCCAGCTGGAGCAGAGGAGGTGCCAGGAGAACAGGAGGCAAAACTTTTTCCCTGTGAGGGTGCTGGAGGCCTGGAGCAGGCTGCCCAGAGAGGTTGTGCAGTCTCCTTCTCTGGAGGCTTTCCAGCCCCCCTGGATGTGTTCCTGTGTGCTCTGCCCTGGGTGCTCCTGCTCTGGCAGGGGGTTGGAACTGGCTGAGCTCTGGAGGTCCCTTCCAACCACCTTCTCCATCACCCACTGGCTTCTGTTCTTAGCTGGGTGTGGGGTTTGCAGTGCTAACAGAAATGCTGAGAGGAGCATCACCAGTGAATGGTTTTGTGTCAGCAGCAGCAAGAGCACTGAGCTCACCCCCACAGATCCTGGCTCAAAAACTAGACCAAAGCCTCAGTAAGAGAGAAGTTTCTCAGTGACTTGACTGGAGATTGCCCCTTGGGTCTGCAGCAGCTTGAACTCACACCCTGTAGGAGGGAACCCAAAGGGAGATGTTGAGGTTTGCAGTGTTTCAAGGTAGCATCGACTGGGTTGAGAGTCTCACACTCCACTCTTCAACACTTCCTGTACCACCATCTACTTCTCCTGCTTCCTAAGAGCCTGCATTTCATAATGCAGAAGGACTCAGAAAGGAGCCTGTGCAGAGGCTGAGCAATGCTGAGCTAGAAGCAGCCATTAGAAGAGTTCCCACGTGCTCCCTTGCTTTTCCCCATCTACTCCAAACAGATGTGTGCTTAAAACTTGATGCTATAGAGACTTTATGTCCCTGCTGTGATGTCCATAAAGCTCTCTGCCTGCTGAGATGTCTGTCTTTTGATCAAAGGCAGCTGAGCAATAAAACTTTGAGAGAAGTAAAAGAATGCAGAGCTTCCAGAGTGCTTTCCTGCTTTTATTGTTATGCATCCTGGATGGAATCGTTTGCCAGCAGCACTTGAAGTGATTCAGCGAAGCTCTAATGACATCTCACAGCCTCCTTTCCCAAAGCTGCCTGCTCTCTCTCCTCACAGCTAAGCTCTTCTTCCTACCGGGTCCCCACCAAGGCAGGCTGAGCTGCAAAGGTGTTCAGCCAGTGGACATCTACAGGCCACCAGGTCTGCCCTGCAAGAGGGGGTGGGGGAGTAAAACTGAGAATTCTACCTGAACTTTAGGAGAATGACAGCTCCAGAGAGCTCCTCCTGCCCCCCTGCCCTGCTCACTCCACACCTGCAACACTGTGCCCAGTTTGGGGCTTCCCAGTGCAATGCAGACAGGGACCTGCTGCAGAGAGTCCCACAGAGGCTGTGAGGATGCTGAAGGGACTGGAACAGCTCTGCTGGGAAGAGAGGCTGAGAGCCCTGGGGCTGTTTGGGCTGCAGAGAAGGCTGAGAGGGGATCTGAGCAATGTCTTTAAGTATCTGAGGGGTGGGGGCAAGGTGAAGGTGCCAGGCTCTGTGTGGTGGTGCCCAGAGACAGGACAAGGAACAACAGGGACAAGCTAGAACACAGGAGGCTGTGGAGTGTCCTCTGGAGACTCCAACCCCAGCTGGGTGTGTTCCTGTGTGCCCTGCCCTGGGTCCTCCAGCTCTGGCAGTGGGCTTGGACTGGATGATCTCTGGAGGTCCCTCCCAACCCCTAACACTGTGACTCTCTGAGCTGAAAACCCTGGCATATATAATAATAGATTCATAGAATGGTTTGGCTTGGAAGGGACTTGGAAGATCACCTAAGTTCCAGCCTTCCACTGGCACAGCTTGCTCCAGGCCATGCTTGTAATGTTTGTGATCATTTCAGTTGTTCCTAGCCCTGTGTGCCTAGATTGCTGTCCATTTTCCACCTACAGCCTAACAGTTAGCAAGATCCTATAGGGCACTGGAGTTACTCTACATGACAGCAGAAGTCTCTTGGCCTGGGTCTCTGCCACTTAGTTAACAGTGGAAGAAATTCCTCCTGCAGGCAAAGCTCTGCTCTGCTCTTTCATTGCTAAAGAGCTGCCAAGTGACCACTTTCCCTTTCTGAGCTAGCTGAGAGCCTCTGCAGCCTGTCTCAGTGGAGCTAAGGAGGGCAGACTGAAGCATGGCAACCTTCAGAGGTCTAAGGGACCTGGAAATCACAGAGCTGTCTACAAGAGAGCAGCCCAGCAAGGCTGCTCCTACAGGCTCAGTAAAGCCTTTGGCTGCCTGCATTGCTGCCAGCAGCCCTGCACAGAAGGGGTACTCACAGTGCTGGGCTCCTGCTAGTAACCCTGCACAGAAGGGGTACTCACAGTGCTGGGCTCCTGCTCCCTGGAGCAAAGGGCTGCTCCTCAGGCTTCCCTGACTGGCGAGTGAGGAGCTGCAGTGCTGCTGGGCAGGCCTGGGGCTCTGGGCATGCAATCTGAGCAGTCTTCTCCCGCCGCTTTCCATCGCGGGCTGCTTAGCTTCTCTGCTCCTCCTTGCGGCTTGCTGCTGGCAGGGGTCGGCAGCTTCCCTTTGTATTCCCCACAGTGACCTTGAGGGCAGTTTGCAGGTCAGCAGGACTCCTTCTCCTGGGGAAGAAAGCGGAGGGAAGCAGCAGCTCCTGCTGCTCCTGCTGGCTGCTGCTCTTACCTTGCCACGCTGCTGGCAGACGCTTGCCAGCCTCTGCAGCAGCCGTGTGAAGGAGGCTGGGACAGGAGCTGGTGTCCTGTGGAGGGACGAACTAATCGGAACACAACAGAGGAGAAAACAAAGAAGTGCTGGAGACAAAACTTGGTTTGGCAGCAGCTCAGAAGGGGGAAGTGAAGGGGTGGAGGTGAGGTTCTCTTTGAGGCACACTGAGGGATGATTGTACCAGCAGGAGTTTTGCCAGCCCAGGAGGGGATGGTCCAGGCAACTCTGCTGCACAGCCATCAAAACACAAACCCAGCCTGCCTCTGCAGCCCCTGCCCCAGGCCAGTGCCCCTGCAGAGCTCCTGCTGCACTGTGCAGGCCAGAGGTAGCCAAGGGGTGCTGTGACCATGGCTCCCTGCCCACGGGCAAGGTGAAGGCAGAGATGGCTCAGCAGGCAGAGGTGGGAAAGAGTCTGGGATGCAAGGGTGGCACACGGCAGTGAGCTGGCACCATTGCAGCATTTGGAAGGCTGCAGAGGGACTTGTGCTGAGGGGGTCTGAGCCAGGCCAAGGGGCAATGGTTTGGAGCTGAGGCAGAGCAGGCTGAGAGTGGAGCTGAGGAAGAAGTTGCTGAGTGTGAGGGTGGTGAGAGCTTGGCACAGGCTGCCCAGGGAGGCTGTGGCTGCCTCCTGCCTGGGGGTGTTGCAGGCCAGGCTGGATGAGGCCTTGAGCAGCTGAGTCTGGCTGAGAGGTGTCCCTGGGCATGGCAGGAGGCTGGAGCAGAGGAGCTCTGAGGCCCCTTCCAGCCTGAGCCCTCCTGGGATTTGGTGATTTTCACTGAAATGGGAGGAGAGAAGGAAACAGAACCAAATCCACTGTGTGGGCAGGAACGAGAGACAGCAGTGACAGAGATCTAAAAGGATCATCAGGGAATAGAGATGAGGCCAAAGTGGTGGTGAGGCCGAAGCAGTGATGAGGCCAAGGCGATGATGAGGTTAAGGTGACAATGAGGCCAAGGCAATGATGAGGCCAAGTTGACATTGAGGTTAAGGCAATGATGAGGCCAAGGCAATGATGAGGTTAAGGTGACAACGAGGTTAAGGTGATGATGAGGCCAAGGCAATGATGAGGCCAAGTTGACCTTGAGGTTAAGGCAATGATGAGGCCAAAGCAAATGATGAGGCCAAGGCAATGATGAGGCCAAGGCAACGATGAGAAAGAGCAACAGAGCCACAAATCCAGGAGTTCATATCCAATGTTGAGTCCAGAGTGAGGAGATGAGAGTTTGGGATGCGACTTCTGCGTGTCGAAGAGGCTTGGCTGGTGCACTTCTCATCCTCTGCATGGCTCAGCTCTTCAGCGCTGCTGCCTGGGCTGGAGGACCCTTGTGGCAGCAGGCAGGTTGCACAGGAAGCAGCAGACAAGCAAGGCCAGAAGGCAAAGGTCTTGTGTGCTGCTCAGGTCACAGGCACCACGGCTGCCTTCCAGACCTGCACAGTACCTCCACTGTTTTGGTGGCAAAGGAATTCATCTGCCCTAAATGTGCCTGTAAATGGGTAGGAACCACAACCCTTCTTTGCCTGGGTTGGGTTTTTTTGTCCTTTATCCTTCTTTCTGGTTGGGTTTTGGGTTGGGTTGGGTTTTTTTTGGGTCCTTTGATCAGGAAACTTTCTACTTTGTCTTATTCCCTTCCTGGGGGTGTTCAAGGGCAGGCTGGAGAGAGCAATAAGATCTCCCCTCAGCCTTTTCTGCTCCAGACTAAACAAGAAGTGTTCCAACTTTCCAAATTCTCTCATGCATTTGGGTTTCAAGTCCCTCAAAGTTATTATTTTGAGCTCTATCTTCCAAATTTTCTGATATATTTGAGTTTCAAGTCCCTCAAAGTTATTTTTTGGGGCTTAATCTTCCAAGTTTTGTGATGTACTTGGGTTTCAAGTCCCTNCTCAGACCTCCAGGAACACACATGCAGGTTAAGTGTCTCAGTGTCCAATTCAGTCCTGTTGCTGGGTGCCTGTCCAGCACAACAGTTCTCTTCAAGTGATGCTGAAATGGCTAAAAGACCCTGATTTTCAACCAATTCTTCCTGAAACTGGGAATTTGAACTTGCAACAAAAAGAAGAGGGAAAAAAAAATAATAAAAGAAAGAAAAAAAAAAAGAAGAAGAGAAGAGAAATGCCCAATAAGCAGAATAACCAAAGTCTTATTGCCTTCTAGGGATTGTACTCAACACCTTTTTTTGTGGGTTGTTTTTTGTCAGGTGGTCAGAGAGTCCATAAAACCTCTTAGCTGGTGTTTCCAAGGATGCCAGGCTCCCATTCCATTGGAGCATGTTCCAGGTCACCCAGGAGAGCTCCATTCCCAAGCAGGCTGGACATGGAAACAATGCACACACAGGGTCAGTGTACAGCTCCTGCCACACAGCAGGCAACAGAGAAGGAAAAGCACAGGGCACAAAATGCAGCAGCTGGGGTAAAACTAAACTGGTTTTAAGGGGAAAAAAAGGGAGTGGGGGACAGGGAGAGGCTCAGTTAGGAGCTAATTTCAAGTTGGCAGTGAATCTCCACATGGATTTGCAAGCCAAGGGGCACTTGGGGGCCAGCATCAGGCTGCAAAAGGAACATGGGATGGTGCAGTGAGGACATCTTGCTGAGGACATAGCCAAGGTCAGGCTCAGGGAGGCTCTGGCCAAGCTGATCTAGTGAGGGAGGTCCCTGCTGACTGCACAAGGGTTGCACTAGGGGACTTTTGGAGGTCCCTTCCAACCCAGCCCATGCTGTGGCTCACAGGGTTAGATCCTGAAATGTGAGCAAGCTCCTTCACACGGCTCAAAACAGCCACTGCAGGGTTCTGCCACCCAGGGTTTGCATGGCTGCATGAAGAGTTGTCTGGGGAGGGGGGANGGAACATGGGATGGTGCAGTGAGGACATCTTGCTGAGGACATAGCCAAGGTCAGGCTCAGGGAGGCTCTGGCCAAGCTGATCTAGTGAGGGAGGTCCCTGCTGACTGCACAAGGGTTGCACTAGGGGACTTTTGGAGGTCCCTTCCAACCCAGCCCATGCTGTGGCTCACAGGGTTAGATCCTGAAATGTGAGCAAGCTCCTTCACACGGCTCAAAACAGCCACTGCAGGGTTCTGCCACCCAGGGTTTGCATGGCTGCATGAAGAGTTGTCTGGGGAGGGGGGAGAGGGCAGCCTCAGCAAGTTTGTTGATGGGACCAAACTCCTGGGGGCGACTGATAACACTGCCAGGCTGTGACTGATAACACTGCCAGGCTGTGACTGATAACACTGCCAGGCTGTGCTGCCACCTGAGAGCTGGGCAAAGGGGAACCTCATGGAGCTCGACAAGGGACAAGTGCAGAGTCCTGCATCTGGGGAAGAAGAACCCCAGGCAGCAGCACAGCCCAGGAGTGGCCCTGCTGGAGAGCAGCTCCATGGGGAAAGGCCTTGGAGTGCTGCTGGGCAGCAAGTTCTGCATGGGCAGCAAAGTGCCCTTGGGGCCAGGAGGGCCAAGAGCATCCTGGGCTGCATCCAGCAGCTCTAGGCAGGTTCTGCTGCCCCTCTGCTCTGCCCTGCTCACTCCACACCTGCAATATGCCCAGTTTGGGGCTCCCCAGTGCAATACAGACAGGGACCTGCTGCAGAGAGTCCCACAGAGGCTGTGAGGATGCTGAAGGGACTGGAACAGCTCTGCTGGGAAGAGAGGCTGAGAGCCCTGGGGATCTGATCAATAATATCTGATCAATAAATATCTGAGGAATGGGGTGCCAGGCTCTGTGTGGTGGTGCCCAGGGATAGGACAAGGAAGAACAGGGACAAGCTGGAAGCCAGGAGGTGGCAGCTGAGCAGAAGGACAAAGTTGTTTGTTGTGAGGGTGCTGGAGGCCTGGAGCAGGCTGCCCAGAGAGGTTGTGCAGTCTCCTGCTCTGGAGAGCTTCCAGCCCCTCCTGGATGTGTTCCTGTGTGCCCTGCCCTGGGTGCTCCTGCTCTGGCAGGGGGCTTGGACTGGCTGAGCTCTGGAGGTCCCCTCCAGCCCCATGCTGTGGGGCTGTGGCTGTCTGAAAGCAAAGCAAGGTTGAAGTGCATTCTCTCTCTGAGGGAAAACACAGGGAAATCTTTGCCTGCACTATGTAGAAGCACCAGAAGCATTCCTGGATCCTTTCCCAGCCAGGTTACTGCACAGACATACACACAGAGACATCCCTGGACACAAATCTCTGGCTAGATGCACAGGTACACATCCACAGGTTATCAGCTACCTAGAACTTCATTAGAAACATTTGGTGACCTGGCAGCTCTGGCTTAGTGGTTGGGCTCCATGCTCTTAAAGCTCTCTTCCAACCAAGAATGAGAATTCTGTGACCTGAGATTATATTTATTGAGGTGAAACACTGCTAACAAATAATACAAAACAAAAAGCCTAGGAAGAGGCTAAAAAAAACCCCCAACCAACCCCAAAACCACCTCCAAACAAAAAAAAAGGAAGATTAATTTGCAAACATCAACATCAGTGCTAGAAAAATCTCTCCCACACCCCCTCCCCCCAGCACTTCACAAGGCTGAATGAATAAACCAAACTGAAAGCAGATAATTAATTCCACATCTTCCATTGCCAAGTTTGAGAGATTACTTCTCATGCTGAGGCTCTCAATTTGGGGTTCACAGATAAAAAGGAACAACAATGAAGCACCAGAGCCATGCAAAGCAGCTGTCTTTATCAGGAGGATGCCAAACTAGGGGGTGAGAAGAGTGCTGTGCAGAAGGAGGAATGAAGAGATTTTGCTTAATTAAAAGTGGTCATCATCTACCTTTCAGTTTTGTCAGCATTCAGACTTGGCTCTCCCCACACAAGGCAACAGACAGCTTGGGAGCTAAGGTGCAGCTCAGCAGAACAGCAGACACAGACTGATGAAGCCAGGGCAAAGCAACAGATGGTGCAGTTGTGGCAGGGTTACTCACCTCCAGCTTGGCTCCTAGACCCTAGTGGTGTTGTACTCAGACTCATGTTTGCTTAGAGACCCAATGAGGCAGAACCTGGAATGTTATGGCTATTTCATTCAAAACAATCATGCTTGCATAGGGAAAAAAATAATTCTTTGCAGAGAGAGAGAGAGCTAAGAAACAGCACAGCTTGATCATCTGAGCAGTACTCATGAAGTCATTGACATTGGCATGTGGTCAGGGCAAAGTCATCAAGTCACTGATTGGGTTTTTAACAGACAGAAATGTCTTAATGTGCAAAGAAACCAGGGAGGGGATGTAAGCAGCCACCAGGATGCACAAATAATGCATGCAAGAGAACAAAAAAAAACCCCAAACCAAATAATAAATAAAGCAAAAGCTTCTGTGTTTCTGTTCCAACAAAGTTGTTCATAATTTCATTGTTTTTTCTTTCCCTTGTAAGCTTTTCCTCATTCACATTGACAGTCCCTGCAGGTGCCTTGATTAACCACCCTGGATTCACCACGGGGTGCTTTACAATTGTGCTAATAAGAAAGGTTCCTTTCAACTCTGTTTCTAGATGGAGAGCTATGGATAGTCTCTGCTGCTGTCTCATCTTCTAACTGAGAGATAGGCTGGGGGCTGAGCTGCTGGAGAGCAGCTCTGGGGGAAAGGACCTGGGGGTCCTGGTGAGCAACAGGATGGCCATGAGCCAGCAATGTGCCCTGGTGCCCAAGAAGGCCAAGGGCATCCTGGGCTGGGTTAGAAGGGCTGTGCTGAGTAGGTCAGAGAGGTTCTCCTGCCCCTCTGCTCTGCCCTGCTGAGGCCACATCTGGAATATTGTGTCCAGCTCTGGGCCCCTCAGCTCAAGAAGGACCTCAGGAAGCTGCTGGAGAGAGTCCAGCAGAGCCCCAAAGCTGCTGCAGGCAGTGAACATCTCCTGTGAGGCCAGGCTGAGGGAGCTGGGGCTGGGAGCTGGCAGCAGAGGAGCCTGAGGGCTGCCCTCAGTCATGGTGATAGAGATGTGCAGGGCTGCAGCCAGGCTCTGCTCAGGGCTGTCCAGTGCCAGCACAAGGGGCACTGGGTGCCAGCTGGAGCAGAGGAGGTGCCAGGAGAACAGGAGGCAAAACTTTTTCCCTGTGAGGGTGCTGGAGGCCTGGAGCAGGCTGCCCAGAGAGGTTGTGCAGTCTCCTTCTCTGGAGGCTTTCCAGCCCCCCTGGATGTGTTCCTGTGTGGCCTGCCCTGGGTGCTCCTGCTCTGGCAGGGGATTGGACTGGCTGAGCTCTGGAGGTCCCTTCCCACCCCTGCCATTCTGTGATTTTGTGGTTTGTATGGATCACAATCAGAGAGGCCAAAGTCCTGTGATTGATACTGGAAGAGCAGAGCCAATTTTGCAGTATTTCTGTCCCTCATTACAGCAGAGCTACTTCCTGAGACAAGAGGGTTCCTTACCCCAGGCTTGTGTTGCCCAATCTCATGCCATGCATCTAACCTGATCCAGGTACTTTGTATGCACTGATGTCCTGATTTAGGGGCATTAGAGCAAGAGTGGAAGCCCCTTGGGGCTGCAGAGGGGGTGGGACTGGATGACCTTTGGAGGTGCTTTCCAACCCAGACCATTGGATGATACTGAAGGCCACCTCAGCTCCCAGGAAGCCACCACCTGTCTGGCTGTCTCAAGAAATGAAGGTCACACAAAAAAGTTCTTTGGTTTTATCCCTGTTCTCCGAGGGCCTGTGTGAATGTGGCTAAGTGTAAAGCAGCAAAAGAAAAAGATAAGAAGTGGAAAGGCAAGAGATGAGGCAGAGGCTCCTGCAGGAAAGAGGAGTGGAGGTGAGAGAGGCGGGAAGAGAAAGATGAAATAATAGGATGTGGTGTCAGGAAACAGCCAGAGAGGGAGGGAGGCAAGCAGGGCTTTAGTGAATAGAGGGAGTGCAGATGCTTGGGCACCCAAGCCCTGCATCAGCAGCCTGTGGGTACTGACCGCTGCACAGCTTTGTCGTGCCTGGCCAGCCTGTGGCTCGTGGTGGGCACCTCCTCGATCTCATCTATCTCGCAGGCGTCCGCAGCGTCCTGGGAGTAGCTATGCTTCATGACAAGGATGTTCCTCCTGTTGACAGGCTGGATGAGTGGCTTGACAGGCTGGGGCTGGATCTCTGTCAGGACAGAAGCATCTCTTGTGCTGAGGTTACTCCGGCTGCCCTTGATGCTGGACACTTGGGATCCACAGTGATGGTCGTGAATGCATTTGGAAGATGACCTCCGCAGTTTGTGGTAGCTCTCAAAGTCATCTGCCACGTCAGCCAGCTCAGCTGCATGGCCTGGCCCTCTCAGGGTGCACAGCTCGTAGTGGGGAGGCTCAAACACCTCCTGGAACACTGTTTGGTCCAAGTCTGCTTTCCTTTGCACAAACTTTTTCCGAGGCTGCTTGATCTGCACTATAACAGAGATCACAATGAGGATGATCACGATGCAAGAAGTCACCCCAATGATAGTCCCACTGGTGTTGGTGAGCTGGTCCAGCAGGTTGGCTTTCCTTTTTTCTGTGGGACAGGGAAAGAGAGGGAGAGGGGGAAGGGGAGGGAAAGAAGAGAAAGCACAGAGTTAATTCCTGCTCTGGCATCAGGGCTGGACCCAAAGATCTCCAGAGGTCCCTCCCAGCCCCTGTGACCCTGTGATTGCAGTTCAAGAACAAAACCAACCAGAATGGGTTCACAGATGACTGCAAAGCTGAGCCTAAGCCTGTGGCTGAGGTCACTTAATGATTCTCCCTGATGAAGAAATCAGTGCAGGTATGTGTGAGAGCCAAGGGCACCACACACAGGTCCTCTGCATGCCCACCCACCTGGACACTCACTGATTCAGGGGAGATGAGAAGGAATTATTGATGAAGCAGCAGCCATGACAAACAGATGGCTCTGGTGTCACCTCTGAACTCCAGCTGCCTGCTAAAGCCCTCCCAGACTGACACAGATGTTCTCTTCATGTTTGTTTTTTTTCCCCTGTCCCCTCCAGTAAATATATGCAACTAGGGCATTAGGATCAATGAGAGAACAAGATTGCCCAGGATTTAAAAAGGAGTTCTTTCTGCATGGCAGCTTTGGTGAAGCCCTAATATGAATGAGCTGCCTGGGACTGGTGATAGTGCTGAATAAAACAGCCAGGCCAGGAGGAAAAAGAAATGTTAGTCAATGCTCTCAGCTTCACAGACTCAGTCAGGTTGGGAGGGAGCCNACAGAGCAGAGTTAGAAAAAGCCACACAGCAGCAAACAACTCTTTTGTTTTGAGAGGGTAAATGCACAAGGCCAAGTGAAGAAGCTGCTTGGTGAGTGTATGAAGAAAACTGAACCCGTGGGGGTGGGTTTCTGTTCTCCTCTGTGCTAGAGAAGAGAACAGATAATCACTTCCCAGTGGTATGTTCAGGGTGGGTTTGGGTGAAGAACATCACTGCCATGGCACAGTTTTGCTGTGCCCTTTCATTTGTGTTTTCCCCCATTGCACTGCTTGTCAGGATTTTCCAGGCTTCAGCAGCCTTATGGGCTGCCTGCTAATCCATCTCATTCTGAACTTTGTTACTTGATTGGTTCCTAAATTTGGCATATCCCATGCTTCCAGGAACAAATCTGCAACAGTGAGGGGGAGGGAGGGAAGCAAACTGCCTCCCTAGCTTACAGTGTAAGTTAGTTAAGCTCTTCTCCCTCAAGACAGCACAGATGCTGAGGTTTAGTTCTTTTTCTTTTGCAGAAGCACAAAGCAGTATTCAGAAACCATTGCAGCACCTGCTTGAGAACATCACTCCCCAGCTATGAAATTCTGCCTCATTTCAGACTCACAGATTCATGCAATGGATTTAGGCTGGAGGGGACCTTGAAGATCATCTGAAGATGAGAGAATCAAAGAATGGTTTCAATTGGAAGGGACCTCAGAGCTCAGCTGCTCCAGCCTCCCCCCCATGCCCAGGGACACCTCTCAGCCAGACTCAGCTGCTCAAGGCCTCATCCAGCCTGGCCTTGAGCACCCCCAGGCAGGAGGCAGCCACAGCCTCCCTGGGCAGCCTGTGCCAGGCTCTCACCACCCTCACACTCAGCAACTTCTTCCTCAGCTCCACTCTCAGCCTGCTCTGCCTCAGCTCCAAACCATTGCCCCTTGGCCTGCCTCAGACCCCCTCAGCACAAGTCCCTCTGCAGCCTTCCTGCAGGCTCCCTTCAGGCACTGGCAGGCAATGCAAACCATGCAAAGGCTGCAGGTAAAACCCATTGGTGTCTCTTCATCTCCTCTGCTGCTTGGTTTGTGCTCTCCCTGAGCTTTGCCCCACCTGGCACACAGTTCACAAGACACAAGATAAAATGCTGTATCCCACCCAGAGTGACTCTGAGATCTGCATTTCTCCACATTACCTTTGCAGTGGTTCTCATCCCAGGGATAGACACAGTTCTGGAGCCCATTGCAGACCAAGGTGTTGTTGATACACATATTACTGTGGCAGAAGAATGCATTGGCTTCACAAGGGGCTGGAAACAAGAGAGGAAAGGCTGAGGTTAAGGAGCAAATCATTCAGCCACTGACCAAGCAACCTGGAATAGGAAACAGCTGAACAACACAGGTTCAAGAATTGCATTGGCCTGGGAGGGACCCTCCAGGGGCATCCTGGCCACCCCCTGCAGCACAGGGACACCTCCAGCCAGAGCAGGCTGCACAGGGACACAGCAAGGCTGAGCTTGGATGGCTGCAGGGATGGGGCCTCAAGCACAGCCCTGGGCAGCCTGTGCCAGGCTCTCCTCACCCTCACTCTGCAGAGCTTCCTCCTCAGCTCCAACCTAACTCTGCCCTGCTCCAGCCCCAAACCATTGCCCCTCATTGTCCTATTCCTACAGCCCCTTCTGAGCAGTCCCTCCCCAGCCTTCTGCCTTATATCCAACCTAAATCTACTCCCTGCCTACTCCAGTAGCTTCACCTGGGCTTTCTCTGACTGCCTGACAGAGACTCTGGGGACAGAGCAGAGTTAGAAAAAGCCACACAGCAGCAAACAACTCTTTTGTTTTGCTGGACTCAGCAAACCTTTTTGAGAGGGTAAATGCACAAGGCCAAGTGAAGAAGCTGCTTGCAGCCTGCCTGCAGCTTCTCTTCAAGTACTGAAATGTTCCTTGAACATCTCTAATATTCACCATGAAGCCCTGAGAGCACTCAGGCCTCACACTCTTCATAATGCTGTGGCAGGAGATTTCCAGTTCCAAGACAGGAGGCCCTCCCATAGCCTGACTGCCATGCTTGTAGTGGTTGCCCCCCACCATCCATTGCTGGAGGGTGATGGATATTCTAGCAACAGCTTTAACCACAGATCCAAAACACAGCACCTATGAGCTGCTCTGGAAAGAAGTTAACTGTCCCAGCCCAACCCAGGGTATGGGAAAGAGTTTGGTTTAAAATTAGATTTAGGAGAAAACTGGAGTGACCCAGAGAAAAATGAACCTTAGTGCTCATATCAAGGTTGCACAGAGAAAATAAAATTATAGAACCAAAATTACCTTAAAAACCTTTCAGTCACAAGAAAGGCTACAGTGGAAAGAACTCCTCTGATCCTGAGTGTGAAAATCATAGAAGGCAATAATTGAAGTGTCCCTGGGCCTAGCAGGATCATGCAGATAAAAGCTGCAGGATGAAGGCTTTACTGACAGCAGTAGGCTGCAGCTGGGAAGGAGCAGCTTGGGAGCCATCAGAAGGGCAGAAGCATAGAATGGTTTGACTTGGAAGGGACCTCCAAAGGCCATCCAGTCCCAGCCCACTGCAGTCAGCAGGGCCAGCCTGGGCTGGAACCAGACAGCCCTTAAGGTCCCTTCCTGCCCAAAGCATTCTATGGATCTGAGAAAGTATTTACAGTGGACACAAGATGGTGCAGTGCTCCTGGGAGACAGGCAGGCAGGGAAGAGCTGCTCCCAGGGCAGGGGGGAAGAGCAAGAGCTGCTCCCAGGGCAGGGGGGAAGAGCAAGAGCTGCTCCCAGGGCAGGGGAGAAGAGCAAGAGCTGCTCCCAGGGCAGGGG
>WBNM01015133.1:19600-33624 GCA_013399055.1 Ramphastos sulfuratus | reverse complement strand
TTACTGCTAAGCCGTTCTATATGAGTTAAAATTCTTACATTTTACAGTATTTTAAAGGAGATAATTTTGTCATTAATCCAAAAGAACTATGCAGCAGGCTATTTTTCATACCACATCACGATTCTCCTCCTACTCCTTCTGAAAGGCAATCAAAAAAAGAAAAAAAAAAAAACAAAAAACCCCAGATGTTTTTCCTGCAACATCTGGCTCCCTGGCACAGGCTTCTGAAGCAGTGTTTGCAGCCTTAAAGTCATGTCTTGGTTTTGTCATTTAGTTTACTGATGGGTTGCTGGAGTCACTGGTGGCACAGGGATGGGTTTGCTTCGACAGCAGTTTCAGGCTACCAGGAGATAGCCTTGCAGGTCTCTGGGGGTGCAGCTCAGAAATGTTTTGGTACTCAGGAATGTGACGAGCTCAGCCACCTTGGCTTCCTGTCTTGCAGAAGTACGTGCAGCAGTATTAGTGCATGTGGACCCTAAAGTGTTCCCTGCTCAGCCTCAAAAATGAGGCTACTCATGTCTAAGTAATTAGCTGGATTCCTGCAGAACATTCTGTCAGGCATTCAGAGTTGCTGTGCCAGACTGTCCTGGGGGAAGTAGACAACATCTAGTGGGAGGGAGCTAGAAAGGGCCACACTGCCATGTTTTTAGTCTTTTCTTCAAGCTATTTTTTTTTTTTTAATGTCTCTTTTGGAGCCTTCAAACATAAAATCTTGCTTCTCCCACATCCTACCCACCATGCTTTGATCATCAAGCTGTGCCTTTTGACCTGTCTCTCATTATGTCCTATGTAAACAAGGTCCCACAGGGTGTCTGCTGTCCTTGTGTTAACTTATTGATAGGCTGACTCTTACCTAGAGTTTGTGTCATATGTACTGGGGGCTTGGCAGCATTTCAGGTGAAAGCCCTAACTATTACATTTTGCCTGTTTCAGGAGGGGAGACAATTTTTTAATTTCCTTCTCACCCTTCCAACCCCTCTAAAGATCTTGATGAGTTCTGTGTTCATCCCAACTGGGAGAGAAACCAACACTGTACTGATTTTCCTGGGCTGGATGAAACTTTTTCTCCTTCCTTGAATGATAAAGCTGCTGTTGTTGAATGTATATGCTGCTGCCAGCAATATGTCACAGCCAGGGGCACATGCATCAAAGCAGCAGAGGGAAGTGGCTCTGTGGAGCATGCTCTTGAGTTGTCTGCTGAAACCTCTCAGACTGGCTCTGAATTTCCTGCTTTGAGGCATTTTACTGCTGCAGCAGAAAGGTTCATGCAGCTGGCATGAGGCAACCACACCTCTCTTCTGAGCTCCAATGTGCTTTCCCATATGGGCAGGATGTGGCTCTCTGTGTCCTGTCTCCTCCTAGTTATTTGTGTCATTAAATCTTCCACACTGACAGAAAGTTCTTGTACAACTTCACAACTACTTGCAGAAGACCTCACAGATAGTGCTCACTATTTTATATTTTGCTGCCTTCATTTTCATCTTTCTTTCATCCCCTGCTCACTTGTGCTAGTCTCTAGTACTCTTTTCTGATCTGATCCTTTCCCATCTGGCATACACTGTAGTTGGTCAAGGAACCAAAAGTCCTACTAGTGACAATTTATTTAGTCCATGAAACAATTGTCTTGTGCTTTTTGTCACAAAACTAAGTGACCTTGTAAAACATCTAAGGGCTCTCACATGTGGTAGAGGATTAAAGTCAGATGCTTGAAAGATGCATGATGCTCTGTCATGTCTCAGTCTTTCTTGGAGGGGTGCTGCCCTTGCTGGGATAGCTGGGCAGCTCTTGGAGCAGACCTGGAGCTGCTGGAATATTTATAGCCAATTTATTAAAGACTTCTACAAGTAGACAGAATCTTAGAATCATAGAATCAACCAGGTTGGAAGAGAGCTCCAAGCTCATCCAGTCCAACCTAGCACCCAGCCATAGCCAATCAACTAGACCATGGGACTAAGTGCCCCATCCAGGCTTTGCTTCAACACCTCCAGGGACAGTGACTCCACCACCTCCCTGGGCAGCCCATTCCAATGCCAATCACTCTCTGTGTCAAGAACTTCCTCCTAACATCCAGCCTAGACCTCCCCTGGCACAGCTTGAGACTGTGTCCCCTTGTTCTGTTGCTGGTTGCCTGGCAGAAAAGACCAAACCCCAGCTGGCTACAACCTCCCTTCAGGTAGTTGTAGACAACAATGAGGTCTGCCCTGAGCCTCCTCTTCTGCAGGCTGCACACCCCCAGCTCCCTCAGCCTCTCCTCACAGGGCTGTGCTCCAGGCCCCTCACCAGCTTCCTCGTGAACTTGTAATGTGTTCCTCATCCCCTGGCCAGGTGGAGCACTGTGAAATGTTGTTGCTTTTAAATGCAGCCAAAAATCTTGGTGTGTATCCCTTGGAGGAGAGGTAGATACATTTTTTCCTCCTCTGAAGGAGCATAATCAGAAGTCATCCTTGTAACAGAAGTAAATGGAGCAATCTGTCATGAGTGATGGTTTGACATCCTAGTCCTCATTCAGGGCCAGAAGTCTAAGGACAAATCTCAACTACCTTGTAAGTTTTTTGTTTGTTTTTTTTTTTTTTTGTGCTGGACACAATGATGTAGGACATAGACAGAGACCCAGGCTGGGCTATTGAAAAAGGCACAGTGAAATATGCAGGGTACAAGCTTGTTTGCTAACACCAGTTTCTAACAGCTCTGCCAAAGGATGTGTATACAAGAATGGGAAGAGTGGGAAGGCCAAGGAGACGAAGAGTCTGTGTAAAGGGAGAAATACTGCACTATAAATCTGAGCAAGGGCTGTGATGAATGGTTTGTGCAATTTCACAGAAGTTAGAGCTTTAGTAGATTATGGCAGTACTTGTGCACTGTTGTAGCTGCTGTGGGGAGTGTCAAATGGACTTTTTGTTTTACTACAGCACACAGATTCAGCACTGAATAGAGATTTTTGCTTTGTGTGGTGCAGATGAGAAGCTTGCTATTGATATATCCTAAGGATGAATCAGTGTGGTGGTGTGCCATGTTACAGGCTCACAGGATGTCAGAGGTTGGAAGGGACTCAAAGAGATCATCCAGTCCAACCCCCCTGCCACAGCAGGGCCATACAATCTAGCTCAGGTCACACAGGAACACATCCAGACAGGTCTTGAAAGTCTCCAGAGAAGGAGACTCCGCAACCTCTCTGGGCAGCCTGTGCCAGTGCTCTGGGACCCTTCCAGTAAAGAAGTTCCCCCTTGTGTTGAGCTGGAACCTCCTGTGCTGCAGCTTCCATCCATTGCTCCTTGTCCTATGGCAGGGAGCAAGTGAGCAGAGCCTGTCCCCCTCTCCTGACCCCCAGCCCTCAGGTATTTATAAACATTTCTTAGATCCCCTTTTCCTCTTCTCTTCTCCAGACTAAAAAAAAATTCTTTCTCTCCACCATATAAAAATGTCCACTTCTTCTGAATCACCCTGACAAATTCTATTCCCTCTTCCCCTCTCTGTCAGTTATTAGAATCTCTAACTTCCAGCAGATTTAAGTAGTACATTGCTAAATATGGTAATATGGCAACGTGCCTCCCCTTGTGCTGCTAGGGCTGGTGCAGCTGAACTAATAGAAAAGGCTGATGGGAAAGTCTAATGATCATTTTTAAAGCTTACACATCAGTCATTTCACCTGGCACTCCACGGGCTGCCAGTCCTTTCCTTGGCATGCTCACGGAGCAGTTAAACGCGAAGTCAAATCTACAGTCAACGGAGCTGCTTTACAAATGTTCTGTAACACTGCAGCTCTTCAAACCTGCCTGAATGTAGTGTTTAACAAATGATATCTGACTTGCCTTTTCCCCTCCCCCTTGAAACATTTAATGTGCACAAGCACTGCCACGATGTATAGGAAAAGAAAAAACCACCCTGTGGAACAATCCAACGCACACGATCTGTGAGACCAAGAAGAACCAAAGGGCTGTTGTTAATTCAGACAAATGGTCAGCAGCTGCAAAATAGTTTCCACAAGAAACAGAGCAAACCCCTCTCAGTTATGGATAGAGGATTTTTTTTAATATATAATTTAAATGTTTTATTTAGTTTTTTTTTAAAGATTTTCTCTTGCCTTTTCCAGGGACCAAACTACACTTACACTGCAGATATTCCTACATAACTTTCGTTCACATTCTCTGCTAATTCAGTGCTGTAAGCCATAGCAACAAAACCCCCTATTTAAAGTAAGAAATGCCTGGAGATTTTTACACTGCTTTTTGATTTTAAAAAGTTAAAAAAAAAAAAAAAAAGAAAAAAAGGATTGTCCCAGTCATATAATTACAGAGAGCAAAAATGCCCAAACAGTGCAACTGAACATTGCAATTCTGTATTCTCCTTGTAAGGCTACAGCCTTGGTGATGGACATGGGCATGCTGGCCAGCCAGGGATACTTCTCTGATCACTGTGGCCCTATAGGCATTCAAACAGCCAGCTTGATCTAGGGTAAGGTGTCCCTGCTTGGCAGGGTGGGTGCAGCTGGAGCATCCTTGTGGTCCTTTCCAACCCTGACTGATTCTATGATTCTAAGTAGAGCATCTGATCAGTACGTTCCAGAATACCTGCAACTCTTCACAACAGTGATTTTCTTAACCTGAGTCACTTATGTGCATCATAAGGATATCCTACATCTCAAATACATCATAAGGATATCCTACATCTCCAATACCTTGCTGCTTTGGAGAACAGGGAGAATTTTAATGGTTCCAATTCAAAATATGAAAAAAAAAAAAAAAAGAAAAAAGAAAATAAAAAAGAGAGCTTCTCAGAGGCTTGGCTGCTGCTGTGATGAACTCACAGCTTTTGATGCAGGTTTCTGTGCCTAAGGGATGGTCAACAGAGCATCACAACTTTAGTCTCTCCTTGTGGCTTTACAGACACTGGCAGCAGTGACTGCCAGCAAGATGGGCTGGCTCCTTTCCTAACCTGTTCAAGTCAGTGTTTGAATCTGCATTATTCATGTCTGCACTTGCAGGTGGCACAGATGCCTCTCAAATACCACTGAACTCTTGTCACTTAATGACTATTGATAAGGATTTTGTTAGGACAGTAGCAGTGTTCCCCAGTACCAAATCCCAGAGTGGAATCTGGACCTATGTTATTTAAATCACAGACAGCAAACTAAGTTTTATTTTACAAGGTACATTGAACCAAATCCACTTTGGGTGTATTTTCTCTTAAATCATACTTTTAGCCAATAGGCAAGGAGGAGCTTGAAAGGCTTTTGGGTTACTGGAAATTAAAATCTTCACATTCTCTTTGTGGTCTGATAAGGGACACATCATCTGCAAGGTTTTTACTGGTTTTAAAAAACCCAAGCAACAGGAAAGGAGCCCTTATTTGTCCACCTGAGGCACATTAAGTAGATTTCAGATGTGGGTTTGGATGTTGAATAGACACACATTTCCTCCAAGTTTAGAGAGCATGGGATTATTTCCCTGCCCACTGCTGGCTGCAGTGCCTGGCAAATCTAAGAGCATCTGCATTTTTTGCAATTGCTTCCTTCTCATCTGTGTCAAAATCTTAGGGGAAAGTTCCCTGAGCTGAATGCATTGATTCAGCTCTAGAGACAAGCAGGCTGTGAGAACTTCATGCAGAAATGAAGTCAGAAGGATTTAAAAAGAGCTTAACATTTAGCAGAGACTGAAGCAAGTAAGCTGCAGACACGAAACAGTTCCAGAAGTGCCTCTCCAGTGCCCTTACACTGTTTTTGTGAGTTATTATCATGCATTTGAAAGAAGACTCCCATTTCTATACAGTAAGCTGCATAAGTACCACAGAGCTAGTAGTGTATTAATGAAAATCCAGCAGTATGGTTTACTGCTGGATTTTCATGGGCACCTGATTTAAATATTTGACATTAGTCTGCTGTGTGAGTGAGGATGCAAAGTCCCCTGGACTGAATAGGACTTGAACTGACATGAATTCAGCCTTGTATGTGACACCAATAAACAGATGGACTTCATCCTTCTGAAGCTGAAGTGTGTGAATTCTCTGACAAGCAATTCCACAGAAAGAATGAACATCAGCGTAAGCAATTCTTGTTTAGGAGTCTTCAAAGTTCTTAAGGTGTGAGTTGCTTCAGTGTTGTCCCCAGAAAGAATCAGCCTGCTCTTCTGAAAGGCTGGCAATGCAGAATGCTTGACTTTAATTCAGTTGCACAGAATAAAACTCAAACTAAACCAAAACTGATTGTTGTTAGACCCTCATGTGAATAAATCCTTCAGCTCCCTCGAGCCTTTCTACATATTTCAGTCTTGGTTCCTACAAATGCTTCTGCAGGGTAAAGGTCTTTGATTTTTCACTGCTTCTACCTCATGTAGTCACTGACATTTGGGCAAAGTCAGGGAAAAAAGAGTATGGAAGGGAATGCTAATGGGTAACACTCAGGTGTAAACCAAACTTCTGCTTGAAGCACTCATCCTGACTTCAGGTTAGACATAGCAGATGCCTTGGGTGGCTCCAAGTGTTCTGGCAAATAGATTNGGATTGGAATTGGATGATCTTTGAGGTCCCTTCCAACCTTACCATTCTATGATCCTATGATTATTCCATTTCTTTCATGCAGTTATGAGTGTTGTTCTTCTTGAACTACAAAGAAGTCCTGTTGCCTGCATTTTGAAGGGATAGAATATGTTACTGGTCTGAAGGAGAAACTTTATGAAATTCATTGGAGTACAGATTGGTGTAATGGGCCAGACCCAGAGCAGAACTTCAGCAAAGTGATAATGGTTAATCTCAAAAGTTGGATGCCTGTCTCCCAAGATGGGTTCTGCGCAGCTGAATTCCCTGTGCTCTGAATGTGGGAAAGCCTGGGCTTTGTGATGAGGATTTACCACAGCCAGGACATGGAGTGGAGGAAATGCTGCAGACAGCTTGGTTCTGCAGCTCAGTCCCTCAGAAAGCTAACTCATTGCTAATGCAGGTATCTCTGTGAAAATGGATTCCCTGCCTGAAACCACTTCCCACACTGGTGTCTAAGGGAACCAGCCTACTGAGCCTTTTCAAGGTGGCAGCAGTAGCTTGAAGGTGTGTGAAAGTTATGGGCAACCTTTTATCTTTCTGGGGGCTGTCGTGAGCAATCACCCTGCATGACCATGACAAATTGCTCTGTCCTGTGAAGGAAAGGAGGTTGTAGCCAGGTGGGGTTGGGCTCTTCTCCCAGGCAACCAGCAACGGAACAAGGGGACACAGTCTCATGTTGTGCCAGGGGAGGTCTAGACTGGATGTTAGGAGGAAGTTCTTGACACAGAGAGTGATTGACATTGGAATGGGCTGCCCAGGGAGGTGGTGGAGTTGCTGTCCCTGGAGGTGTTGAAGCAAATCCTGGAGGGGGCACTTAGTGCCATGGTCTGGTTGATTGGCTAAGGCTGGGTGCTAGGTAGGACTGGATGAGCTTGGAGGTCTCTTCCAATCGCTTGATTCTATGATTCTGTGATTCAATGATTCTATGAGTATTACTTGTAGACAAGCAGCTGCCACCTCCAGGACCTTGCAAGCAAATATACTCCCCAGTTGGCAAAGTGGGCTGTCTTGAATGCAGTTCCTTGTGAGACTTGCCTTTCTCTCTCTGTAGGTGCTGGGTATTTAAACCACAGAATTTCCCAGCCATTTCTCAGCTGAGCACAGAAGAAGTGAGTTGTTGTTTTTTTCTTATTAAAAGGAAAATAGGAAAAAAAAAAAAAGAGAGGAAATGGTAATTTTAGTTTCTGAGGAAGCAGTAGTTATTTTTCTTATTTCTTTACAGGAAAAAAAAAATAGAAGAGACCTGACTGAACTATTTCATGGGAGACTGCAGCTTCCAGGCAATTTCATGGCATTATTTGTTCCTTCTGTTGACATGGTGTCTGGCTATAGAAGAGAAAGTGCAAAATTTTGTGCCTTCTCTCCCAGCAGTAACATAAGAACATTTCCTGTTCTAAATTACTGCTTCCTAATCCTGCAAGACATGGGAGAGATTTTTTTCTGAGGGAATGACTTTACCCAGCAATGACAGTGCACCTATTGCTGACATATGTCTGCTGTGCTGGGAACTTAGGTCCAGTCTGCTGTGTTTTCCCCTCTTGTCAAAGACTAAAGGCATCCATTTGAATCCTGGAGTCAAATAAACAGTGATCTTGCAGCAGGTCATATTGTGACTTGTGTAAATCAGTCTGAAGCAATGGGACCTCACACAGTGGACCTGCAGCCAGGGCAGGATGCAAACAGGACTAGCATCTGTCAGGGCTGAACTGGGATTTCCCACGGAACAGCTCAAAATTAAACAAGGGAACTCAGGATGAATCTCTAAAATGAAAACCAGGAAGGCAGAAAACTCAAAACATCTTTTTTTTTTTTTTTTTTTTTAAAGTGAAATTCGTGTAAAAAATTGAAATTTTTTTTCCCTAAAAAAAAAAAAAAAAAAAAGTTTCAGACCCTGGCAAATGTCTTCAAGTGCTGAAAGATTTTAAGTGGCTTGGCAAATTTCAGTTCCTATAAGCAATCAGATGATGTCACTGAATCAGCTGCAGATGTAAAATCTCACTGAAGTTGTAGTTCTTTTGCAGTGATATGCTTTGAGCTGATAAGCACAGATATTTCTGTCTCATGGTTTCCTGTTCTAAGGAGTTTGCTAATGCTCACCTTATTTCATGGCAAGTGTGTAACAAGCTGGCTATTTCAAAACACCCTGCAGGGTTTGAAGTGTACTTTCCACCCCTCAAATTCTGCCCTCTGTGAGCTGCAGGTTAAAATGTATAAATGTGATCTCTCTACCATCTCAAAGGCTTCTGAAGTTAGTAGATAAATATTGCTTCAGTCTTCATTATGGATGAACAATAGTTCCAATTAATAGCTGGAGATAATTACGTGAGACATCTTTCAGAACCCACCCCACCAAAAACAAACCTCCAAGATCAGCCTGAACCTAATTAAGCACAAATAATACTCTTAGTGAAATACAGAGTGTGAATTTAAATTAATTTTACAGCATTTGCTACTGTGTGATTGGTGCCTTAGTACTGAATATGAGAAGTGATTCTAGCTAACACCTACGGAGGAATTATGCCTGGAGTTACATAAATCATACTTCAAACAGACAATAGAATGGCTTAGGTTGGAAGGGACCTCAGAAATCATCTACTCCAAGCTCCCCACCATGGGCAGAGACATCTCTCAAACACCCTTGAACACCCCTGGGGAGCAGTCATTCACAACTTCCCTGGGCAGCCTGTTCCAGAGTCTCTCCACCCTTGTACTGAAGAACTTCTTCCTCAGATCCAGTCTAAACCTCCTCTCCCTCAGCTTCAAACCATTCCTCTTTGTCCTGTTGCTAGACACCTTGGGAAAACACAGGCAGGTTGTGAGCCACAGCAGCTTAAGCCTATCTCTAAGCAAACCATCATTTGATAGAGGCTTTTGCACCTTCATACTCATTTCTTCTTCCCAGGACTCTGTAAGATAAGCTTCCCTGGTCTCTCTTTCTGTCACTTTTGGGCGTTTTTGTCCTAAGCTATCAGCTTGCTGTCTCTGTGTTGGGGAATCAGCAGCTGGAAGCCACAACCACACCACTGTGAAACCCACAGTTTAGCTGAATTTGCCCTGCTTTCATCAAAATGACTGAGGCACAGGCACAGAGCCCATTATTGGTGTCTGGCAGGAGTTGCCTTGGACACCAGAGCAAAGTAGAAGAGCTGATGATAAGTGGTTAAACTCTATAGATTTTCCAGAACTTGCTTCCTTACTTACCTGAAGCTCCTTTATATGTTTGTATCAATTTTTCTTTTCTGTTAATTATTAGTCCCTTGTTTCCCAGCAGGCACATTAGACTTGAGTCTTCTCTTACATAAGGTTGCAGTGATGTGATTCTACTGAGCTCAGATAACAGAATCAGAGAATCAGTCAGGGTTGGAAGGGACCACAAGGATCATCCAGTTCCATGGGCAGGGACACCCTACCCTAGATCAGGCTGGCCAGAGCCTCATCCAGCCTGGCCTTAAACACCTCCAGGGATGGGACCTCAACCACCTCCCTGGGCAACCCATTCCAGGCTCTCACCACTCTCATGCTAAAGAACTTCCTCCTCATGTCCAGTCTGAATCTCCCCACCTCCAGCTTTGCTCCATCCCCCCCTACACCTATCACTACCTGATAGCTTAAAAAGTCCCTCCCCAGCTTTTTTGTAGCCCACTTCAGATACTGGAAGGCCACAAGAAGGTCACCTTGGAGCTTCCTCTTCTCCAGGCTGAACAGCCCCAACTCTTTCAGTCTGGACTTAGTGCAAATAGCTTGGAACCTGAGCGGCCTCCACTTCTGTTTTATCTTAGTAATTTTAATGGCAGGAGATCTCTTATTAAATAAGACAAAATTCTTGCTGCAAAAATTCAAACAGCAGTGTTTTCCACCACTGGCTTTTTCTATCTGAAATGATACACACAAAGTATTGCCATATTAGTATAGTCCCTGTGACTGCATAAAGAAATTGAGAAGTCTTCTTTACTTGTTCTGGTTAATTTGTGCTTTACACTGTTTCCAAAATGAATTTAAAAAAGAAAGAAAGAAAAAACAACAGCAACAACAACAAAAAAAAAATTAAAAAAACCCAAAACAAAAGAAAAAACANGAAAAACCAAACAAAACAAAAAAAAAAGAAGAAAAAACCCCAAGCAAAACACAAAAAAACCCAAAGAGAAAACAAACAAATACACAAAATACAAAGAAAAAAACCAACAACCAACCAAAACACAAAAAACCCCAAAGAAAGAAAGAAAGAAACAAAAAAAGAGGCAAGTGCTAAATGTTTTTGGACACTCTGAAACAAAAAAAAGAAAAAAAAAGAGATTTTATTTGTGAGACCCCTTACAAAGTTAGAAGTCAGCCTTGGAAAGCAGAGCTTTTGAAATTCCTTATAAAAAGCAAACAAGGTTCTTTTTTTTTTTTTTGTGTGTGTGCTTTTCATGGATATCAAAGGAATGCTGTACGTGATTGGGAGCATCTGGCTCTAATTGTGTTAAATAGCCTTCAGCATCTGACTTTAACTATAGAAGCTGAGAAATTCCACTATGGGTACCACTTCTTCATATACCTTGCAGATGCAGAAGGAATCCAGAATGCTGTTTGTATTTCAACAACCAGCCTTAAAGAGAGAGAGACATGACGGAAGCAGAGCATTACAGCAGGCTTTGATTTTGGAACAAACACTCCTTGCATGGATCAGAACAGAAAATTCATACAGAAACTGGAGTCTCATCCTAAAACAAATTGAACTGGCCTGATTGGGTTGCACTCCCAGTCTCAGACGTTCTGAATGCAGAGTTTTATTGCATAAATTCACACTTACTTATTGACAGCATGAGCAGCACATGCTATGTTGTGCGTGATTCAGTTTGCAGTTCACACATAGCACAACCCTACCAAAATGCTGTAGACAAAAGCATTTCTTTATAAAGTACAGACATGGGTATTCCTGAAATTGTGTATGTTTAGGGAATTATATTTTAGAGCTAGGATGGAGGATTGAGGGAGAAGAAAAAAAAAAAAGAAACAGCATAAAATAAAATTTCATGACAGGCTGCCCTTTAAGACAAAGTCTTTCCTTTCATTGCTGTGTTCATTCATTTCTATGGAGTGTGAGTAAACAGAAAGGAAATAGCTTTTGGCCTGATGAGCTCTGGGAGGATGTTTCTGTACAAGAATACTTTGTATGCTGTACATCCAGACAGTTTTCATTGCTCTGGCTGGAAAGAGGTTGCCAGGCATTAATGTTATTAGCAAAAAATGCTGAAGCTGAAGAAGATAAACCCTCACCTAAACGTTACAGCACAAGCAGTTGAGAAAGTCCAGTGAAACTGATACAGTTTTAAAGTAAAGAGGGCATGAAAAATGAGTTTGTAAGCAGAAGCTGTCACTACATACAAATGGCTTTAGTGGTCCAGAATTATACCTGCTGCAAATATGATTCCACAAATCACAGAGTGTGGTGGCCCTGATCCAGCAGCGTTCTGATTCCATACCCCCCACTGCCTCACTGATGCAGTGGCTTACAGCCCTGATGTGCGCAGGAAGAGCTGAACGGCAGCAGAGCCTTTCTGAGAGAGCTGCAGAGCACTGGGCTGTGCTCATGCCAGCTTCATTGTCCCCTTGCTTAATCCACCCTTGCCTTATGATTTTAGAAAAAAGCCTGTGTTTGTTTACACACAGACCAGAGCACCCCAAGGAAGGCAGGAAGTAATGAAATGGGGGGAGGAAAAAAAAAAAGAGGGCTGTCTGCATACTAAAATATTAAAGATTCCATTCAATGCAAACCAATTTAAATAAAAGCAGTAAGACAAGACAGTCTTTTTTTGCTGTTTGTTTTTTTTTTCCCCTTTCATATGGAGTTGTGCTTACAGTCAGTGAGCTGTGTGAGTTCAGACAACTCTAGGCTGAGCTCTTTGTCCTTCTGGTATTTCAGATTTCACACCTCATGCTGTAAAACATTCCAGGACCAGCTCTGGGCTCTGAAGTATACAGTATATGACAGTAAACATTAATGAGCCATAAATATATTTGGCTCAAAAAACCCCCCCCCAAAAAACCAAAAACCAATCCAAAACAAAACCCCCCAAGTTTTAGGGCTTAGACTTACCTTAGCCTGTGGTGATACCATTCATTATTCAGTGATTTCAAGAATGTGTAGGATGGCAGATAGCTGAAAATCATGCTGTTTTGATAAAGCAAATAAGACTTTGTGCAAAACTTTTGTCTTAGAGGCTTAGAACAAACAAGCATTGAAACAAATAAGACTTTGTGAAAAACTTTTGTCTTAAAGGCTTAGGACAAGCAAGCATCGAAAGAAATTATTGTGACTGTGCACTTCCTCAACTCAAACAGTTAAAGGGTTTTTGCTGCTGCTTAATCATGAATGAACTCCTACCCCAATGAAATCATGGCAGCAAACAAACTCTGAAGAATATGACAATTAAAAGCTTGATGTTTGAGAGCTAATATTTTAATGAAGATAATGGTCACCAGCTTATGTTAACAAAGGGCTAGCACAATGAAAGCAGGGTGCAAATATGAGCCTCGGGTGCCAGCTGCCAGCGTATAGATGCTCTACATTCAGTTAGAGTGAGCTGAAGATAAATCTGCAATAGTCTGAACAGATATTTACAGTTGCAGAGTTGTGGTATGTGTCTGCACAAAGCTGTGTTTCGATAGGCTTTGTCCAGGTTAATAATCACAACCATAATGATTTCAGGATGTCTCTCATGAGAGTCACTCTGATGCCTATAGCAGGGGATTGGAAATAGATGATCTTTGAGGTCCCTTCCAACCTTACCATTCTATGATTCCAACAGTGACTGACGCCCAACATGATGGGGAGAGGTTTTAGTGTAGGCAAGGACCCTGCACTGAGCTCAGAATTAAAAGTAATCATGGGGCCCAAATATTTTCTTTCTTGCTGTTTTCTTGTAGCCTGTACCAGCAGCAACATCTTCCTCCAGCTCACTCCACCCATGCATTCCTATTCCTTCTGTTTTTCTTGTCATCCCACTTTTCCTCCTGAGCCCCTGGGTAATGTTAAACACTCTGTTTCCTGTCTTAATTGGTGTGGCCTCCTCACACTTATTTAAGGTTCCACTCCTGTGATTAGAGTTTTTGCAGGCTGACTCTAGAGAGTTTTGTAGACTTGCTGGGAAATAGATTGGGCCTCTGCATGGGTCCACTTGCACAAGTATGCATGAAGTGCCACATCTTAATAGAAAGAAACTGCTTGATTATGGTAACAGTGAGTAATACCAGAAAGACGAAAAAATCCACACACACAAACATATACATACATACATATATATATACACACACACATACACACACATATATATGTGTGTGTACATATACATATATGTATATACATGCATATATATGTATACATATACATATATACATGCATATATATACATATATATACGCATATATATACATATATATACACATATACATATACATACACATATATATATGTATACATATACTTTTTTTTATATATATATATATTTTTA
>WBNM01015133.1:0-18649 GCA_013399055.1 Ramphastos sulfuratus | reverse complement strand
TATATATATATATATACACACACATTTATATATATATATATATATATATATAAAAGCATGCCTATTGAGATCAGGATATGAAGGAGCAATTCTTCCCACAAAAATAATACCAAGCTCAAGAGATTTATTTTTTAATTACAAAGTAAAATATCCCAAAATTGTCTAATTGATGGATGGGAAGCTCTAGCTAAGTGCTGAACATAAGGGAACCTGACATTAAATGTTTGGTACGCTGCCATGACATTTGCTGGGTTTTATTTTTATGCTGAATTTAAACCATCAGCGCTGCTAAAATTGATTCTGAAAGGAATAGTGTACAATAATGGAAACATAAAGTGGAAAAGAATGTAACTCTTGTGAATGTGGTCAGACACTACATTTTATACTTCTGAAAATGATAAAAATAAGATGTATTTTGTTTTGCTTTGAAATTCCTTCTACGTACAAAGAGTGGAATGTTCTTTAAGAATTAGTGGGTTACTTTAAAGAACAATCCTTTAGCTTTCCATCGTTTTAAATCTGGGCTTTCCAGTATATTCACTTCCCTTCTTTCATCTTTTCTCTTTGTGGAAGGAGGAAATAAATACCACTGACTGATGTGAGCATTTATATTAATCCTCAGGATGATGACATTCAGCAGGTTTGATCTACTCCTTTTGTTAAGGTGCAGCAGTGGTAAATTGTTGCCATCGTTTAGTATTTGTCTTTGCAGATGCCTCTTAGGTAAGTCAGGTACATTTTTTTGTGTTTACCAGTATTTAGGCAGATAACTTCTGGTGGCCTTAAGTTTTATCTTAGGTATTGTCTAGAGTCTCTTACAAGGTGGAAATACTTTGGGCACTAGAGCATGCATGTTCTCAAAGAATCCACATGGTCATAGGGAAAGTCCTCACAAGAATGAACACTGAGAAAGTAGGGTTTGCCATGGGTTGCCTAAGGTATCTGAGCACTTCAGTTCATAAAACCCATTTTGGGGTCCTGGGATGTGACTTGGACTGGGTGAGCATAATGCCTTTTTTATCTAAGCACAGAACTGCAGAATCATACAATCATAAAATAAATTTGGCTTGGAAGGGACTTTTACAGGTCTAGTCCAGCTCCTCCCTGCAATGAGCAGGGTCATCTTCAACTAGATCTGGTGATGAATTGTCGTGACAACATCCTTGAGTGTGGAGGATTGTGTGCAGGCCTCTGTGATTTTGAGTTAGAAAATACAAGCAGCAACTCCATAAGAAATCCATGAGTCAGTCTATGTCCCAGCTTTTTCATGGTGTTTTCTGGACCTTATCTCACTCTCTTCCTGAAAGAGGAGGTGGCCTCAGAGGGAAAGGTGCAACTCTCTTCAACAGACAGTCTCCTCTATACAATACCTGTGGGTATCCTAAAGCACTTTGTCCTCCCCATACCTCTTTCCAAACACAGGCATCTGAGCTCTTCACTCTATATTTAAGAGGAGATTATCTAGCCTCAGTTGGGAAGACCAGATTTTAACCTTCCATTCCTTGCCTGCAATTCTCCCTCCTTCTCTGCTTTCTGTCAGCAGTGAAAACAGTGTTTTACATCTTTGGGAAGGGGGAGGATTCCATCCAAATTCCTCTGTATTTGCATGGAGTCTCCTATAACAGTGCAAAAGGAGTCACTGGAGTCATTGTGTGCTCACTTCTGGAAACTCAGCAAAAGATGGAGACTTTCTCCATGGGGAACAGAGCTCTCAAGATACGACTGAGTCCCAAAAAAATACATCCTTAATCTAAGGAAACCTCACCTAAAATAGGTAAAATGGATTAAAGTGCCAATTAATGGGTCTTTAATTCAGATTAGCAGCTCAAATTCTGCTGCTCGTTCGACCGCTTTGCATTATCCCAGCAGCACAAAGCCGCGACCGAATATCTCCCAGCACACTTCTTGTGAAATCATGGATTTGTTTAATAATTGCTCAGCCAGCTTGATTTACTTCTTTTGTAAGTCACCTCAGTGAGACAGCAGTAAGCTGGAAAGGTCTGCAGTATGGCAGCTCTGAGAAGACTTTTGCCTAAGGGAACATCATGTCTTAGAGAAGTCATGAGAAAAAACAAACCTTTGAACGTTTGCTGCAGTTTCATTGTGATTTCAGCAGTGCACGCTGCAGAACATCCACACCTAATGTTTCTCCACTTTTCTATGGGGCTTGCTTTCCCTTTCCTTCTCACTGTTTTGCCTCACAGTTTAAGTCTATCAATTCCCTCTTTCAGGTCGTGAAAAATCCCTCTAGAATAAGCACCCCACGGAGCCAATTATTTGCATGATTTGAAACAAGGAATTCGTCAAATGGAACCCTTTTTTCCCCCCCCATCCTTCAACAGACAAGCTCCCACAAACATGTTTGCTGCTTAAAATTGCCTGTCAATGCAAAGAACTCTTGTTAACAGGAATTACTGGAAAGAGCTTTTGGGATGTGGAGGTTATGTGCCATATGAATACTGGTACAAGTTCTGTCTAATTCTTGAGTCGAGCATTTCCCAGGACTTTCTCTCTCACACAGTAAAATGGTTAATGGAGTGCTGTAAAAAGTGGTGGATGCAGTAAAAATGACAATTCATAAAGGCATCTTAGAGTAATATGGAACTAATCTATTGAGCATAAATGTAATTTTCCATACCATGCATTTTATAATTCATCAGTTCTAGAAACTCTGTGTACAGCAGTAAAAATAAGAACGTGAACAGCTAACTGAAATCAGAGCAAATTTGTCAATGGCTTCTGTGGGAAGCTGTTGAGGCCTGGGATTGTTTTTTTTAAAGACCACTGGTAAACAGAAAAAACACATTCCAAAATGTGATGATTGCAAGTACTTGGCAAATGAAGTAGATAATTTTCTGAGCGTTGAATTTGGAATGTACTAACTGTGTGCAGAGAATGGGAGCTGAGCTTCAGTCCAGATAAAACGGATACCTTTACAAGGAAGGGCTTTAGAACACATTTTTGTCTTCTATTTAAGACTAGTCCAAGTGTTTCTACACTAATTTGGTTTTATAACTGTTTATGAGCACATGACAATCTGGCCAGGCCACTTTTCAGTTAAGAATGTACATGTATTTGAATGGTTTATAGTGATTTAGATTTTTGATTTTAGTTCTATACATCTATAGATCTACAGTGATTTAGATTTTAGTTCTATACATCTATAAATCTATAGTGATTTAGATTTTAGATTTTAGTTCTATACATCTATAAATCTACAGTGATTTAGATTTTAGATTTTAGTTCTAGACATCTATAAATCTACAGTGATTTAGATTTTAGATTTTAGTTCTATACATCTATAAATCTACAGTGATTTAGATTTTAGTCCTATACATCTATAAATCTACAACAATTTAGATTTACATTTCAGTTCTATACATCTATAGAGCTACAATGATTTAGATTTTAGATTTTAGTTCTATACATCTATAAATCTACAGTGATTTAGATTTACATTTTAGTTCTATACATCTATAGAGCTACAATGATTTAGATTTTAGTTCCATACATCTATACATAAATCTACAGTGATTTAGATTTTAGATTTTAGTTCTATACATCTATAAATCTACAATGATTTAGATTTAGATTTTAGTTCTATACATCTATAAATCTACAGTGATTTAGATTTACATTTTAGCCCTATACACCTATAAATCTACAGTGATTTAGATTTTAGTCCTATACATCTATAAATCTACAGTGATTTAGATTTAGATTTTAGTTCCATACATCTATAAATCTTCAGTGAGTTAAATTTCAGATTTCAGTTCTTTAGGGCAGTCTATTAATCTGCTAAAAATCCCAGTACATAAACAAATTGCAGGGTCCTGTTTAATCAATTGTTCCTCTATCAATTTTTGGCAAAAGGTGAGCTCTGGAGAGTAATCCCTCAAGGTAAAATGTAAGTATTCTTTTGCAGTTAGGCTTAAAACCAAATCCCACTTATAAAGGATTTGAAGTATTAGTTTCCCATACAGTTGTGAATGCAGAAAGAAGACTTTACTCTATGAAAAGAAATTAGGAAGAAATTCTTTAGAGTGAGACACTGGAACAGGTTGCCCAGGGAAGTCTTCCTGGAGCACCCTGGTCTAGTGGAAGATGTGCCTGCCCCGTGGCAGGGTGGTTGGAACAAGATGATCTTCAGAGTCCCTTCCAACCCAAACCATTCTATGAAACTATGAAATAGTGAAATCTGAGTCATTTTACACAGAACTATATGGACTGAAAAAAAAAAAAAGGTAGAACTTGCCACTGCAAAAGGTGCACTTGTCCCATAATGGGTGATCCTTATTGAATCCTTAAATTGCAGGACAGGGGATCTGAGTCTTAAGTCTCCCTTGAATAAATCAGTTTTCTCAGCTTTGAAAAGTGAAAGCTATGGAAAAGATGTAAGAGGGGTGCTGACTGCTTCTCAAGAGAATGATGTGCAATTCTTGGCACATCCACAGATGATGAATGCATGTCTGGGAAGTATTTCCTTGCTAGATTTGCTTTCAGTGTAAGCTACAAGCTGTCAACCATGAATCTAAAGTTCCCTATTTGTTGTTTCACTTCAGGCACTTCAAATAATCAGTTTTAGGCCATTCCTACAAATCACATTAATTCTGTGCTTATCTTTGTTAAACTTATTAAAAATGAAATGCACCTAGTTAGCCAGCTGTTAAAATGGGGACCTGCATAAGTAAAACATAAGTCATGTTTATTCCTGGTATTTAACTTCTTCTCTAACACTGAGAATCAGCATAAGGAAGAATAGAGACTGTTCTTTTTCAGAGATGAACNCATTGCTGCCCCATGGACAACTTGTTACCCACCAGTGCTCCCAGATCCCTCTCCATGGGGACATCAGGGCAGAAATATAGAATCATAGAATGGTAAGGTTGGAAGGGACCTCAAAGATCATCCAGTTCCAACCCCTTGCCATAGGCAGGGACACCTCACACTAGCACAGGTCACTCAAGGCCTCGTCCAGCCTGGCCTTGAACATCTCCAGGGAGGGAGCAGCCACAACCTCCCTGGGCAACCTGTGCCAGTGCCTCACCACCCTCACTGTAAAGAACTTCCCTCTAACATCCAGTTTAAATCTCCAGTTTAAATATATGGAGCTGTGATTACATATTTCAACAGCTGGCTTCAAATTCCAGGTGGTGATTTAGAAGTAGTCAGATAATGAAGGACAAGGTCCTTATTGGGTGTTGTTGGAGAGATTGCTCATGTTGTGAGGGTCTGTGTTTGAAATGTTCTGTGTTTATTCTGCAAGGAGACTGGCTTTTAAGAGAAACTAGCCTTCTTGGCCAATAGCTGGAGTGAAATTATTGTAACAGCCAGAAAAAAATAACCTTGTGACTTTTGGGATAGTCCTTGATTGTAGGGTTTCTCAAAGTCAGTTTAAACTCTGCAGGTTGGAACAGTATTTTGGGCATGTTCTATTACACCTAACTATTTTAATAATCCTCTCTCTATTACCAGGTATTTTAGGGCTGCAGCAAACTGTTTGCTGTGAGGAGCTGTGAGCACAGCCTCTTCAATAAAATTTCATAGGGAGAATTTCCTTTGTGCACAGCTTGGCTGGAGCAAAGCAGAATCTATAAAAAGTTTTTATGTTGACTTCATAAGATTACATGTGATGGAGTTCCCTTCTCCACACTAAAATACCTGCTTGCTCTCTGTGAATGTCAAAAGCAGTTTCCCACTGTATCACTTGCAGAACACACAGAGGTCTTCTTAAGTGGGACAAAGTTTTATTCTCTCAAGTGATGATGTATTATTTAAGCCTCATCTATTTGCACTTTTTAAAAATAATTGGGTTTCCTCTTGATTTTTCTTACATTTCCTTTCCTTTATTTTTAGGAGAAAATACCCGTAGGAAAGATCAAATAAAATGGAAATTATGATCATATAAGCCTGGTCTTTACAATATTTAAGCCAGTAAAATTGACACTCACATCAAAGAGCTGAGCATAATACAGCATTTAAGTTCCTTGGTTCTCACACAATGAATCACTTGGCTTAATTATAGGTGTGTTGCAGCAGAAAAATACCATTGCTGTGTGATGTTTTCCTGATCAGAGGCAATGGACCTTTCCCTGTGTCTCTTTAAGCTGCATGCACACACAATGTGCACTGCATGCAGGCAATGCACTTGCAGCATTTTGAGCACACACACATATAACATACTCAAATACAGTATGGTCATCTCGACAAGCAGGAGGTGCAACAGCCATAGATGGGGCACGCTAAATGGCAAGGCAGAAAGAGAGGGATGAGGCAGTTGTAGTATTTCTGGTTTATTCTAGTAAAAACCTAAAGTTTTTACTGCTTTAGTAAACAAAGCTGCAGAGTTTTGTTTTTGAGAAGCTGTATTTTAAGAGATGCACATGGTGAATGTAGGAACAGCGAGATACAAATGTTT
Source organism: Ramphastos sulfuratus (assembly GCA_013399055.1). Lineage (NCBI taxonomy): Eukaryota > Metazoa > Chordata > Aves > Piciformes > Ramphastidae > Ramphastos > Ramphastos sulfuratus. Next base: position 12,231 of record WBNM01015133.1, on the reverse strand, counting down.
GTACAGAGCTGTGAAGTGGCTTTCAGAGCTGACCATGGATGGGTTAACTGTGCCCCGTAAAATGACAGTCTCCAGAAAAGCATGGGTGTTGGAGCTGACATTTCAGAGACATTTACCAGGAAGATACAGTGTGAGGCATGCTGGAGGATTGCACTGGCTGGTCAGGCAATTGGGGTAGAAATAGCAGGAGCCAGGCAGTTAGCTGCTGTGAGAGTGGCTGTGTGAGGCAGATTGTGTCTGGTCCTAATTTTCGGTGGCTTTCCATGAGTGGGTGAAGAGTCTCATTCTATTTCCCTAATGCATTTTCCCAGTCATACTTGCTGCAGTTGTTGTCCTTTCAGAGTAGCCTGTAGCTATCAACACCAGTGACAATGAAATTTCCTTCCTCCTTGTTGGCATTACAAAGTCATGCAGTGTTATCAAGTCTTTTCCTTATTATTTCAGGGGAATATTTAGTTTGGTGGCTGAGCAGCCTGCATGTCTTGCACTTACTGCTCCTGGGGCATGGCCAGCAGTGAAATGAGGAGCAGGGACTGTCCTCTCCACACTCACCAGTTAAACCCAGCAAAGGCTGCAAGTCAGTCTTGTGGCTGAAGGCTAATAAGGTCTCTCCACACTTAATTATGTAAAAAGAGTGCTTTGTTTATTATATAAACAGACGTTTCTACAGTTACCAGGTAACTGTAAGAAAATCTTTCTCCAGGGTAAGTAGTACCTTTCAGGCTCTAGAAGATTTGAATTCAAGTTCCATGCTTTAGGTATGTGCCCATGAGATGCTTTTGTTCTAACAAAAAGAGTTACTCCACTGAGACATTTCTGACTAACTTCAGTCATAGTCTATTCTATACAACCAAACTCCTGTATAAAGAAGAACAATTCTGCGAACTGTGATCCTGAATCTGCAGTGTTTCAGAAGAGTTAGACTTAGGCAGTATTTGTTTAATTTCTAAGGGGGAAAAAAAGCACACTAAAGTTGAATTTTGATATACATCCAGCATTTTGATTAAAAAACTATGAGGACCCTTTCTCATCACACTTAGCTTGAGCTTTTGAGTCCTACAGTGGCTACGTAATTTTCCCCCCTACTTTCCTCCCCAAATCAGAGAGGTTCTGCACTAGGAAGGATACCTAAGGTGTCTGAGCCCAGCAAATTCTACACATGTGAAATGAGCAACATAGATACTTGTGTAAGGATTTGAAGTGATGGCTTTCAGGTCCTAATGGAGGCCCCCCAACTGCTGAGTTAGATGGCAGGGTAACAACCCAGGGTGAAAAGCCTGCTGTTGGCTTGCTGAGTCACTTGTGCCACATGGACACACATTCTGCCTCCATTTCTTTTGCTCTCTTGCAGCCTGTGGTAAGAGGTGTGAGCAACTAGCTAATGAAGAGCACACTATGTCTAGACAGAGCTAACTGCTAGCAGCTGATCACTGTTTCTAGTTGTCAGTGAGCTGTGCTACGTGGGCATTAACAACAGATATGGCTGGACTCTAAATTACTGTCCTTCTTGTAGTGTTTTTTTTTTTCCTTTGATTGTTGGACATACAGATTGTACTGAGTCTTAGCCTCACTCACTGATAGGTGTGATGCTAAGATCTCTGAAATGTTTACCTTCTGCTCCAGGTTTCCTCTTCTGGTCTTGCATTTTGGAAATGGTGATAATGGTACATATTGCATTTCATCCACTGAGGGCTCAAAGATCAAGGTTTAAGCATTGCATAGAGCTAGACATGAAGAAAGATGCTAACCTGGCACTCAGCAGATCACTTCCTGGCTTTGCTGAATGTTTCCTGTTTGACCTTGGGAGATCATTTTGCTTCACTTGGCCATGCCTTGCTGTCTTACCTGTGAAGTGTGGGTAACTGTGCACTGTACCAGGAAAGCTGTGTGAAAAGGCTTCTGTCGCTGCAGGCTTGCAGCTATTCCTGTCACTGAACTTACATATGGACTTTGGTAGTACATTCACTTTTACATAATTATTTTGTGGAGAGTAGACACAAGCATAGCTGAAAGCATGGGAGTAACTGTCATTTCATCTGTCTTGCTGCAGGCAAGGCTGGAGAGCTAGGCTGCTTTTTAGTCCTACAACTGTAAAGCAGCATATAGTAGAAGATGACCAGAGGGCTGGAGCAGCTCACCGATGAGGACAGCCTGAGATAGTTGGGGCTCTGCAGCCTGGAGAAGAGAAGGCTTCCAGGAGACCTTAGAGTAGCCTTCCAATATCTGAAGGGGGTCTACAGAAAGGCTGGGGAGGGACTATTGACAAGGGCTTGCAATGACAGCACAAGGGACAATGGGTTTAAAGTGGCAGAGGGAAGATTTAGACTGGATGTCAGGAGGAAGTTGTTTGCAGGGAGGGTGGTGAGACACTGGCACAGGTTGCCCAGGGAGGTTGTGGCTGCTCCCTCCCTGGAGGCGTTCAAGGCCAGGGTGGATGAGGCCTTGAGAGATCTGTGCTAGTGGGAGGAGTCGCTGCCTATGGTAGGGGGTTGGAGCTAGGTGATCCTTGAGGTCCCCTCCAACCTTACCATTCTATGATTCTATGATTCCATAATTCTATAAATCATACAACTACAATGCTTTCATTGAAGCCATTATGACAAATATTGTCTAGATGTAGAGTTTTAGTTATAAAGAAAAAAAAATATGGTTCTGTCTGGTTTGAAATGAACTGGGAATGTTTTTTTTAAGTTTTGGTTGCTATTAGGAAACATTTTGGGTTTTCTTTCTAGCTATAAGCAGATGCTTATTCATATTATGCCAGATTAAGGCTGCTCTTCATCAGCAATCCATGAATCCCTCTTGACTGACTGGCAAAGTACAACAAATGAGGTGGCACACAATGAGGAAGCTTCCTTGCTGCCTTTGCAGTGATCTTACAGCCCTATTCCTTCAATATTCATATTGACTTTGGTGGTCCAAACTAGCTTTGTAAGATCTGTTCAGAAGAAGAACATCTGAGGGCTTGTACTTTGTGCTGAGAGCTGGATACAAACTGCATCATATACGACATAAAGCAAAACTCTCAAAGCCAAAGAGGGACTGAGCACACCCTGTCTGTTTTGTGGTCAGTATTTCCTTGAATAAATTACATGTAGGATACAAAAGAAGAAGGAAATGTTTTGACTTTGCTAATGGGACACTGCATTGTCTCTGTAGGTTTCTGAGCTGCTGTCTATCCAGCCCTTCTGGCTGTGTCTTTGCCTGGGAGTGCTTTGAAAAGTGATACAACAAAACAGTGCATCATAAATCCCTAACGGATTGATAATGACTGACAATTAGCTCCTCTCTAGGGATGATGCTGTTTATTGTACTGTCAGTTTGTCTATAAGAAGTGTTGGAATTGGTAGGTGTGGTATGTAAGCCCAAGACCACGGAGCCCTCAGAGTCAGGCCTTGGGAATGGAATTGCAAATTGCCCTTACCCTCTGGGTGACTTTTTAACCTAAGAGCTGGCATGTTCCTATTCATTACTGGCTCTTGTACTTGGGTGATAAAGTGGATACATATGAGGTTTACACTCTGCCCCTTAAACAGAATGAAATCCAGTCATGGTTTTGGGCTGAAAAAATTAAGTTTGGATGTTTACAGGTAGAAGTCTTCATCTTGAGTCATCATTCTTATAGATGGGTGAAGAGGAAAAGCCACTTTTAGGTTGTGATCCACATGATTTAATTCATGTCTCTGTGTTAGCATGGGACAAATATGAAATTAGAAATATTGTGCTCTCTTCATTGACTGTGAAGGGAACCAAGGGTGACTCACTCAGGACCAGATGGCAACACTGAAAACCTCCTCTAGATTACATTAATGTGACCGAAAATGTTTATGTTTTTCTGCAGAGTTTGGGATACAGGAGGGTTATGTCCTCTTTTAAGATCAAAAGAGCTTTCAGATTCTCCTCCAAAGGTCACAGTGACAAAGGAATTAAAAGATTTGTGTTTGAGCAGCAGGATCTCTCTCCTGCTTGCTGTGCAAGGTGAGGAACTCTACATGCTCGTTCTCCCTATGAGAGCATTAGAAGAGCTGACACCAAAATCCCTTCTGGAGATCAGGCTGTTTGACAAGTCTCTGCTTTGACTTAGGAGAACTGGTGGGGTTTTTTTGAAGGTTGCCAGTTTTGCAGATTGTGAAGGGGCAGGAAGAGGTCAGCTGCAGTTCAGTAGGAAATGAGTGGAGCGCCACTGGATTCACTTTACCAAGGATCCCTCGCAGACATTTAATCAGCACGAATTGCTCTGCAGTCTCATCAAGGCTGACAAACTTCATGAGAAGGCCAGGCCATTTATATCTGCTGTTAAAGGCTCAAGATAGGGGGAGGACTAAATGAAGGGAGCTCTCATTATTTGTATTTATACAGCATACACAGCAAACTATTTTTAGCTTTCACGCTGTATTCTTAACACATTTAAAGTATAGAAGTAGAAACTGGAAATAATTTGTCTGCAAACCACATGCCTGTGGGCTGTAAGCTAAAATGCCTCCTTTGATCTAACAATGAAGTGAATTTGTGTCGTGGACCACACACTTGAAACAAAGTGAGCAGTGGAAAGGGAAGGGTTCAAGCATTAATGCTAAGGTCCACATACAGTGTGTCTTTTCCTCTCCCCTTTGCCCTAAGACTAAAAGGCATTTTCTGGGTTACTTAGAAGAGTTTTGCATTGCTGTGGAGCACAACAAAACTTTAAACATGGAACTAATGCACATTAGTGGAAAAGAAAATTATTCCTTATGGCTTTGCTGGTGTCTATGTTTGACAATTTTGTTGCCTTTCTCTAAGCATTCTTTGTTCATAGGTGGGGGAAATCAGTTTATTAGGTGAGCTCTTTAAGTGGGCTACTTTCCGTTTTTTTCTGACAGTGTAATGGATTTTGGGACATTCAGTCAACACAGAATATGTTTTTATGCAGCTGCTTTGCTGTCTTGTTTTTATTTTTTAATATCCTAACCTTATTTATCACAGACCAAAACTGTAGGGCTGTGGTTATGCAGCGCGCATATATATTATGTAAATGTGTTTGCACTATGACACACAGAACTGAATCCAACCCTGATAATCCTACCACTGATTTTGCTGAGGTTATAGGAGGGCTGGGATTGCCTCTGTGTGAAACTCAGCTGATGGTTTTCATAATGGGAAGAGTCCAAATAAATGTGTGTGACTTATTTGGGATATCCTACTTGTTCCCTCCAGAAGAAAAGAAAACATCATCCTGTTAGTGATTTCATTGTGCTGCTTCCCACTAGATACAAGCACTATCTTGCCAACATGAAATATTGGGTGTTTTTTTCATAATAAATGAAGCATAAATAAAACAAAGTGTCCTTATGCTAGAAGGCAGACAGGGGAGGATATTAAAAGTGCTCTGACTGTGATCAGTGAAATTCTTAGCTGTCCCAAAGTGACTTACGCTCACTAGCCTGATTAATTTTTTACTGTAGTTATGCTCCTGAACCACTTAGTGTTTTTGGAAATTCAACCTACTCATGAATTCAAGTACATGGAAATAAGAACTCTGCCCAGCTCACTGCAGTAAATTAAAATCAGATGTCTGAAGGTAGCCTCTAGCTGCCTGCCCTCCCTGCCTTATGGATGGTGCTGCCCAGGAGTTAGGGATCGCCTGTACAGGGGAGTTTGAATTGCCACAGTGATGTGTGCAACACACTAAGATAAACTGAAATCAGAGCTGGTTTGCCTTACATGACCAGCTGACAGCAGCAGCTTAGATGATGCTGTCCTGAGGCTAGCTATGTCCCCCACAGAGGTGGGTGGGCAGCTCAGGGGATGACCTGGTCAGCTACCCAACTTCAAAATGCCACTGCAAATCTGACAGAAGCTTTAGCTGTAAAAGAATAGCCTTAGTCATTCAATGATACCATGCATAAGGGAAGTCATCATCTTTGCAGAAGCCTTGGTCCTGGTCTCTTGATCTCTTGCTGACCACAACAGGAGGGATTTTGCCCAAATGATGGTCATAGAATCATAGAATGGTAAGGTTGGAAGGGACCTCAAAGATCATCCAGTTCCAACCCCCTGCCATAGGCAGGGACACCTCCCACTAGAACAGGTCACTCAAGACCTCCTCCAATCTGGCCTTGAACACCTTCAGGGAGGGAGCAGCCACAACCTCCCTGGGCAACCTGTGCCAGTGTCTCACCACCCTCACTGCAAACAACTTCCTCCTAATATCCAGTTTCAATCTCCCCTTTGACAGTTTAAACCCATTGCCCCTTGTCCTGGCATTGCAAGACCTTGTCAATAGTCCCTCCCCATCCTTCCTGTAGCCCCCTTCAGATCCTGGAAGGCTACTATAAGGTCTCCTTGAAGCCTTCTCTTCTCTAGGGTCCCATGGTTATGTCTGAGGAACAGGACATAGGATAAAAGAGTCAGATAATTTGTCAGATAATTGTAGAAGGGCAGAAGGCTTCCCTTATTATCAGATTTTGAATCTCAATTGCAAGTACAGCAAAAGCCTCCCATAAAGTAGAAGAATGAGCAGAGACAATATCAAGTGCTGACTCTCCCACCTTGACAATCTGATTGGTAGTAGAACATTAAAACTACCTGTACCTCCCCAAACTCTCATTCTAGTCCCTTCCTAATACCAGTGATCTTGAAAACCTCTGTGGCCTAGGAGGAAAGGAAAGCAAAGCCAGCAGTAGGTCCATTTTGAGAGCTGCCTTACAGAAGCATGAACTGGTACCAAGCATCACAGCTCCAGGAACACCAACTTGTGCCTATGTGAACTGAGACAAAATCTAAGGCTGACCCTGCCAGCTTGTGCCACGTGAAAAATTATCAGAGCGTTGGCTCATGGACAACATTCAGCCAAGCCCTGAGCTTGCTGCTTTGGAGGTCACTCTAGACAAGAAGAAGTGAGATGGCTGTCTCTTTAAAGACTGAGAGACACGAGGCTGTTTAGTCTTGAGAGGAGATCTTACCATTGTCTATGAATAGCTGAGGGCTGGGTGTCAAGATGAAGGTGCCAGGCTCCTTTCGGTGGTGCCCAAGGACAGGACAAGGCACAACAGGTACACAGGAGGTTCCCCTTCAGCACAAGGAGACACTTCTTTATGGGGAAGGAGCAACAGAACAGGTTGCCCTGAGAGGCTGTGGAGACTCCTTCTCTGGAGAGTTCCAAAACAAGCCTGGATGAGTTCCTGGGGATCCTTCTTGGGCAGGGAGGTTGGACTGGATGATCTCTGCAAGTCCCTTCAAACCCCTAACGTTCTGTGATTTAGTTCTTTCCAAGCTGAGGCACGTTGGCACACTTTCTTTTTAGACTCTCTTTTCTCCCTGCCAAAATGTCTGCCTTAGTAAAAGCCATGGATTTCATTTTCTCGGTTTGTGAAGTCCTTTGATTAGAAGTCAATCAAAGGTGGTAAGTAGCTTTTTAACCAGTATTTGTCTTGATATTTTTAGAAAATATCAACTTTTAGAAGCTTGTTTTGACATTTGGGTTTCAACTTAGAATTTATTTTTGGGAATCTTGCAAAACTTTCAGAGGGAAAGCAAAGATTTCCTCAATGAAACAATGTTAGCTGCATAAAAAAGATGAAGTGAAAGGAGAGAGAAAAGTTTTACCTTTTATGGCTGATAACACAGATGTGCCACAGGAATAAATGGAGTAGATGTGTTATGCCTCCCTCTGAGTGCCAAAGCTGCTCATTTATCTGTATCTTTAGCTTGTTATTAGAACTTAATTACTGCTGAAGATGTGTTTTCTAGGGAGATGGTTGTATAAGCTCCTGTATGCTGTATATAAAGAGTAAAAGGGCAAAAAGACTGGATCAGGATTATGAAAACCAGAAGCTAAAACCAAAGAAAAAATATAGTTTTGATAATAAAACTGTTTTCAGTTCCAGTGAAGTTCTGCAATGCTACCCAGACAGTTCCTCTGCCCTTATTCTTTTAGACTGATTGTATAGGAAATTGATTTTAAGATACCTTTAGCCTTTGAGGCAACAGTGAGTATCACTTTTGACACTTAAAATAATCAGGCTGAATGCCTGGAAAAAAAAAAAAAAAGGGGTGTGCTGGTTTGAGGCTAATTGAAATATTTTAATGAAAATAATTAGATGATAGGCTGTGAAAAGCAAACAGTGGTGATGTCTGCTTCACTCATAGGCTTGCTGAGATGTATAAGAACAAGGATAAACATGGATAGGACAGAGAGTCTCTCTGGGAGCTGCTGTGTCTTCTGGGCTTCTGCTGTGTAACCCAACTAATCATTGTGCTTCTAAACCCACCTTGCCCATCCTCCAAACCCACCTTGCACGTAAGGCAGACCCTGGGATAAGGTAGAGAGGTGGAAAGAAGATGGAAGGGTGGTTGGGAGCCCCTCCTGGGGACTCTGGTTTCTGGGAGGGGGATTGTGTTTCTGTATTACCTTTAACATGTGTACTTCTGTATATAGCTGCATATATATTGTAATATATTGTAAATATCTGCTTGTATATTGTGCTGAGCTGTCAATATAGCTTCATTCCTTAGCTTCCAGCTGGCTGGGTGATTTTCATAGAGTGGAGGGGCAGGTAACTCCCAAACCATCACAAAGGGTCAACCAAAAGTCACAGAGAAGTCAAAAGTCAGGAAGACTTTTATAGACATTTGTCTTGTAAAATGGGAAGCCATCAACTGGGGGATGGGGGAAATTATTTCTTGGCTTTCTCAGTCAGCCAAGAGCCGAGAATCAGTTCAACCTCCACGACCAACCTTAGAATTAACTTCTGGATCTGAAAGGCTCTGAAACGAAGCATGAGGTTTAGAATAAAACCCTGGAAGTGTAGTGCTTCTGTTGCTCTTTGTTGGTATGATTTTCATATAATTAAAGCTGCAGGTGTACTTTTGATTCTGCAGGTATCCTGACATGTGGGTCTGTGTAAATAACATGTTTACAGTGCTTGCTGGCAGCTTGTTCATTATGAGCTCATTTATTTGACTACTTCTCCTGTGCAAAGAGGAAAACACAGGCCAAATTCTGTGCTGGCTTTCCTTGTGTAAGAAAACCTGCACCCAGGGACAGAGAAGGTGTTTTGCTATGGAGGGTACAGTTTCTCTTCCTTCTCTTCAATACATCTTCAGCTAAGTCATACTTGAGAGCTCCTAAAGGGGCCATGGACACACGCCTCTAAAGTTTTCTATTTCCTGAAATCCAAGCAAGTGGCTCTCTTAGAAGCACACAACCAACTTTCCCCTATGAAATGAGTCTGGATGTTTATGTTATGTACATCTTGAACAGTGGCAAAATCTGTGTGTTTGAGCTGAGATGGAAGCTGACTCCTTCAGTGCTCTTCCACTTAATCAAAGATACTTCAGTACTTCAAATGGGAGAGGATAAAAAAAAGGGAGAGAGCTTCAGGAGTACAGTGCCTGGTTAATCAGACTTATTGATGTGTTCTAGCACAGCTTGTAACCTGTGCTGTAGCCAGCACTTAACTTGAGCCTATAGGTGTACATGTTTGATGATTTCATCATGTGCTCTGTACCCTGGCACACTTTTGTGTAATACTTAAGACATCAATCAGTCCTTTGGATCCTCTCAAATGAGTTAGACTCTCAACAGCTCATCATTTCAGTGGCTTAGATTCAAGCACTGAAGCCATGGCCTAAAATCTGAAGGCTCCCTGCATCTCTGTTTCGTTTCAGCAGAAACACATCTTTGCCCTCTACATAATTCCCTTCTCTCCCCTGCCTCAGAGAGGCATATGTAAATGGATGTGAGAATTGATTATACCTCTGCTATCCAGTTTCAGGTATTTCCACTGCTGATTCCATTAGCCTGCCTAAGAAGAGACTCCTTTCAATGTCATTTTTAAAATGCAATTTTGAAGTAACCCACAATTTTGCTTCTGAGACACCACTAGGAGATGACCCAATTAAAGGGCTGCATATCAAGACCAAATTATCTTTTGGAAGACATTGATGAAATTCCTTCCCCATTGTCATTAGATCCTGTGCTTTCTGACAACCAGTTAATCATTGGAATAATCTTTTAAATATGTGTTAAACCATAGCTATGCCTAATCATCCCATTAAACGTCATCAGGTCATTCTTTGCAAAGATAAACAGCTTAAGGAGCATTCTTCCTTTGATCAGGTTATCCCTTGATGCTTTTGAAAGGAGACTGAATGCATCCTCCACATTTCATCAGTCCACATCTTCAGTGAGCTTCTGCATGGTGCTGGCAGTTTCCTCAGGTGGCAGAGCTGTGCCAACACTTCACCATCACAAACTGAAACGTGTGTGTGTCTGTTTTAATGCACAGCAGCCCATGCTACCATGAGTCTAAATGATTCTTCATGTCCTGTGTGGAGGCAATGTACTGGAGTGGAGTGAATGAGCAAAGATGTGGGTTCCATTATAGCAGTAGGCACATGGCTAATTTATTAGGAATTATTTCAGCCACTGTTAACAGCATAAATAAAGCTGCCATTTTCCTCAGGAGTGTGTTTAGACTGAACCAAGTCAGACCTGCAATGCCTGATGAGTTGGTTTGTCTTCTACCTCAGCCAATTGCTCTGCAAGTGACCCTGTGTAAAGCTACTCACTTCAAAACGAGGAGGTTTGGGACTTCTCCATCACAGAATCACAGAATTAACCATGTTGGAAAAGACCTCTGAGATCATGGAGTCCAACCTAGCACCTAACCCTTCAAATTAACTAAACCATGGCACTAAGTGCCTCATCCAGCCTCCTTTTAAACATATTCAGGGATGGTGACTCCACCACCTCCTTGGGCAGCCCATTCCAATGCCAATCACTCTCTCTGGCAAGAACTTCTCCCTAACATCCAGCCTAAACCTGGCCTGGCACAGCTTGAGGCTGTGTCCCCTTGTTCTGTTGCTGGTTGCCTGGCAGAAGAGCCCAACCCCAGCTGGCTACAACCTCCTTTCAGATAGTTGCAGACAGCAATGTGGTCTGCCCTGAGCCTCCTCTTCTGCAGGCTGCACACCCCCAGGTCCCTCATCCTCTTCTCACCAGGCAGTGCTCCAGGCCCCTCATCATCCTTGTAACCCTCCTTTGGATTCTTTGGAGCAGATCCCTGTGCCTCTTAAACTGGGGAGCACAGTGCTCAAGTTGGGTCCCACCAGGGCAGAGCAGATGTTGGATGGGTATCAGTGCTGGCAGTGGCAAAAGGCCTGTCCATGCTCCCCGCAGGCTTCTAGAAGAGTCACAGTATCANCCACCTGGGCACACTGCTGGCTCATGTCCAGTCCATGTGTGCCATCAGAGACAAAGCTCCACCGACAGGCGAAGTTCAGTCTGCCACACAGGCACCGGTTGCAGAGTGCTCAGTGAGGGCTGTCAAGCTGCTCGGCTTTCAGGTATGTCGGTGTGTCAATAGGAGGTAATTACTGCATTTCAGAGGTTTCAGAACTGAAAGCACAGCTGCCCACCTGCTTTGCTTTGCAGTTATTTTATTGATGTGTATACATGAGATCAAAGGTCTAATGCTTGCATCTTTTTACATTATATTTGTTCTTTTATAGCCTTACTTGACAGATTGTAAGAGTAGACAGCAGTAAGGTAATTTCCCTCCCTGCTTCAGCAGGGGTTATGAAAGAAGAGAATTTTCCTCAGTGCAGTCCAAAGCACTAAAAGTCAGTGTGGCATAGGGAAAGCTGGAACTGGATCTTTAGGAATGCTTACATGACACTGTGTGGGACAAATCCTTTTTCATTAGCTAACAGTTTCTTGTTGCTTTTCAGACTGCTTAAGCACTGAATTAAAGAGCAGTTATTTGAATAATTTGAGTGGCAAAACATCAGGAGCAGTGTCAGCTAAGGTGCCATAGGAGAAGCAGGGGTCATGGCTAGCTGGGATAGTGAAGTCTAACCATAGGAGCTGGCATGTATCTGAGTTCATCTGGCTACCCTTTGAAGGGTGCATGTGATGCTGTGTGCTATTTCATGGCACTGTTTCTTGCAGGAAGATGACACTGCCTTCCAAAGTGCAGCTGTTTCCCTCTTCATTCCTGCAACAGGAGGGCTTGCCTTTTATGTCTGCCTGTTTAATGCTTTGTATGACCACATGCTTAGAAAGGTGCAGCTTCCCTGCTACTTGGTTTAGGGAAAAAAAAAAAATCAGTCTGCTCATACTTTCCTGTTTTCCTTTCAAAGTTTTTTCAGCCAGTATAAGTGGAGGTTGGTGTTTAAATGATGGTCTGCCTTTGCCTTCTGCTAGACGTGGCCAAGCATTTCTGCAAACATAGTGTGCTGGTTTGAGGC
>WBNM01015132.1:0-24070 GCA_013399055.1 Ramphastos sulfuratus | reverse complement strand
TTGTTGGGGATTTTTAAAATTTTCTGTTTGTCAGTCTGATTTGAATTTTTTCCCCCCATTTCTATGGATTTTGTACACTGTTTGATAGCTGTCAAAAGTGAATTAAAGTTTCAACACACCTCAGCAGTGGCCATCGGAAGGACCAGTGATGCCGTTTGAAGGCATCACCCAACTCGTGCCTAGCCAAAATGTTGCACCACCTTGTGGTCAGCAGGATTATGGCATCGCTCTGGCTCGTAGGAGGAAGGTAGTGCCTGAGCTTTAGCTGGACAGATACCCTTCAACACAGATATAGCAATCTTTCATCTGCTTCAGCCAGCTTCTTCTGTAAAGGTGAGATTTGAATAAAATTATGTTTCATTGATCTATTAAATTAAAAGACCTCGTGTAGCCATAATCTAGGCTCAAGAACATTTGATGGAAGAGTTTATTGGATGATTTTCCTTCTGTTTGAATAAATTATGCAATATTTTTGTAACATGTCATGTATCATGATGTGATTTAATATCTCATATATATTCTTGTGCCTGAAAGTAATGTGGAGAGATGTCTTTGAAAGGCCATTAAGTATAAATAAATTAGAGTCAGAGCTAGAGTGGTACTGATGAATAACATTCCTCGATAAGGAGACCTCGTAGACTAAATGGAATGAGTAAATTATGACTTAATAATGTTATGCTTAAAACATTCCTAATAGTTTGGGCATTCACCTGGGAGCGTTCACGCATCCGGCCAAAGGTCTGCTTACCCAGCAGCTGTGGAACAGAAAATAAAATGCAGCTCTAGAAGCAGGTACAAGCCCCAGCAATACTAAGTAAAAGCCATTATCACCAGCCTGTAGATGCTGTTCACCTTGCACATATGCCCTCTAGCCTTCTAAACCCTGTTTTTTCTGCTAAGGGTGAGAGACCCCAATGTGCACTAGTGGGTTTGAACTTCTATTGCCATTGTAGAGACTAAAGGATGCTGTGAACCTCCTCTGCATTGCTGTCATGAGAAGAACTGTAACGATCAAGCCAAACTCTGCATTAACTGTGTCCACTTGAGTGGATACAAAAAGCTCAGTCAGGCTCCTGGCTATGACTAAATCATCTAATTATAGCCTTCCCGTGCTGTGCTTTTTGCATTCGTTCCTGATCCATCACTGCATTGATTTTCAGAATTGTGTTCTTTAGCACTCCATGGTCTCAATTTTCACATCCTGTGTCTCCTGTGCTCTCAACTTCTCAGCACTCACTGCAGGTTGACTACTTATCTTTCTGTTTTTCTTGAACGAGGCTTTTAATTACATTTCTCTTCCAAAGCAGACAGCAAGGTGAACCCTGATGATTTCCACAACTCTTTGACCTTTATGCAAGTGCAGGTTCACAGCCCTGTACTCAGCCTTCTGAACCATACATTATGGATATACCTTTCTGTTTAAGTCACAAGTGATGTCAAAAATTGCAGTGTGTTAGAGCACCTCAGTCAGCTTTCTGCTCTAAGTATTGGTAAAGGAAATCAGAAGTGTTGCACCTTTGCCATACTATTGTGAGAACCTGAAAACCCCTGGAGTTCACAGGGTAGGGATATCCTCCTCCAGATAGCTCAAATTTAGGACAAAACAGGCTTCTGGGAAGAACTTATAAACATAAGGAGATATTTCAAAGATCCTCACCTAAGTCTGAGCTGGAACTTGAAATTAGCTGAGTTTAACAGTTTTGGCAGTCATGAGTTTTGCCACACTGGATGTTTCTCCAAAAGTCAAATATGCAGAGCTCTTGGTTTTGATTTTCCCTCAATTTCACAGAGTTAATCTGTGAAGCATAAATTTGAAGAACTGGAAGAAAGGTATTCAACATGTTACTCAATTTTGTGATGTAGTTTTGGCTTTAAAATGTTGGTTTGTTTTTAAATCTTATGTCACAATTGCATGACTTTCTTTGCATCCATTTTGCATAGCTTTAGCTCAGCTCCAAAGACAGATTAGCTCTCTCACTAAATGTTCCCAAAAAGATGACTGAGATTCCTTTTTAATACTGTTCTCAGCTGAGCTTATGTATAATCCTTTTCGAAGTGTAAAATGCCAAGGGATGTTTATATGCTACAGCTTATATGACAGTGTATTGTTGTCCCTTCACACTTCACTGAACAGTCTGCAAATACTAATCTATAAATCATTTTTCTCACAGGCACTTGAAAACTTTGTGTTGTTTGTGGCATTGTCTCTTCTTCCTCAGAGCAGGAAAGGCACTGAAAGGGAAAGGAAGATGGCAGTGTTTTTCCCCCTAGGATCACATAGAGAGGCCTGGGCAGAGTTTGGAATTGAATCAAATTGAACCAAAATGGAACCAGATTTCAAAGGCTGCACTTCCACTCTACATTTAGCAGACTGCTTTCAAGGGTGGGAAACTTCAATGTGCTTACTCGTATTTTCGGATGTGAAAAACTTGTCCTGTGAACCATCTCCACTACCCCAGTTGGAAGCTGCTCTTTCCTACACAGAAGGGAAGTCCAATGCCATAAGGTTTGCCTGGTTTAGGGGAGAATGGAGATTCCCATTAATGGTGCAGACATTAAGTGGAAAAAGGGAGAGGAAGCAGGACATTTTCCCTGGCTCTTTCCTGCCAGAATAGAAACAAAAATGTGTCTGCTCTAACAAACTGACTGGAGAATGAAAAGGAGACTTTTCAGAAAGAGCAATGGAATCCTGTCTTTCATATTCTTCCTTGCTTCAGGACAAAGCCAGCATGAAGCAACATTCCCATGATCAGTCTAGGTAATGCAAAGAGTTTGTGGTGCAAGAAAAAGAAAATGTGTAGGCACACACATTTTCTTTTCCCCTCCTCAAAGAATTTGCCTTTAGAGGTGGGGAAAAAAGTACAGATGTAGTGACCATAAGCATTTGCTATGGGTTTAAAACCTCTTTGGGTAGCTTTGCTTGCCTACTTCTTTTTGGAAAAAAAAAATGTTCAGCATGTTTTTACAACTTCAAGTAATTCCAGGGACTTTTGCGTATCTCATTTCAATAAACCAGACTGAGAGAATCTAATGCAGCCAGGGACGATCAAATCTGCAACTTAGAGTATGCTGCTGGATTTATTAGCAGATATTTTCCTTGGGAAGATGTGAAAACCAAACACTGAACAAGGTAGTTGAAGTAGGAAACTTCAAATCTTAATCAGTACCAAAAATGTAAGAGCTGGAGCAAGAACTAGCAATAATGTGGTGTTTGGGGCTGTGTGTGCTTGATAGCTCAGAGTACCAGCATTCTGCTCATGGAGGTTGGAGGGATACTCATTCCTGAGGGGGGCTTAGTTGCAGCACTTCTGAGCTAAACGCCTTGCTTTAGCAAAGCAAAGGGAGAGGACACTGCAAGATTGAGGAGAAAAGGGTGGTCCTTACAACATGAGAGCTCCTTGGAGGAGGAGGATTGACCCTTAAAGGATTTCTTTTTCCTGAGGGACCTCTTATCAAACCAGGCATTACGTGTCTGCTCTTTTCTCAAAATCACTGTGCCCTGCTACCAGCAAGGGATGTTTGACCACAAGATGCAGCTTTGGGACCTCTCTCCTGTCTCAGAGATAACAGGCCAGTATCTCTAACCACATCTTTTCTGCTGACTGCCTGTGTGATGGGCCCTTTAAATCCGTTTTAGCCAAAGGGCTGGAAGATAGAGACAGTTAAGTATGTGATAGGATATGTGCTCTCCAGAAATGAAGGAGCTGAGATTCTCCAAAGCAGTGTTGGCATGATGAGCAATCGGAGCATGTCTGTTCTTACCTGAAAAAGGATCAACATCCTTTTATTTAAAGGTTTTAAAATATGCTGTGAAGTGTAGTAAAAACACTTGAAACAACCTATTCTGACAGATTAATCCCTAAGAAAAAACCCCACAATTTCATAAGATGAAGTGTGGATGCTTTTAGCCTTGGCTACCCTGACCTTCTTATTTAGACATAGGTGATGTTGTATTTTGGGGGGGGATTGTGGCTTCTTTTGGCTACTCTGGCAATAGAATTTCATGAAGTTTTTGTTGCAAGAAGAGAGCCTCTGGTCTCATGGGCTGAAGTGGAGAGGTGGAACTGGGATAGGAGAAAATATGTGAATAATGACTCATCATGTGGGTTATTTTGTTGTTGTAAAAAAAAAAAAATTAAATCTTAAACACCATTTTTTCAACAGCAGAGCACAGCCAGTTGTGCAGCCTTTAGTTCACCAAAGCAAACCAAAACAAATGAACTCCAGTATACCTGGAAGAACATTCATGCAAAAAAGTAAAATGCGAGTGCTGCAGCACGGTAGTAAGTAAACATCTGTCAATCAGAACACAACCAAGCATTTATCTCACTGGAAACATCTGTGCTCACCAGCTCAAGCATCAACGGGGTAAAAACCACCCCTGCTAGAAGCCTTGAGGGGTTTAAGGCTATTTCCCACTGCCCACGCGGGGGGAAGGGGGAGATTCAAACAAAAATAATGCTGAAGTAGTGAGAGCTCCTGGAGACAGCTGGGCTCGCTGCGGGGCAGTCGGGGGCGAGGCCGGGCTGGGACGGCGTGAGACGGCGGGGCCCGCGGAGCAGCGCGGAGCGGCCGGTGCGGAGCCGAACGGAGCCGAGCCAGCCGTGCCAGCCCTCCCTGCTGCCGCGGCGGCCCCGGAGGGCGGGGGGCGGGCAGAACCGGGCTCGCCTCGCCTCCGCTTTGAAGGGCGGGGAGGAAAGCCGTGCCGCGGACCGGGGGTGGCAGTGGGGGGGGTGTTTCGGATTTTGTTGTGGAGCCGGGAAAGTCGCCAGCGCGCAGACCCCGGCGGACGGGGGCCGAAGTCCCGGAGCGGGGCCAGCCCGTCCTCTCCCTCCTTCCCCACGTTCCGCCGCTCCGTGGGTGCGCGACGAGGCTGCGCGGGGTGCCGCGCCTGGAACCCAACTTTCCTGCCCGGTCGCCGCTCCCAGCATGAACCAGACGGCCGGGGTGAGCAACCACGTCCGCTGCTCCAGCGGCAAAGGCTCCAAGGTAAGAGCGGTCGCGGGGGCTCCGCGGGACGCGCAGCCCGGTGGCGAGGGGGCTCTGTGGGAACGGGGTTGCCCGGCTTCCCCCTCCTCTGCTCCCAGCCCCTAAACCTGTAGCTGAGAGCATCCTCCCCCTGCCCCGGGTAGCAACCGCTGCGATCCCCGCCTTGACCATCACTTCACGAAGTTCAGCATCTCTCGCTGGGTCCCTGCTGCCCCAGTCCCGGAGCCTCCTCCTCGCAGCGCTGCTCGGGGACCTGTCCCCGCGCCCCTCCGCCCAGGGGTGAAACTGTTTAGGCTGCGACTTGGGGAGGTGCTGCACAAGGTGCTTTAGGGACGGAGAATGCTGTGGCCTCGCAGCCTCAAGTGCTGGAACGGGCCAAACTTGTGCTCCTGCTTCAAACGGGTTTAAATAAGTTGAATATGTACATAAGCTGGTCTGTATGTAATATGGGGTCAGGTATATCTGTATCTGCTGCTTTTGCTTCTTTCCATGACAGCATTAAAAAAACAAAACAAAAAACTGAAGAAATTGTACACTCATGCTGAATTCAACAGAAAGGTAATTGGGTGCTTGCACTTGGTCCGGATCAAATTTTCATTAACCTTTTTTGGATGGTACTGAATGTGACCCATGCATTTGCCTTTCCAATACTGATGGAGTGCAATAGTCAGGCAAATGTATGTGCCCTCGTGTAGACAGTTTTGTTGATGCTTCTTCTGCAACTCTTTGAAGTGTTTCTCCATGTTTCTGTTTCGTGGTGGATGGCTCCCCCCCTCCCCCAAGATTTCAAATTCCTTTTTGAGGTTAGCATTTTGTAATGTGACAGGTTTTCATATTAGTAATGGGATACATGTTGCAGAAATGCTAGATACACATTTCACCACAAATGGTGCAGTGCTCACTTCTTTATCTCACCTCTTGATATTGGCTTCATCTTGCATCTTCTGGACTTGATGTTGTGTTGCTGTTTGAAATGGTGGTGCTGCTGCTCACCTGATTGGGTAGTTCATGTCTAGTCAGTGCAGACCTGATTCTAGAAACTCAGGCACACAGATTTACCTCATCCCTCTACTTCTGTAAAGTAGATACAGTTATTCCTCCTTTACTCATATGATCTTTTTAGGATTAAATCCACTAATCATAAGGGTATGTGAGTATTAAAAGATGCAACACGATGAGGGCTGTGGAAGTACACAAACAGATTAGATGAGTCTGCTGAAATTACTAATTTAGCTCCATGACTAATCATATATTTGAAGTTAAACCCATGCATAAGCTCTTTGCGTAATTCACAGGCCTTAAATTGAAGATCTTCTATGGATCTTGCCTGTAATTGCAATGTTGGGCCTTCTTTCTTTGCACTTTCTGGTTTTCTTTGAGTTTTGGGTTGAACAGCTAAGGCTATTGCACAGCAGTAATAATTTACAAGCTGCTGACCTAACACTTTAATACAGAAGGAAGAGATGAGATTCAAACATGTATATTCTTAGCACACGATAACTGATACATTTGTATTTGTCTTGAATGCATCTTCATCTGATTTTCAAATGCTGTAGGACATGGATATTTTTTCTATTAGAAATACTTTCATTTTTTTTCCAAGTCAGAAGATTGACATGATTGATTGTTCTGGGTTTTTAATTAAAATATGGAAAGCTCCATGTGTGACTGATTCAGTTGCAAGGAAATCTTGCGGAGTTCAGAAATCAAATACGGCTGGAAAAACAATAACTGATCTGTAAGAGGTCTGTGATGGAATAAACAAGAGGCAGAATAGCCAAGATTTTAATGATGCTGACTTGTAAAGCACAGAAATGCTTGTGAGGTGTTCAGTATTTTTTTTTCCTGAAAAATAAACAGCAAAACAACAAACTCAAAACAACAAAACCCCAGTTGAAACCAAAACAGCAAACCTACAAATTTGTCTGACTTTCCTAATCTAACTCCTGAACTCCCTGGTCTGTGTTAATCAAAACTGACAGAACAAGAGAAGTATTATGAATTTCAACTTTCTACAGTTCTTACAGAAATTTGTCATATAATATAATATTTAATACTCAAGAGGAAGCAAGGAGAAACCTGACCATATCTTCTTTACTCTTCTTATTCCAGCAGCCCAGTCAGGACATGGCTGTAGTTACATCATGGGCTGTTCTTTGCCCATCAAGGGCTGTGTAAAGATTGGGGGGGAATGGGAGAAAGGAAGGAATATAGAGGGAATTTTCAAAAGAACTGGAAGTTTACAGTGGGGAAGAGACAGCCATGGATGAGGGTTGAGGTATTTGCAAGAGAGAGTGAGTTGAGCAAATAATGGAGGGAAAAAATACATGGTAAAGTAGGCACTGCTGTTTCTACTGCTCGTGTTGTTTTGAGTTTTTTTCTTGTTGTTGTTTTGGGGTTTTTTTCCCCTCCTCCAAAATGTTAACACTTTGTGTTGAGTCAAATTGTTGCAGTTGCCAACTCACTGGGGCAAGGTCACTCATCTTCCTGGCTTCACTCTGAGTTTTCCTCTGCCCAGGTGATGGGCACTTAGACTTCACATCACCTGTGCAAGATTCACAGCTTTGCAGGGCTGTGGTGAGTGAGGGAGGTAGCATTTTGAAGGAGGGATACAATTAAAGCCCTGAAGTAGATAGCCTGATAATAAATCCAAATTCTGCTAACTATATAATTTTTTTTTTTTGCATTTCTATGCAATGCTTTCTAGCAGTTTTTAACGAAGATCTAGCTCTAAGTGACTTGTGAGTGCTATTGAAAGGCAGTGATTTATTGGCTAGAGAGAACTACTTTTTTTTTCAGAAATAGTTTTCTACACACAACTTCTGATGCCTTTTTATTTTTTTTTTCCTACCTGTGACTAATCCCATTGCCTTTCCCTAAGACAGTTTGTGAAAGGAAGGCAAGAGGATTCACCCCAATGCCTCATGGCACCCCAAAGTTTCATGGTAGGAACTTTTCTGATGTGTTGGGGATGTGAACCCTGTAGCCACTGAGAGTCTGTAGAAACCAACCATCTCTATCGTGTGGGCTGGGAGCAGGCTTTGGCTGACTAGAATGTGTGCTTTACTGGAAAGTTGTTCAGATCCTGGTATAAGAATTGGGGGTCATTTCTGAGCTGTCACAGTTTGACAGATTTCTTGAAGGAATTAATGAGGGCTAACTTCATCTGGGGACTCAGGCTTTTCAGCACTGCTTGTTGCAGCTCCTGGCTTTTAGCTTTTATTCAGCAATCCAGAGCCCCATGACAGCCAAGACAAGGCGTAGAAATTTTGTTTTAGATTTAACTTGTTTTATTAGATTAGTACCAAGAAAGATACTGTGAGGAGGCATTTTGTATCTTGTTGAGACTCACAATTTCATCTACCTTGTGGGAGGAAAATCTACATAAAACATTGAGAGTAATTTCTTTCTTTATAAACAACTCTGTTTGGGGTCCTATATCTGGGTATAGTGAGCAAGAAGGTATTCCACGGAGCAGGATTTGTGGATCTGTAGTCCTTCTGAGTGTTCATGAGGACTCAGAGATCTACCAGCTCCCATCCTTTGGTGGACTGTAATATCCAACAGGAGACAGGAAAAGGAGCCCTTCTATCCTCTTGGAGAGAGGCAGCACAGAGTGCAGGGCTGTTCTTCAGAGTGGGGAAGATAGAAACCTGCTGTGTCTCTTGGGAAGACAGGGATGCATGGTTTTGTTATTTTCCATGGAAACACTTTTAGCCAAACCATTG
Source organism: Ramphastos sulfuratus (assembly GCA_013399055.1). Classification (NCBI taxonomy): domain Eukaryota; kingdom Metazoa; phylum Chordata; class Aves; order Piciformes; family Ramphastidae; genus Ramphastos; species Ramphastos sulfuratus. The sequence goes on along the minus strand of WBNM01015132.1, from coordinate 15,353 downwards.
GCTGACATGGATGATCCAGAGGGTACAGTCTAAACCTCCAGCTTTGTACAGCAGCCTCAGTTGTAGACTGATCCATACTGGTCAGCATAAGTGCATACTGATTTGGTCTCTTCTGGCTTCTCTCTAGCCATATTTTTGAGTGAATCTAGCTATTGCAGCTGTTTTCTGTGGAGCTCAGTCTTGGACATGGTCAGAGTGTATCTTCTGGACCAGGTTTCCTTACTCAGAGTCCCACTCTCCTGTGAGATGCCACTACAGCTCCTTTGGCATATACTCATGTGCAGCCTATGGTCCCAGCAGAGCATCCCTGATGAGTACCCAAGTATCTTATGTGTGTTTTGAGGGTATTGCAGTCATTAGATATTAAAATAATTTTGTGCATCTAAGCTTTAAACTCCTCCTGATTCTGAAGCTGATGTGTGGGTAGGAGACAAGTGTTTTCCTGTCCCAGCAGGAGTGGTGAGAAGCACTTGGGCTGTATGGTAAAATGAAGCAATACTGAATTAAGCCTGAGCAAACGATCCATGTCTCCATCATGGATATGCTTGATGTGGTTTACAGGACAGAGTTTGGGCTAGAGCAGATACTAAGCAGCTACCCTTCATTTCTTAGCTTTAAGTGTGTGAGCATTAAGAAGAGATTGTTGAAATCAAGGTCTTGAGGTTAGGACATCTGCCTTTTAATCAGCAATAATGCTTCATGGCAACAGCAAATCATTTGGACAGATTGTTATTTTTATTTTCTCTTAAGTGAAAGACAATTGTACTAATTAGCAATATTGGTATGTAAGAAAGTGGGTGTGAAAACAACTCAAGTATTTTTAAGTCTTTGTTAAAGGACACTTAATTAAGCTGAGCTGAAAATACAGTTTTGATTGTACCATTGTTTGCTCTCCTATTCTTCTTAGAAGACAAAACTAACCTACAAGAAAGGCAAATTACTGGTGTGGAGTGTTCCTTTACAACTGGATCATTGCAGGGAATTGTCCCTATCTGAAGGGGCAGTGCAGTGTTCATACAGCCGTGGACAACAGGTCAATAATGTCCTTCTAGCAGAAGAGGAGAGATTTTGATTTTTATAGTGGTCTGTTCTTTAAATGGTTAATAAGAGATCAGTGCATCTAACACAGGGTGAATCTAATTTTCTTCCATTTAACATGAACTATTCCCCTCACACGAATTGCAATGATTTTAGTTGAATTGCTACTTATTTATGTTGGTTTAATTGCAGTGAGATTCAGCACCTCTAAAGTTATGGAAGCAATTGGGCCACAGTATTCCTAGCCCTCTTGGATGCAGAAAATGAAGATGAGGAAGCTGTGGTAGCTCCTCTGTATTACCACTGAAGTGGAAATGAGTTCAATTTTACTATTTGTGGTATATGGGTACAGCTAAGTAGTATATTTTTGAGTTGCCCGATTTTAATACTCTAGTGGGAATGCAAGGTTGAATTCCACACCTAATAAGTATTAAAGTAGGACTTGTTGTAGCTGCCAGGGCTTTAAAACATGATCAGTCAGCTGTTGTTAAAACCCGGGGCAGACCCTTAGAAATTACACTTCCATCTCAGAACATTAACCTTTCAGGGTAGTCTACTACAGCATTGCATGAGAGTCCCAGCCATCATCAAGGCACAGTCTTGCTGGATGCTGCAACCCCATGGAGGCAGAAATGGCTTTGCCTTCAGGGTGTTTACAGTTTAAAGTTGACAATAAGAGGGAAAAAGCTGGGAGAAGTGGAGACAGAAATGGCTTTGCCTTCAAGACCGTTTATGGTTTAAACTGATAGTAAGAGGCAAAAAGCTGGGAGAAGGGAAGAATTACTCCCGTTTTATTCACAATAAAGCAAGGCGCTGAGTGTAAACCAGCAAACCTACCAAGCTTAACAGAACAATAATGACCTCGTAGTCTGTGAAAATTGCAGGCTAGGTAGAAAGGATAGACTGGAGTTGAGCTTCTCTATCATGGAAAGTGAAGGCAGCACTAGCCATTGGCCATTTAACAGCCAGCTAGCTCATCAGCATCTGCTTCTGACAGCCAACCAGCACGTCCTTCTCTATGAACCATTTTATCTCTTCCTCACTGCAGGTGTCAGATAGGAAAAGTTGTAGGTAAAGAAGGGCAAGAAAACTGTAGAGTTGGATCTTCTGTGCATTAGGAAGCCAGGTGTCAGTTTGGCTCCTTGAGAAACAAAGTTTTGTTTTGAGAACTGTGTAGTGATGATTTAACTCTTCCCCCTATACATGTTTTTATAGATCCAGTATTTTCATTGTCCTTCGTGGGGGATCTTTGTCAAAGCAGTAGAGGAAGGCAAAACCTGTCCAAGTAAGGAATGGTGAACTCTAAATAAAGAAAAAAAACTTGGGGGTGGGGAGGGGAGGGTTTGAAATGGCTTTTTATCATATCCTTTCTCTTTCTTATAAACTGTAAGATTTCAGTTGACATTATCCAGTAGAAATGCTGAATTAGTGAGACAAGTTTTGCTTCTGTTGCTGTGAGTAGAAAGGACTTTAGAAATGTCTAAGATCTTGTACTGGGTTAGGATGGATCCCTCCCCTGGTAGAATAAATTCACCACAACACCGAGATTTTTGTAAAGTCAGGAAAAAAAATGAATAATTATATTTCTTATAGTTTAAATATAACAATATAAGGAGAATATAACTATGACAGGAATATAAAAACCTTAAGGAAGATAGGGAAGGGGTCAAGCGGCGGCGAAGCAGCAAAAGCAGCAGCAGTCAAAACAGAGGCAGGGGAAGATAGCAGCGGGCGCAGCAGAAGCAGCAAGGGGAAGGTACAAGCTGTGCTTCCAGACAGAAAGCTCTTGATGCTCCAATGAAATTATATTAACTTATCCATTGTTGCCATCATATGGCCTATCCCTAGAATGTTCACCTCTCCACTCAGAGCTTTCACTTGTAAGTTTCTCTGTTCTGATATTTTTTTATGTCTGAGGTAGAAATCTAACTCAAATGGCCACGGATCTTAAGCAACCCAGCATCAGGGATTTTAAGTGCAATGTCCATGGAAAGTTCTTGACCAGTGAAATTTGCCTTCTCTATGATTCGACCTGTAAACCTGATAGTTTTTGTCAGCTAATTGCAGTCCCATTCCCTTGAGTGCCAGTTTTGGGACTGGCCGAGTGTCAGCTGTCCTGTACAGTTCCCATTAAATAACAATTTTGCAAGAAGGTGATGGCACGTGTGAGACCAGAAATCTCACTGAAAAATAAGATCAAGTGTCCCTTTGAAGGGGACATAGACAAAGGGAGATGGCCAGGCTGACTTTATAAAAGCCCTGAGTCACCAAAAACCTCCTGGCAAGGGTCACACATTCCCTGACTGGAGTGAAACCAACAAGCAAATACAACTTGCAGAAGAGCTGTGGCCATTTGAGTTAGATTCCTACCTCAGAGAAACTTGGAGGTGGAAGCTCTAGGGCGAACATTCTGGGGATAGGCCACAGAATGGCAACAATGGATAAGTTAATATAATCTCATTGGAGCATCAAAAGCTTTATGTCTGGAAGCACAGCTTGTACTTGCCCCTTGCTGCTTCTGCCGCTTCGCCTGCGCCTGCTGCTATCTTCCCCTGCCGCTGTTTTGGCTGCTGCTGCTGCTTCTGCTGCTTTCGCCGCCGCTTGTCCCCTTCCCCATCTTCCTTCAGGTTGTTAGTTGTATTTTTTCCTCTACACTGTTATATTTAGTTTAAGAAATATAATTTTTTTTTCCTGACTTCACAAAAAACAATACGTGTTGTGGTAAGTTTATTCTACCAGGGGAGGGATCCACCCTAACCTGGTACAAGAGCAGACTTCTGGTGCTGACAGAACTGTTCCTCTAGGCTATTTTGGGTGATAGAAGGCAAAAGGAGCCCTGGAGTTTGTACCATTGTGCAGACGTGCACCAACAAGGATCTACTTTGCCCAGAACAGCTGTTATTTTAAGTCTTAAGATGTGCATGAGAAAGTGGCTGGAGGACAGTTCTCTTTCCAGTAAATATATGCAATATATGCGTGTCCAGAGAAGGGCAACGAGGCTGGTGAGAGGCCTCGAGCACAAGCCCTATGAGAGGCTGAGGGAGCTGGGATTGTTTAGCCTGGTGAAGAGGAGGCTCAGGGGAGACCTTCTTGCTGTCTACAACTACCTGAAGGGTGGTTGTGGCCAGCAGGAGGTTGCTTTCTTCTCTCAGGCAACCAGCACCAGAACAAGAGGACACAGTCTCAAGCTGTGCCAGGGGAGGTTTAGGCTCGAGGTGAGGAGAAAGTTCTTCACCGAGAGAGTCATTCCCCACTGGAATGGGCTGCCCAGGGAGGTGGTGGAGTCACCGTCCCTGGAGGAGTTCAAGGCAGGTTTGGACGTGGCACTTGGTGCCATGGTCTAGTCTTGAGGTCTGTGGTAATGGGTTGGACTTGATGATTTTTGAGGTCTCTTCCAACCTTGCTATACTGTGATACTGTGATACTGTGAAATACGGTAGGGCAGCGTAGAGCTCGAGGGGGTTCCAGTGGTGTGTTGGATTTCATTCTCCAGATCTTTGCACTAGGAGTCCTGAGCCCTGAATCCGAATGAACTCTGGGGTCAGTGTTGCCAGAGCCATCCTACTCCTTATTCATTTGTGGGTGCTGCTCTTTGCTGCTGTTTTTCATCTTTAATGAGAGCTGAACACGCCATAAAATTTTATTGGGTGTTTATGCTAACAAAATTAACTAACAGTTGGTGCTTCAAAGATGCAGCCGGAGCTCTGAGTGCTGTAACTGGAGTCTGCAATGGGTTTTTAACTGGTGTAGGACAGCAAAAGTGTGAGTGCCAATGTCATTTAACAGCAAACCATTTCATATTAGCTTTTTATTGACCAGAACTAATTAATTGGAATTGAAAAAAAAAAATATCTTAGAACAATATGTGCTTAAACAAAATCATGTTTTCAGGCATTAGATAGCTTGAAGCTGTGTCAAAATCGTGGGGCTAATTTATAATACCAAGACCAATGGGCTGATAATCCAAATAAATTATTATAGCCATTTTCAATACTTTAATGTTTAAGTCAAATAATAGGAATAAGATTTTTTTTTTTTTCATTTCAGTTATTGTGTTTCCCATATATATCTAATATCATTCTGTGAATGCTGTATGGATCACCTGAGGCCATGACTTCAGTGAGAGTACAAAGGACCTCTAGGCTATAGAAAAAAAGAAAAAGATAAAGGCTTAACTTTAGACTCAGTTTCTTGTTCATTTGAATGCATTTGGCTTATTTCTATATTAGTGCTGTTAAGTAAACATATGAAAGTAATTTGCTTTCATTCATTTATTTATTTAGTGTTTTTATTTATTTTCATGTGGTTTTCCCATGCATAGTCTGGACAGATATTGCTGTTTATGATCTTTCCATCATGCTGAGGACCTTTGTGCTGGTTTTAAAACAAAACAGACAGATTGACATGCTGGGGTATTTATTCATTTTATTCTATTCACCTAGGTGTAGGTAGAGCTGCTTTGTATTTCATGGCTTTGCTAGAAATCAGGTTTGGCTAAAAGACTTGTGCTAGTGCTCAGGGGGAGTGTTCTGATTCCTGGATTAAGCCCCCAGTTACACTGGGATAGTGGCCAAGTGATTTAGGCTTTTCATTTTTCACATTGTCACATTATCATAGATTCCAGCTGATTTTCTAGGTCTTTGAGAAAAACATTCTCCACCCTGCTTTTAGCCTCCTCATGTAAACATGGTCTTGGAGATCTAATGTGAACTCCCAGAAGTCAGCAGTAGTTGCACATCACAGATTGGGGCAAATATTCTGACCATGCTTCATTTTTTTCTGTTTGTTGCAGTCAGGATGAGTGCTTCTCTTGCATCATCTGTGAGCTCTTTAGTGGTGGGTGATAACTTGGCAACCCATTCAGTGGGGTTCTTGTCCTTACTGTTGGCCTTACCTTATTGTGCTTAAAATCTGAGAATTTTACAAAAGTTACTGTTAAGAGCTTAGTCTCATTCAGAATGAAGGATGAAAAATCTAGGAGGGACAGGCAATATAGGAGGTTGCATAGTCCCCATAATGTGATGTGCAAACTCTTCTCCAGAAGAGGACCTTGAAGTGAAGCATACCCAAAGGAGTGAGTTGTGTTGCAAGCACAGAGAACGTGGAGGTGAAGAAGAGAGCACATGAGTATTCCAGCTTGCTTGAAAGGAAGTTTGTTCAAATTAATAAAACCTTGGGCAATTTAAAGAGAGAGCATATACATCACTCTTAGGTGTTGTGCCTTCAAGTAGGCAGAATGAAATACGCTGCAGCAAAGCCAAGGCTTGTCCTCAATGAGAGCCCCAGGGAGAGGACTGGGGACTGACAAAGGTGGCAGGTGCTGAACTCCTCTCAACTCTGCTAGCAGGTTGAAAAGAGGCACAGTGTCAGCACTCTGAGGTCAGCTAACTTGCATGGTTGCAGATGGCATCTAAAATTGGAATGCCAGAAAGAGGCTGAAATTATGGCAGACAGATGTATGCTGCTTGCAATTTACTGCTACTCAGGGCAGTAGATACACCATATACTTTTAAAAATTACTTTTCTTCCTCTTTTTTAGTATTAGTTTATACTTCTAGACTTCTGACTCTTCTTAGACTTCCTTAGCATCCCAACATCCTCATGTTTTGCAAATTTTTAGTGCAGTTTTTATTCAAGTCAGATTTTGCTGGATAATGACTTCACACAGAGCCTTTGCTACTGCTTTAACTTTGTTCTCCTAAGTGGAGGATCAGATAGTTTTTCATAACTAACAAGTCCAGGAAAGGTCCAACAGCAGGGGGCTCACATCAGTGTTATTTCTATTGCTGCACTCTGTAGGAACACCAGTTACATATTGGGATTCAATTGAACAAGAGGCTTTCCAGCCAGAGAGCATAATACTGCTTCCTACATCAAAGAACTTGCACTTTAAATTTGTTCATTGCTTTATGGTCATCCCTCAAACTATAGGATTTTGTTCTTCCCTTTATATTCCTGCTACTTAGCATTGATTTCTGTGTGCAATCCCATTGATTGCCGTGGGGCTTCTCCTACACCGCTGAACACGGAGCAGGATTGCACGTGGGACCCAGTGAAAGCACACAATGTCATAACATTTTCCTTGGCATGCTGCATTGCCTCACTGCCAGACCTCCCATTGCACAACCAATCTACTAGCAGAGGCCACCAAAGTTTTTCAGTCACTTCCCTCAAGTTTAGCTACTCTTTATCATCAAAGATCTCCAGCAGGTCAGGATTATCCCTGAATTTCCAAGGTTCTCTCTGCATGTTTTTTTGCATCTCCACATTTCCTGATTTGCTCCAGCAGGATATTGGGGGTTGGAAAAGACAACCTTAGNTTGTTTGGTTTTTTTTTTTCTCCTAAATCCCTGAGTTTAGACACCTGACACTCATAAAAACACCTAAATGTAGGCATCCTAATCTCAAATTGCATCCTTCTTTTAGCACCAGCCTTGTCTACTGTGTTATTAGTTGTCAGTGTGCAGGGAAAAAACCAAGGAAGAATTATGGGATTAAATTTTTGCCTGCCATCTCCCAAGAGACAAGACATTGCTTGTGGGTCAGGACAGAGGACTGAATACTAGAGTGTAATCAGTATACCTGAGATTGATTTATCTCTAATAATACAAGGCACAGCAGTCAGAGCTTGGAGAAAAATGACCAGTTTTATTTTCCTAAGATTCAGGTTTCAGAAAAGCTTGGGTTATTCTGATCGGGGTAATTGTGGCAGCCAACTTAGGTTGATGAATCAGTCTTGATGAATCCTCAGGGAGGCAGCCTGTTCTCTGGATCAAGAGAAAAAGGATGCTTACATGAATCGGGAGATATCTTTCTTCTTTCCTTTTTACAGGTTAGTCCAGTCAAGCCAATCCTTTTGAAACGGATGAATAAGGGTTGCAAAAATGCTGATATCAGTGTGCAGAAGATTTATGAATCTCTTTGTAGAGTGGAAGGCAGATGCAGATAAAGCAGACAAGATTAAATCATGCTTTGCCTGTAATTGTGAGTGTGATGTCAACATCAGTGTCTTTGACTGCCAAGTCTTTTGGGACCACTGTAAGGCACAGCACAAACATTAGCTGGTCAGCTACTGCTCAGGACATGTGTTATTTTGTAAATGTTGCTTTAAATAAATTTAATCAATAATGAGATCTTGTATTGAAAACTGCACTATTTCTGTTCACCCTGTCATTTTTTGGCACAACAGATTTTCCTCCTCTGACTGCCCTAAGAATTAAAGAAGAGGTATTTGCTTCAATGCTCAAAATGAGGGCCCAGGCTTATTCTCCATGCCCTTAACATGGATTTAATACCAGCATGGTGACATTTTCCTTAGTCTTGTTGTCACAGTCTCAGTGGACTTAATACAGCACATGGCTGATGGTAAAGAAAAATCAAGCTGTGTCAGTATAGCTGGTAGCTCTTGTCACATTTACAGTCTGCTTCTTACATATTTAGGAAACAAAATCTAAATTATTTAGACCCTGGAGATGAGCAAATATTTGGAAGATTATTTTTGGGGAAATATAGCTGGGTTTAGGGTTTTTTTTAAACTGGTAGGTAGCTTTGGCTTGTTACATTTAGAGGGAGATGTTTATGTAGTCGTGCTTCTAAAGAAGATGTACGTTTCCATTTAGAAATAGCTCTGCGGCTAAGTGACAGAATAATTTGTAATGATCAGTGGGGAAAACATCATCTCCTAGGGAAAACCACAGACATGTTAGAAAGTTATTTTCCAAACTCTGCCAGAATGTAGTAAACTGTATTTTAGAGACATTATCCTCAGAGGGGAGGAGATTAGGAGTGAAGGAATAGGCAGTCATGTGCTAGGATGTTTCTGTGGACTCCATTGCTGTAGTGTTTCAGCTCTTCAAAACCTCTAATGAGATTTTCTTCAGATAACTACTGATTGCTGTTAGATTGGATTAGATTACATGAGATTAGTGTTACTCAAGTTTTACAGACAGTAGAACTGAGAAGGACAACAGAGATTGGAATTTTAAAGATATTTAGTCACTTATGTATTAAAATATTACATTTGGTGGTCTCTGCACAAGCGTCTGCCATTAGATGGGAGCTGCTTGGAGAGGTTTGGTTTGGTTTGGTTTCTTTCAATTTTGAGTATCCCAGGGGTGCTTTCCTGAAACTTAGGTCATGTAATTTTGAAGCCCACCTAACTCTCCTGGGTTCCTGTGGGCAGGCTGTGGAAAAGCAAAAGAAAGGAGCCGAGGCTTCACTGTTGTCTATCAATAATTCAACCACCCAATTACTTTACCTGGCAGAAGGAAGATGTTTGTACTCAGGTGGTTTAATGGCATCCCTGGAGGCAACTGGCCATTGCTGGTGGCCTGTGTGTCTCTGGAAATGTAGGTTTCTAGCTTGCATTGGTTTCACTAGGCTTATATGTCTAAATGCTTCCAATATTCTAGCCCTTAAAAACTGTTCCAAGATGATTTTGATTTAGGAGTATCCACTGCCATCAGGAAAGAGTTTCAGGTGCAGTTACACAGAATCACAGAATGGTAGGCATTGGAAGGGAGCTTTAGAAATCATCCAGTCTGCTGTCATCCTCTAACTACTAAAAATTGATTTGTGCAAATGAATCACTCAGACCATGGTTCTAGGTAAATTTAAATTTGGCTTTCGAACTATTTTTAAATTAACTCAGGTAAATGAATGACATTTGTAAATATTGATTTGGTGTAGTCAGAACTGGGGACCACATACAGTAATGGGAGGATGCTCCACAGTGGTATGGAGGTGAAATTTTGCAAACTAAGTCTAAAAGTGCCATTAGCTTCACTGCCACTAAGTCTGGAAATAACTAAGGTTCAGCACCAATGAGTTACATGACTTCAAAAGTACTCAGAGCTTTATAATCATAGATTCATAGAATAATTGTGGGTTGGAATTATAAACAGTCATCCTGTGCTTACTGTGTGTCATAAAATACACAGGTAAGGAACACTGCTGCCCAAGACTCCTCTGGGATGAATACAGAATACTAATAATTGTTTATTATTTATAAGGCAACAATCTTAGAAATGTTCTCTGGGATCTTCTCTTTCATCTGGTCAGGTCTGCTGGCTTTCTGCACCACATGCCCATGAAAAGAAGTACATCTTTCGCTGGGCTTCTGCTGAGAAAAACTCCTTCATGGCACTTAATTAGTTTCAGTGTGCAAAGCCTTGAGCAAAAGCCGCTGTGAATCTCCCTCCTTCACTTTCTTCCAGTGCTTGCTGCATGCAGAGAACAGGAGCAGAGGACTGTGCATAGTGTTTTAAGCTACCTCTTTTTTTTTGCTGAATATTACTTGTCATCTTTTCACAGAAGACCTCTGTTCCCAGAACACACTATGGGTGAGGAAGCAGAGATCCCTGTTTTGAGTGAAGCTTTGAAGTCTCCTCATTCAAGTCTAGGGTTTTGTTTGCTTGGACTCATACACACTGTGTTAATCACTACATTGTTCTTCTGCTGCTCCTTAAAATATTTTGGTCATGAGATTTTGGCATTTTCCCCCTCTTTTTTTTTTTTTTTTTTTTTTGTAGCACCCCTGTTTCCCCATTTCCTTCCCATTACATGAAGGAAAAAGGGTAGTAAAAGCTTTTGGAATACACAGTTGCTTAATTTTCTGTAAGATGGCTTGCATCCTTCTGGCTTGTAGTGGCTTGAAATGAATTTCAGATTTTTCAGAGCAGTGATATACACCATTAAAGAGTCTTCTTGTCTAACCAGGCACAGTGCTTCTGCAAAGCTGCCTCTTCCTTCAAATAAAGATCAGAGAGAAAGCAGACTGGGACAACCACACTGCTGAGGAAGGAATAGCATGTTTTATTAACCAGAACAAGGGGGCTGCAGTGCTGTACTGTTGCTGTGCATCATCTTCACTTGTGAGTTGGTTGCACTCATGGATGGACAGCTGGAAATAGTTGGTTGCTAGTTTAAGATCCTAGTGCTTGAGGATCAATTTTGAGAAGAAAGTGTGAGTGTTATAGGAGCAGTTACAGTGTATTCTGACTTTGAGCTTTAGGTGTAGCTAAACACCACTAGGACAATTCAGGAAAGCACAGAGGACAGAAATGGCTTTTAGGCTGCTCAAGCAGACACTATCTTCCAGCATCACAAGAAACTATTACAACAGTAGTAAAGGACCAGTAAAATCCCAACACTGTCAGGATGCTGACATGTCTGAGTGAGTTTGGGGCACAGGAGACTTAACTCTGGCATGCCCTTCCCAAGAGAAAGCTATCCTTCCTCCTCTCCTCTGGGGTGACATTTGTGTGTGAAGCCTTGAGGCCAAAGAGGAATTGCAGCACTATATTTTTGTAGCCAGCATGGTTCTTCTCAGCAGACCCTGCTTGCTCTCTGGGTGGCTGCCAAACAATGCAATCCTCTCCTGCCACAGCACATTGCACAATGCATGTCTGTGCATTTCCAATTTAGCAAGATCCCTTGTGCTCTTTGCCCTTCTCAGCACCCCGGTGATGGGGTCCTGATCTTGAGGGGGTCAAGTCAAGAATTCTTCACATGCTGGTGGCAAGTAGAGGCTGTTGCATGATGTGCAATATTTAGCAGTCCTTCCATCTCCTATGCCTCTTTTAAGGCTCCTTCTTTCCACCTGTTCTGAGCAGATCTGAAGCCTGGCTCAGAATCAGGACTATTCTGTCTAATTTAGTTTTATCTCTTAGCTATATCAAATTAACCATTTTAAAATAAACCACAGATATTATTGCAAGTTGCATACTGAATTCTGTGCATTTTTGTTTAAGATGTTAGTTTTTGCTATGTTAGGGAGAACCTACATGATGTTTTTCCCCTAGGGAAAATAAACATTGATGATCCTGACTATTTCTTTTTTTGCCTGTCCCTTGATTTGTAGGCTGTGCTGTAGTCTCAAGTCAATTTGTGCTGGTACATTAGCAAGAGAAGAACTGGTGTCAAGCTGCCTGCAGTGTGTGCACAGCCCAGACAGCAACCGAGTCCTGGGCTGCATCAAGAGAAGTGTGGCCAGCAGGGCAAGGGAGGGGATTCTCCCCCATTACTCTGCTCTCCTTGGACCCCATCTGGAGTCCTGTGTGCAGTTCTGGAGCCCCCAGCACAGGAAGAACACACAGGAAGTGTTGGAGCGGGTCCAGAGGAGGCCACAAAGAAAGATGATCAGAGGGCTGCAGCAGCTCTGCTATGAGGACAGGCTGAGACAGTTGGGGCTTTGCAGCCTGGAGAGGGGAAGGCTTCCAGGAGACCTTAGAGTAGCCTCCCAGTATCTGAAGGGGACCTACAGGGAGGGTGGGGAGGGACTATTTACAAGATCTTGCAATGACAGGACAAGGGGCAATGGATTTAAACTGGCAGAGGGCAGATTTAGACTGGATGTTAAGAGGAAGTTCTTTCAAGTGAGGGTGGTGAGACACTGGCACAGGTTGCCCAGGGAGGTTGTGGCTGCTCCCTCCCTGGAGGTGTTCAAGGCCAGGTTGGACAAGGCCTTGAGTGACCTGTTCTAGTGGGAGGTGTCCCTGCCTATGGCAGGGGGTTGGAACTAGATGATCCTTGAGGTCCCTCCCAACCTTACCATTCTATGATTCTATATTTGTTTTGTTCTCTCCAGCTTTTTAATTCGGATCTTGGCTTTTCTTCTGTAGGTTGTACAGCCAATATTTGCATTCACTGACTGCTGTCTTGGCATCTGAGGGGCTTAGATGCCCATCCTGATATTCCCCCTGTGAGAGCACTGTTTGCAGAAGGGCATTAGCCTCCTGCAGGTGAAGAATGAGGTCATTTATTTGGGAAAGTTGGGTAGCTGCATATCACTTTTAAAAAATTCTAATCAGAGTATACATAGATATATTTTTTCACTGTGGAATTCATCTATTTAGATATTAAAAACAACTATCTTTTCATAAGAGGAGAGACCTTATATACTAAGGAGACTGCTTCAGACAGAAGCAATTAATTGGTGTTGTACAGCTCACACAAGAGAATCAGGAGCTGTGAACTGAAATTTGGTCTTTGAAAGCCTGGTTAACAGGCAGAGCTTGAAAGGCTCCTGCTGCAGCAGATCAGGCTAAGGGTGTAGTGATTTGATCCTGGGTCCTAAATAGTTTCCTTCTTGCAAATTGAGATGAGAACCTTGGTTCCTTCCATCCTCAGATTGATAGCTATGGGGTAATTTTGCCCCATGCTGGATCAAAGCAGCCCAGAAATATCTTGCATAAAGGTTATCTGTTGCTCTACAGAATGCTTGTGGGTCAAGATCAGAGCGGTCATCTCCAAGGGTAAGCTTGGAGTTACTGATCTCCAAACCACAGAGAAATTTTGGGCTTTTCTGTCATTTGTCATGATATATATCCTCTATTGAAAATCAATATCTGCTGCGCCGAGTACTCTCTTCTCACTTTCCTAATTAGCATGGTTTTGCAGGTTAATTACAGAGATTTGTGGCTGTTAATTATGTGGGTTACTTGCTCAGTAGTTGTTGACCTGGAGACTTAATTGGTAGAGACTGAGCTTTTTATTTTTTTGACAGCTCCCTTTTAATCTGTCCTGTACTATGTGTGGACTGCTGACAGGTTCAGGTCTGGTGCTATCAAGGCCTTACTTCTACTACTTCTGTTAACCAACTTGTGCTCCTGTTTCTAGAGATGGGGTCTGTAATTGGGAACTGAAGGCTGTGGTTTCAGTGGCACCTTTTGTAGAAGCTTCTCTAGTTTCTACTGTGTTTCATTCAGATATTTAGATAGATTATAGAACCATTTCAGTACCCATCTGAAAGCCACAGAATAAAGTCAAGCATTGTGGCATCTCAGCCTGTAGTACAGGTTGCCCAAGAACAGAGGCTCTGTATCTCTCAGTAATAATGCAAGACATTACCCTGTGGTTCAATGTGGACTAAGATGGCACAATTTTGCTTGAAATGATTGAAGGTAGAGCCCTGCTGACTAGTCCTGAACCTTTTTCTTGCCTTCATCAGACTGATATATATGGAAGCAACCCATGCCCCTGCCATACACATAAATGTAGTGCAGTAGCAACATAGAAGGGTTTTTGCCCTTGTAATATCAATAAAGACTCACTTCAAGTCTCCTACCAGCAGACTGCAGAAGTGATTCATGGTTTGGTTGGATCCATTTTCATTCAAGTATTTTATGTGAGGAGCCAGAATACATACAAATCTGTAAAGGCTGAGGTTTCAATTCTGCACTTTTTTTTGGTGCTTAAGTGCTGTGACTGATTAAAACCAGAATTTCCTTTTCCTCCAAAATTTTTGTCCAAATTCATTTGAACATGTAAACAGAGCTGATTTTCTCAATTTGGCTTTTCCTGATGAAAATCTGTTCCAGTGGCAATCTTCTGCCAGGTCTTGTTGAAGAACATACGGATCCTAAAACTGCTGCGGCTGAGGAACGAGGCAGTTGCCTGCTTGTGAATTAAAAGTAAATAAATAAATAAATAATCATAGAATCATAGAATGGTAAGGTTGGAAGGGACCTCAAAGATCATCTAGTTCCAACCCCCTGCCATAGGCAGGGACATCTCCCACTAGTACAGGTCACTCAAGGCCTCATCCAACCTGGCCTTGATCACCAAATCCAGAACAACAACAGGAGGAACTGCTGTTGTGGGACTTAACATCCATCTCCAGTTTAGCTCTCAGTTTGAGCAAAATTCCTGAGCACCAGTATTTATTTCTGGAAAACAGTTTTAGCACGTTTGAAGCCACACACATCTCTCTGGAGCAAACAAAGCATTAGACAAAACTAGATAAAATCAAAAATAAAGTTAAGTTAAACACATTTTTTTGCTGTGTGATAGAAAGCTGTAGGTGTGTGACAGAGGCATATTCAAACTCAAGAAGCGAAGCCTACTATCGGGGAATGCTGTCAGATAAACAGAGAACACTGCAGAAGGCAGAACATTCATAGTAAACATTCAGAGAGATAATAGATGCCAGGAAAAATAACCAACCAACCAAAAAAAGAAACAAAGAAAAAAAGGCATCCTAATATATATATTTGGATTGCATAAGCCAAATTAAATCCTGGAGGTATACTTATGCTGAATATCACACAGTATAAGCAAGGTTGGAAGAGACCTCAAAGATCATCAAGTCCAACCCATTACCACAGACCTCAAGACTAGACCATGGCACCAAGCGCCACATCCAAACGTGCCTTGAACACCTCCAGGGACGGTGACTCCACCACCTCCCTGGGCAGCCCATTCCAGTAGCGAATGACTCTCTCAGTGAAGAACTTTCTCCTCACCTCAAGCCTAAACTTCCCCTGGCACAGCTTGAGACTGTGTCCTCTCAAGGACACACACATATATATATATAT
>WBNM01015131.1:0-16795 GCA_013399055.1 Ramphastos sulfuratus | reverse complement strand
CCAATACAATCTGTGAATCTGTATAACTACAGCCATCAAGAAAAAGCAGTGGGTGACATCAGCGAGTGACTCTTCTGAGAGGCACAGAGGTACCCATTTGCTTTCCCAACCCACAGGCTAGAGAGATGTGCTGCTTCCTGGGGAGCACCAGATGGAGCCATCAGGGATGGAACAGAGAAGTTGCCTGGCCTTGTGTGTCCCACTGAATGTTATCCACAGCTGCTGTTTCGTGTGGACAGCAATGGCTCATCTGTGAATGCCACATCTGAAGAACTTCAAGAGGAACGAGAAGGCACTGGAAACAGCAGTGAAAGATTTGGGAGCACAGGCTGTCTTTCCATCAATCCTCCCAGTTAAGTGGAAGGGGTTTGAAAGGACTAACAAAATAGGGGAAATCAACAAATGGTTGAGGGAGTGGTTTAATGGACAGGGCTTTTGGCTATCTAAGCCAGAGGACTTGCTTTCAGAAATCTGATCTCCTGGGGGCTGACATAGTCCATCTTTTAGAGAAGGAGAAGATCTTTGCACAGAAGCTTTCCAATCTATTGAGGAGGGCTTTAAACTACAGTTGCTAGGGTGAGGGGTGACCAATCCATCCCACATCAAACCTAATGATCCTAGTAAGCACCGTGGGCCTGGAGCTGGACTGCAGTTGTGAAGAAAGCACCTGAAGAACAGCATAAGGGAACCTGAGTGAGTAAATCAGCTTCAGTGGAATCCCAACTTAAATGTCTTTACACTAAGATATGGAGCAAGTGGGAAAAGCAAGAAGAGCTACCCACATGTGCATGCCTGCAGGGTATGATGTGATTTGCATCACTGAGATGTGGTGGGAGAGCTCTCACGACTGGAGTGTGGGAATTAGATGGGTATAAACTCTTCAGGAAAGACAGGGGAGAAGGGGAGGGGGTGCTGCCCCCTACACCAAAGAACAACTGTTGTCCACAGAGGTCCACCTAGGTCTGGATGAAGAGGTGACAGCTTATGGGAGAGGATTAAAGAGAGGGCAAGGGAAAGTGACATCTTAGCGGACAAAGTGTATGAGGCCCTCTATAAAGAACAGGAGCAGCTTCACATGCACAAGCCCCAGTCCTCATGGGAGATTTCAACCACCCAGATACATCTTGGAAAGACACCACCACAGGGCACTAGCAATCTCAAAGGTCCCTTGAGTGCATTGATGACAACTTCCTCAGTAGCCATTCTATGACTCATCATGTCCAGCTACTCCCCTAGAGCTCACAATCCCACCACTAATGCTAAACTACTACAACTAAAACACATGAACCTCTAGGTCATCATAACCCTAGCTGAAACCAACTCATAGAGAGGATCCTTACTCTTCTATAAAGGGGTTTTCTCCTCTCCTGACTTCTCACAGGTATTTATTTCTGGGCTGGAGGGGAAATGAATGACAGAATTGCTGTAAGAGTATTGGGCTGAAAACTATTTTGCAAGCATTTAGAAAAAAAATAATTAAATTACAATGTTAAAGAAGATTGAACTCTTATTTTTTTTTTCTTCCAAGGTGTGGTAGTTTCTGCATGTATTTCTGTCTTTTTGCTGGTTTTCTTGAATATGAAAATACAAATATGTCATGTCTGTTATTACTCATGCTATATACAAAGAAGTGGGTGTTGATTCTCCAGTGAGTAGTGACATTGATGCTAATGGTAGAATTATTCATTCCTTGTTCTGTTGGGGTTTTTTTTGTTTGTTTTTTTTTTTTTTTTTTTTTTAATGCATTCTACAGAATACTTGATATTTGTAGAGAAGTTTCTGGAAGTATGAAGATAGATCACTGATTCCTTCAACTCTGTCATAACAGCTGGGAAGAACTGCATTATCATGGATGCATAGAATGTTTTGGCCCCATTCCAACTTCTGAATTGTAAGCATCTCTTAATTCATAGATTCATAGGATAGTTTGGGATAGAAGGGACCTTCAAGATCATTTGGTTCCAACCACCCCTGCCATGGTCAGGGTCACCTTCCATTAGACCAGGTTGCTCAAGGTCTCATCTAACTAGGCCATGAACCCCTCCAGAGAGGGGGCATCCACAACCTCCCTGGGCATCTTATTTATTTTTTTATAAAATTGAATCACAGAATTGTTTTGGTTGGAAAATACCTCTAAGATGATTGAGTCCTTTGTCAACTCCATGTTCTGTTAGCATCCAGGTACTAGCAATAGCTGAGAGTCATGGAATCACTGAGGTTAGAAAAGACCTCTAAGACTGAGTCCAACCATCAAGCCAATACTGCCATGCCCACTAAAATGTGTCCCAGAGTGCCACGTTTACATCTTTTTTGAACACCTCCAGGGATGGCAACTCTACTGCCTGCCTGGACAGCCTTTTCCAATGCTTGAACACTCTTCCAGTGGAGGAACTTTTTCCTAATGTCCAACCTTAACATCCCCTGGCACAATTATAGGTCATTTCCTCTTGTTCTATTACTTGATATTAGGGAGAAGAGACCAACACCCACATGGCTCCAATCTCCTTTCAGGGAGCTGTAGATAGCAGTGAGGTCTCCCCTCAGCCTCTTCTTCTCCAGACTAATTAACCCCTGTTCCTCAGCTTCTCCTCATCAGACCTGTCTCCAGACCCTTTACCAGCCTCATTGCCCTATTCTGGATACTGTCCAGAGAACCAGTACCATGTAAAAGAGGACAGCATGGCGAGTGACTGGGCTTGTTGGCCAGAGGGACTGCAGGGCAGCAGCATGTAAAAGAGGACAGGATGGTGAGTGACTGGGCTTGTTGGCCAGAGGGATGGCAAGGAAATAACTGTCCTCCTTCCTAATGCCAAAAATGGCACAATAATTTGTAGATTTTTTATTCTAGACACCATTCATATAATACAAACACAAATATCGTGAGGAAATGGCCTGAAATTGTGCCAGGGTTGGTTTAGGTTGGATATTGGGAAAAAAAAATTTCCTGCAGGAGTGGTCAGGCACTGGAACAGATTGCCCAGGGAGGTGGTGGAATCACCATCCCTGGAGGTGTTCAATAAGTGTGTGGACATTGGATATGGGGACGTGTTTTAATGACTTGATGATCTTGGAGTTCTTTTCCCACCAAAAACAATTCTATGATCCTGAAGTGCTCACAAAGTGGGATTTGAATAAGTGACAAATGTTCTCACAGTCAGATGGGACCAGGGAGGACTGGCAGCATGAGTAAGTCAGTAGCTACAGGTAGTTACCACTGAGAATTAATTTCCCTCTTCATTAAGCTCCTTAAACACAGAGCCAAGGGAACTGACTAAGATGGTCTGATCCTCGATGAAGCAGGAAATTGAGTAATCCTGGTCAGTCTCCTTGTAAATAAACTTTATATCAGGAACTGGCAGCACAAGTCAAGTGCTGCTTCACTTTCCTGCTGCCTCAGTGTTTTACGTACTTACTGGCTTTAAGAATAGAGGTCCATGATGTAAACAGGATTTAAAAAAATGAAGATAATTATTTTAAAACAGCATTAACCAAAAAGAAACCAAAGGAGTGCTCACTTCTGAAGTGCTGACAGCAGCATTACAAACACTTTATTCTTTCTATATGCTCTTCATATATTTAAGGGCACTATAAGAACGGTGCTAAAGCAAAAACTTCTTGTAAGAGTACAGTTCATAGAATCATAGAATCCTTAAGATTTCCAGGGGAGGTTTAGATTGGATATTAGGAATTTTTTTTTTTTCAACTGAAAGGGTGGTTAGGCATAGGAACAGGCTGCCCAGGGAGATGGTGAAGTCACTGTCCCTGGAGGTGTTCAAGAAATGTGTGAACATGGCACTTTGGGACACGGTTTAATGGCCATGGTGGTGTCGGGCGGATGGTTGGACTTGATCTTAGAGATCTTTTCCAATTGAGAAAATTCTACAGTTCTATGGGAATAAAAATCAAAATTCTACAGTCATAGATTCATAGAATGAGTTTGGTTGGGAAAGTCCTGTAAGATCATTGAGCCCAAGCTGTCTCTTCAAAAAAGAAAATCAAAACCAGTGACTAAGGGTGTTGATAAAAATCTACTGAGTGCTTTACACTAAAAGATGTCAACCTACAGTATTTTATAAAACCTTTGTGAAATAGACAGTTTCTAATCACCCTCAGCTCACTGAATTCCTGAGAGAGAGATGAAGAAATTCCTGAGGAGCTGAAGAATCCTGAGAATTAGGTGTGAAAATGTGGTTTTCTCCAACTGTGACAATCCTTCAGCACACTCAGCTCCAGCTGACGTTGCGGTTGGTTTCACAGCATCTCAAAAACATGATGGTGACTTTTGGAGCATAGGGGACGGGTCAACATAGATCTGCAGCAAAACCCATTTAACCATCTGGCCTGCCTTCTGGAAATCTCTTCTCTCAGTCTGGCATGGACTGAATAAATATCTTAATCTATAATCATTTCCATAATGACTTAAAATGTTGACAGTGAATACTCATGATATGTCCCTCTATAAGACCCAGCTAACACAACACCCTAAAAGCAGATAGAGTTCTTCTCCTCTATTATAATTTCTCTCCTATATAATCTCCATGTAATTACCAGCAACCACTTGGGTGTTTTATCATTTATTATAGAATCATAGAATGCTTTGAGCTGGAAAGGACTTTTAAAGGGCATCTAGTTCAAACAATCGCCCCGCAGTAAGCATGGTGATAGAGTCATAGACTGGTTTGGGTTGGAACAGATCTTAAAGATCATCTAGTTCAAACTCCTTGCCATAGGCAGGGACATCTTCCACTAGACCATGCTGCTCAATGCCACCTCCAGGGAGGGGACATCCACAATCTCTCTGGATAACCTGTTCCAATGTCTCACTGCTTTTACTGTCAAGAATTTCTTCCTAGTCTGCATTCTAAATCTCCTCTCTTCCGTCCTCAATCCACTCTTTGTCCTGTCACTACAAACCCTTGTCGAAAGACCATTGCACACTTCCTTGCAGCCCCTTTTAGGTACTAGAAGGCTTCTAGAAAGGTCTGCCTGGAGCTGTCTCTTGTCCAGAGCCCCAGCAGCACCTGCTGATAAAAATTCATCTGCAACCCAATATAAAACTTAATCTTGCATTAGAGAGGGACTTATGACAAAGCCATGGGGTGACAGGACAAGGGCTAACAGCATCTAACTGGAAGAAGCTGGATTGAGATGAGACATGAGGGAGAAATTCTTCCCCAGGAGGGTGGTGGCACTGGACCAGGTTGTCCAGATGACTTACGGAGGCTGTAAACCTGANTATGCTTTGATGCCCTTCTCTGGATATGCTCCAGCACCTGAATTTCTTTCTTGGCATGAGGGACTGCAAACCAACTCCAGTACACAAGGTGTGCCCTCACCAGTGCTGAATCTAGTGCCACTAATCTAGGAGGACATAGTTTCATCTATTATCTTTAGTTATTAATAATCTAAAATTATCAGTTTCCCTCAATTTTGGATTTTTTCCCCACTGCTCTGTATAACAAAATCTTCCAGTTTTAGATAGACACTCAAGTACCTCTTTCCAGCTGGCAGCAACTCACTTCTCAAATGTCTTGCTGTATACAAAACTAATGCTCTTATTCAAGCTAATATTCATGGTTTCATAATTCTCCTCTAGACATTTCCAGAATGAAAATTAATGAAAACTGGGACTCTCCAATTTTCGCTCACACTGAAACCTGTAGTAACAGCAGACTTGAGAGATAGAGAAAGAATAAGATATTTTAAATAAAAAAGAAAGTTCTGGTCATAGTGACCTTCAAGGAGTTGGATTCAGTTAGAGAGCCAGAGTGACATTTTCACAGTGTGTTATGGAACAGTCAGTAGCAAACAAATCTTGTTTGGGGAGGTTAAAATATGAACAAACTGGCACATTCACAATGAAATCGCCATGATTGATGTGAAGCCACATGGTTTAGAAGTGGAGCACAGCTTAATCTAATGCCATCCCAAGTTATGGGCTTGGAAGAAGATAAAAAGGGTTCTTTTTATAAGTTAGAAAAGAAGAGAGAAATTCAACATATTTTTATCTATATGTAGAAACTAAAATAGTTAGAAAGGAAAATGAAGACAATGACTCTGGCAAAGAGTCTGGAGAACAGGTCTGGTGAGGAGCAGCTGAGAGAACTGTGGAAAAGGAAGCTGAAAGGAGACCATCTCACTCTTTACAGCTCCAAGAAAGAAATTTGCAGTGAGGTGGGTGTTGGTCTCTTCTTCCTAGTAACAAGTAATAGTGCAAGAGGAAAAGGCCTCAAGTTGCACCAGGGGAAGTTTAGGTTGGATATTATGAAGAATATCTTTCCTTCAGGAGTGGTCAGGCATTTAACAAGCTGCTCAGTGAGGTGGTGAAGTCACTGTCCCCAGAGATGTTCAAGAAAGATGTGAATATAGCACTTTGGGACACTGTTTAATGGCCGTGGTGGTGTTGGGTTGACTTGATGTCTAAGAATTCTTAAAGGTTTCTTCAAACCAAAGAAGGTCTCTTCTGTGAGAAGAAAAATAGTAAACCTCGTACTTTATTGAACTGTCAGGGTAGGTTTAGATTAGCTATTAGAAGAAACTTTTTCACTGAAAGGGTTTTTAAAGACTAGAATGGGCTACTCAGGAAAGTATTGGAATTGTTGTATTTGGAGATGTGTAAAAGCCACCTAGATATGGTGTTCAAGGATATCACAGAATCATCACAGAACATTAGAGCTTGGAAGGGACCTGCAGAGATCATCAAGTCCAACCCCTCCATGTAGTTATGGCCCTGGTAAAGTTAGATAATGGTTGGACTTGACAATTTTATTAGTCTCCAATTATAGTGATTCTCTGATTCTGTGAGATGTGGTGTGGAGGGACATGGCTTAGCTCAAGAACTGATCGAGTTAGATAATTGTTGGACTTGAGGATCCTGAAGGTCTGAAAATTTGGATGTCTGAAAATCTGGAATAATATTTATGAAGTACCCAAGGATCTACAGTTTATTTGCCTCTGTTAGTTGATCCAATGTTAATTCTTTGACATTTATAGAATCATANAAAAAAAAAAAAAATCCATCCATTTGACAGAAAGAAATAAGTTCCAGAGGAATGGATCCATCTCCTGGGTAATGATTTTTCTATTGGTTTCTTTGAAATAAGAGGAAAAGATGGACACTCTACTCTTCAACAGAATCATGCAAATTAGAGAACAGTTTTGTGGTTTGAAGTCCAACATCTGAATGTAAATATATTCACAGACAGATGTGAGTAAATGCTGTTTGCAAAATTCTGCAAAGTACTTTATACAGATTTAGTTCCATGCTGTAAATTGTGTAGAGGGAAAAAAAAAAAAAGAAAAAAAAAAAGAATTAAACTGTGAATAGTAATAAATAAGAGTACTTATGCTGGATTATGTTATGACTAAATATATCATCAATCTATTGCTTACATTGATTGAGTCTTCAACGTCTATTATCATAAATGAGCCCATAAAAAATACTTCACGCATTAAGAGTAAATTACCCACTGATTAAACAGTTGCCACACTTTAAGCACCATTTCCTTCACTTACTTCAAATATTTCACAAATACAAATCTGCCAGCAGCTCTAGAAGACAAAAATGAGCTCTTGCATTGAGTGAACTGTGCAAAGCTGTTGCAGAAGTGGATGATTTATCTTGACTCCCATTGAAAAGTGTGCAGAGATGGGAAGGCTGGGCTTTCTCCTAGCAAAAACTGATTCCTTCTGTTTCCAGAAGCAAATAGATTAATGAGAAAGAGAGGGTAACCTCTGAAAAACATAGAATCATAGAATGGTTTGGGTTGGAAAAGACCTTTAAGATCATCAGGCTCTACTATTCTCTAACTCTAGCAAGTCTGGAGTTCAAACACATCCCTCAGCACTGTATCTTAGAGTCTTTCAAACACCTCCAGGAATGGGAATCCAATCACTTCCCTAGCAGCCTATTCCAGTCTTTGAGAACACTTTCAAACAAGAAGTTTCTTCTAACATCCCTTCCAAAATTCCCATGGTGCAACTTGAGTGCATTTCCTCTTGTCCTATCACTTGTTCCTTGAGAGAAGATGCAAACTCCCTCCTGACTCCAACCTCCTTGCGTGGAGTTGTAGATACCAATGTGGTCTCCCCTGGGCCTCCTTTTCTCCAGGCTAAACAGCCTCAGTTCCCTCAGCTGCTCTTCACCAGACCTGTTCTCCAGACCCTTCGCCGGCTTCACTGCTCTTCTCTGGGCACGCTTCAGCACCTCAATGTCCTTCTTGTAGTGAGGGGCCCAAAACCGAACCCAGTATTCCAAGTGCGAAAGAAATATGAAAATGAAGTAAACTGATCAAGAATCTTTCTTATGCTTAATGTTATTAACTGTTAGAAAGGACTTCTGGAGGTCACTTTGTCCAAACTCCTTCTCAGAGCAGGGACAATTAAACAAAAATGGTCAATGCCTTCACTAATCAAGGTCACGTTGGGACATGGTTTAATAGCCATTGTACTGTTGACAGGTTGACAGTTGGACTTGATAACCTTAAAAGTCTTTTTAAACTGCAATGGTTACATAATTATGTTCAAGGATGGAGCCTCCACATTTTTTCTGGGCATCACAGAATGACTTGAGTAGCAAGGGACCTTAAAGATCATCTAGTTCCAACACCCCTGCCCTGAACAGGGATGCCTCCCATTAGGCCAGGTTCTTTCCCTTCTAATATTTAAGCTGCTACAGTAAAATAATTTTTTTTTTGTTTTCTCTAATAGAAATTCCCAGGTTTGTGGCTTTTTGTGGTTTTAATCTGACTATGCACTTCCAAGAAGTGTCTGAATCAATCTTCTCTGTAGCTCCTCATTAGGCAGCTATAGACAGCAAAAGGATGTCCCTGGAAGTGTTCAAGGCCAGGTAGGATGAGTCCTTGAGCAGTCTGGTCTGTTCATGACAGGAGGGTTGGAACTAGATATCTTGAAGATCCCTTCCAACCCAAACCATTCTGTGATCTCTCTTTAGCCTTCTCATTTAAGACCAAACAGATGGAGCTTTTTCAGCCTCTCGAATGTTCTGTACTCCAAATCCATAACCATATATCCTTCCTCTAGGTGTGTTTGCATTTTCCATTAAATGTACTTGAAAAGATATTTTGAATTTTCACTGACATTTGGCACATATTTTGTTACACTATGAAGGCAAACTTCTGTAACAGACAACTATATGGTGACTTCTTTGGGGTCCTTAAAGAGGTTTCAGGCAGAAAAAGCTCAATTTCCAAGCCTAGGATGCATACAGCAGATTACAGTAGATTACTGTCAGTGAAGAACAAAGTTGATGCAGGCAAATACTAAGAGCTGGATTAACATTTCTACCCTAGGCATTCTGCACCTTCTCCTGTTTAACAAGGTCTTAAGAGTCATAGAATCACAGGATGGTGGGAATTGGAAGAGACCTCTGGAGATTGAGTCCAGACCCCCACTAGGGCAGGTTCACCTAGACCAGGTTGTACAGGAACAGGTCCAGGACGGTTATCAAAGTCTCCAGAGAAGGAGACACCACAGCTTCTCTAGGCAGCATGCTCTAGGGCTTCAATATCCTCAAAGTAATGAAGTGTCTCTTTAAGCTCAAATGGAACCTCCTGTGTTCTGGATTGTATTCATTACCCCTTGTCCTGTTGCTGGCCACCACTAAAAGCCCAGATCCATCCTCATGATCTCTACCCTTTAGATATTCATCACCATTGAGAAGATCCCCTCTGCCTACTCTTCTCCAGGCTAAAGAGCACCAGGTCTCTTATCCTCTCCTCATAAGAGAGATGATCCAGAAAATTAAGCATTTCACAGAATCACAGAATTAACCAGGTTGGAAAAGACTTTCAAGATCATTGAGTCCAACCTATCACCCAAACACCTTCTAATTAACTAAACCATGACACTAAGTGCCTCATCCAGTCTCCTTTTAAACTCCTCCAGGAACAGTGACTCCACCACCTCCCCAGGCAGCCCATTCCAATGCCAATCACTCTTTCTGTGAAGAACTTCTTCCTAACATCCAGCCTGAACCTGCCCTGGTGCAGTTTGAGGCTGTGTCTTCTTGTTCTGTTACTGGGTGCCTGGCAGAAGAGACCAACCCCACCTGGTTACAACCTCCTTTCAGGTAGTTGTAGACAGCAATGAGGTCTCCCCTGAGCCTCCTCTTCTCCAGGCTGTACACTCCCAGTTCCCTCAGCCTCTCCTCACAGGGCTGTGCTCCAGGCCTCTCACCAGCCTTGGTGCCATTCTCTGGACATGTTCAAGCACCTCAACATCTTTCTTAAACAGAGGGGCCCAGAACTGGACACAGTACTCAAGGTGTGGCCTAACCAGTGCTGAGTATAGGGACAGAATGACTTTCCTGATCCTGCTGGCTTCTTATTATTGTACTGGTTCTGTTAGCTATATGAGTCTCTGGGAAAATTAAACTAGCACCAATACATTCTATAAGCACAACTCATAACATTTAGGCAAAATGTCTTGTGCCTACGTCTTGTGCCTACATCTCGTGCCTACAATGTCTTGTGCTTACAATGTCTTGTGCCTACAATGTCTTGTACCTACAATGTCCTCTACCTATAACATCTTGTACCCACAATGTCTTGTATTACTGCTACAATTTTTGGGAAAACACACGAGGTGCCATTTATCTTGGGGAGCTCCCCGTTACCCATCTGACAGCTTTACAGTTCTGGTGGGAAATGAAGTCTAACATCAGGTTACTAAGCAACTCCACGGCTTTTCTTTTTAAAGTACTTCTTGGAACTTACTTGTTTTTCCTAATTGATTCAGTCCACATCAGTTTGAACATAAATGGGACATCATGTTTAGAAATCTGCTGCATAACTACTTTTAGCTAACGTGTCTTGCTACCTCTGCATATCTAAATCAAGCACTGGCATCTAAATGTCATATGGGAAGCAATTTTTTTCTCCTCTTCTTCCTGAGCTGCATTGACATTTAATATATATAAATTATTTTGACAGCTCAAGCTTGGCTCTGAAGTTGGCTGCCGACTGTCAGAAAATAACATGAAAGGCTGAGCAGCAACTTCATTTTTTTCAAGTTTAACATGGAATAAAGTTTTAATTAGTCAGTCTGACTTATTTCTTTAGTGAACTCATGTGCTACAATGAGTCAGAATGGGAGACCTACCCCTGTACATTGCAATAATGTTGATATGTTTTTGAGTCAGCAGAGCTTTGAGCAGCTGAGAGAATTGGGGTTGTTTAGTATGGAGAAGAGGAGGGGTGAGGGGACATCTTCTGGCTCTCTGCAACTTGCTAAAGGAGGCTGCAGTGAGGTAGAAGTTGTTCTCTTCTCTCTGGTATCAAGAGAGAATGGCCTGAAACTGTGCCAGGAGAGGTTTAGGCTGGATATTAGGGAAAATTTCTGTCCTGCAAGAGTGGTCAGGAATTGGAATAGACTGCCCAGGGAGGTGGTGGAGTCACAGTCCCTGGAGGCGTTTAAGAAATATGTGGACATGATACTTTGGGACATGGTTTAGTGGGCATTGTTGTATCCTACTAACGAGGGAGAGCTGCTAGTGCAGCTGTTCCGCTATGAGTCATTCAGGATAAGAAAGTAGCTATGTAGAAGGTAGTTATGGTAAACAAGGATGTAGCTTAGCAAAACAGGGTGCCCGACGGTGATGGTATTGGTCCTTATCAGTGTGGGAACAGCTCGTGGAGAGCTGCCTGTAACCGAAGAGAGAATGCATAGTGTGTGACCAGGCAGTCTATCCTGCATAAGTGCATGCTGACTTTCTGCAATAAAGGGGTGATCTTGGATGCACCAAACTGGTTGTCCCTGTCTTGTGTCATCTATCCCCCCACACATAGCAATCCCCGACGTTGTGTGATTCCGCAGCCTCTGGTGATCCCCGACGTTCTAGTGATCCCTGACATTGCCCCTGATGTGATATAGTGGTGATCCACAACAGGGAATGATGGCATTGGAATGATGGTTGGACTTGATGATCTTAGAGGTCTTTTCTAACCAAAACAGTTCTGTGGTTTGTGTGTCACAAAAGGTTTGAAACTTCTTGAGTAACCAAACCTTTGAGCAATGGAGTATTTCAAACCATTTCTGAGCATTTTGATAAATATCCTCCTATATCATATCATATATCATATATCGTATATCGCATATCACATTTCATATATCATATATCCAGGCCAACCTCATGAAATTCAACAAGGCCAAGTGTAAGGTCCTGCACCTGGGTAGGCACAATCCCAAGCACAAATGCAGGCTTGGTGGTGAATGGCTGGNTTGGATGAGCCCTTGAGTGACCTGTCACATTGGGAGGTTTCCCTGCCTATAGCAGGGGGTTGGAACTAGATGATCTTTGAGGTCACTTCCAACCTTACCATTCTATGATTCTATATATAATATGCTGTATCATATCATATATAATTTATGAAATGCAAACATGTGTAGAATCATATAACCACAGCCCAACCTCAGTCCAACTGGTCACCTAGAGCTCACAATCCCACAACTACTGCGAAGCTTCTGCCACTAAACCATGTCCCTCAGAACCACACCCATGAGACACTTAGAACAGTTTCAGGAATAGTGACTGCAGGCAGCTGTTGGCTTGTTGCCCAATAGCATGTGGAGCAAGAAAGAAGAGCTACAGACGTGGCATGCCTCCAGGGTATGATGTCATTGACAACACTGAGAGATGCTGGGATAGCTTTCATGAGTGGATGGTGGGATTAGATGGATATAATCTCTTCAGGAAAGACAGGCAGGGAAGAAGAGGAGGGGTGTTGCCCTCTGCATCAAAGACCAGCTGGAGTCCATGGAACTCCAGGTGGGGGTAGATGAAAAGGTGACAGAGAACTTATGGATGAAGATTAAAGGGAAGTCAAGGAAATGTGACATCTTAGTGGGGCATCTGCTACAGGCCACATGACCAGGAAGACCAAGTGGATGAGGTCCTCTGTAAACAGATATGAGCAGCTTCTCATTCACAAGCCCTGGACCTCATGGGAAGTATGTGCTGGAAGGGTAACACAGCAGGACACCAGCAATCTCAAAGTTTCCTGGAGTGCATTGATGAAGGAATCTCTGAAAATTATTAAGAAAAATTGCTAGGCAAAGAACAAGATGAACACAAGGAACTGCAATCAGGCAGGACATTCTAATGAATATGCAAGAAGAATGACTATCAAGAGAAAAGAAAAACAAGGTAGGCAATATTGGGAACAGATGAGAGACCACCTCCTGCTCCTCCTTTGGGGTTGGAGGTCGACAGAATAAAAGCATCAGGCATAAACAAAGAAAATTGGAGAAGAAAGAAGACAAGCCAACTCTGGCTTTGATATCTCTCATCAAACAGCTTTCAGAACTGATCATCTAGACATCAGTGACTTGGAATCACCAAGGACTGCAGTCAACAATACTGTCTACACTGTAGCAGCTTTGTGGTGGTGGATAATGACAGGGAAGTTAGAAAACTATTTCTAAAAAGTAAAACACAGGAGTTTTTTTTTCATGGTGCCACAAGTTAAAAATGGCATTGTCAGGTCTTTGCTCTCTCTCTCCTATAATGGAAAACATCTTGACTCTTCCCCTTCTCCCAGCAGGCAATGAGATGCAAGGCGGTGATCCGAAAAAAATTGAAAGTAAGAGAGAGAGAGAAGGCTTCTTAAAGAGGTAAAAACATGCAAGAAGGTAAGAAAGAGTTAACTTGTATATCCCACACACTGAATAAAAAGGAGAAGGACATGTATGGGGCATGGTGTGACCAGCAGCACCAGAAAAGTGATTGTCTCCCTGGGCACAGAACTGGTGAGGCCACACCTTGAGTACTGGACTCGGTTTTGGGGTGCTGAGGTGCTGGAGAATATTCAGAGAAGGGCAATAAAGATGGTAAAGGATATGGAGAACAGATCTAGTGAGGAGCAGCTGAGGGATCTGGGGTTCTTCAGTCTGGAGAAAAGGAGGCTGAAGGAAGACCTCATTGCTCTCTGCAGTTCCCTGAAATGAGATTGGAGCCAGGTGGGTGTTGGTCTCTTCTCCCGAGGAATAAGTGATAGGAGGAGAGGAGATGACCTCAGGTTGTGCCAGGAGAGGTTCAGGTTGGATATTAGGAAAAATTTATTTCCTTCAAGAGTGGGCAGGCTGCCAAGTGGAGTCACCATCCCAAGATGTTCAAGAAATGTGTGGACATGGCAGTTGAAGACCTGGTAGTTGGAGACATGGTTTAATGACCATGGTGGTGTTGGGTTGATGGATGGATCTTAGAGGTTCCTTTCCAATTAAAACAAGTCTATGATTATTTAATATGAAATATTACAAAGTGTTTATTAAAGACAGTCAAGGATATATTTTATTTCTTTTGAAAACAATTTCTAGTTCAATAACCTGAATTTCCCCATCTTAAAGTCTTAGTCATTAAAAACCAAATGTCAAATTCTGACCTATATAGAAACTTCCCTTAGTTTTTAATTTAGTTTTTCTGTTTATTTGTTTGTTTTTTAATCTGTGATACACTAACATAGAATTAAAACTGTCATGATTTAATTCAGTTTCCCAAACTTTTTGACATTCCAGTGGTCATGAATCCAAAACTTGTGTTTTTTTCTTACTTTTTTGTTTTTGTTTTCTTTTTTTGGGTGTTTTTTTGTAATGCAAGTAATTGTTGGCAGCATAAGGAGGTTAAAAAAAAAAAAAAAAGATAAAAATGTGATCTCAGCAGTTTTCAGTCTATAGGAGAGGTATTATTGTTATCTTCACTAGAACTCTCTGGCAAGTAAGAAGTGCATCGATGTTCCGAACAGATGAAGAACAATACAAAAGTGATCTTTTCACTTCCATTTAACATGAATGGAGGGTTTGGGGTTTTTTGGTTTTATTGTTTGCCTTTTTTTTCTTTTCCCTTCTTGTTTTGTTTCGGTTTTACTTTTTTTCTAAGAGGAGATGGTCTTTGCTTCTGCCCTCCCTCACTTCAAAGCTTCACATACTTTCTGGGGAAAAGCAGACAGAATACAACTTACCTTTTCGAACAATGAATTTTTTTCTCCCCTTGATCTACACTGACATTTAGAAACCTTCCAAAACCTGATGCAGACCTCTGTGCTACTTTAGATAAGGCTTATAAGGCTATCACAAAGAAAGATGGACTGCACTTCCATCATGGTTTTCCTTTGCTGAGAAGTTGCAGGAAAAGCCTGCCCCCCCCCCCCCCAAAAAAAAACAACCCACAAACATACAAACCAAAAACAAAACCAAAAACCCCTCACCAAAACCATTTTAAAGTAGCTTATTAAATTCTGACCATACTTTTCTTTATAGATATTTTTATACAGTGCAAGGCCTTTGCATTATCTCCTGCTGAACCCAACACATAACATTTCCAGGCAGCAGACCAAAATTTATTTCTTTGGGATCACATTACCTGTTTTTTTGGGGTTTTTTTCCTAGAATTATATTTTTTTCCCTCTATTTCTTTTTCCTGCAACTTTATCCAAATGATATTATTCTAAGTTTGTAGTGGCTTGCTGTCCTTTAGTAATCCAGGCAATGACCAGGATAAGGGAATAGAGGGAACTCTCAGCAAGTTCACTGATGATACCAAACTGGGAGGGGTAGCTGACACCCCATCAGGCTGTGCTGCTATCCAACAAAAGCTGGACAGGCTGGAGATCTGGGCAAAGGCAGACCTCCTTATTATTTGCTATGAGAAGGCAAATCTCCTTCAATAAGGAGAAGTGTAGAGCCCTGCATCTGGTGAGAAACAACACCAGGCACCAGTACGGGCTAGGGTTTGACTTGCTGGAAACCTCCATGGAGAAGCATCTTGGAGTCCAGTTGGACAGCAAGTTCTCCATGGCACAGCAATGTGCCCTTGTGGACAAGAGGAGCAGTGGCATCCTGGTGTTCATCAACAGTGTGTCCAGCAGGTCTAGGAAGGTTCTTTTCCCCCTCTACTCTGCCCTGGTGATACCACACCTGGAATACTGTGTCCAGTTTTGAGGCCCTCAATTTAAGAGAGACAGGGATCTGCTGGAGAGAGTGCAACAGAGAGCTACAAGAATAACTGAAGGACTTGAACATCTCTTCTATGAAGAGAGACTGAGAGCCTTGGGGCTGTTTAGTTTGGTGAAGAGAAGGCTGAGCAGGGATCTTGTTAATGTCCATAAATATCTGAGGAGTGGGTGTCAGGATGAAGGTGCCAGTCTGTTTTCAGTAGTGCTCAGTGACTGGACAAGGAACAACAGGTACAAGCTAGAACACAGGAGGTTCCACCTCAGCATGAGAAGAAACTTCTTTATGATGAGGGTGATGCAGCACTGGGAGAGCTGCCTAGAGAGGTTGTAGATTCTTCTCTCTGGAGACTTTCAAAACGCACCTGGATGTGCACCTGTGCATCCTGCCCTAGGTGATCCTGCTTTGGGAGGAAGGTTGGGCTCAATGTTCTCTTGAGGTACCTTCCTACCCCTACCATTCTATGATTCTGTGTTTTTTGTTTGTTTTTAAATGGATATGCCAGGCACTCTCCTATTTGATGGTTCTCCACCTCGCACAACCTCTGATATTAAAAGGCTTCCTGAGGAGCCATCAAGTGTGCCATCTACACTGCAAGTCCCTTCTCTACTTTGGCAATGAGAGCTCTGTAGAACTAAACAGATTAATAAGGCCTAATCTTCTTAATACAACCTTTATTTTTTAATTAAGTTGTACTTTTCTAAGCATTTTCTGATCTGGGGTTTTAAAAATGGTTCCTAACACTTTCCTGCAATTGGAAGATAAACTAATGCAAGGAGCATGGGGAACAAACAGAAGAACTGCAAATATATGCAAGTCTCCAGGGTTA
>WBNM01015128.1:15372-29564 GCA_013399055.1 Ramphastos sulfuratus | reverse complement strand
TTGGGGTTTTTAAAAAATTTTTATTATTTTGAAGTATTGATTCATGGTAACTGTGGGTTTCAGAAATTATAATCTTTTGGTTTAAAAGTCAGTTTTTCACTTTGAAGTCTCCTCTTAACAGCTAGGTAGCTGCATTAAACCACTAGTGCACAATTTGTTACTGTGATAGGACTGACTTGAAAGACAAGGGAATGCTGTAACTGTGATACTAACCAAAGCCCGCACAAGTCTTCCTCCTTCACAAACTTGATATGGAGCTCTCTGTTATTACAAAGAATTTGTGTTTTATTAGTATCCTGGGAATAGGACTTAACTTGCCTTAGCTTCCTATCAACTGAAATACCTGCTTAATCCTCTCTCTTCTCAGTGACCTCCTCCCTCCAGTGTGTTTTAAAACTAAGGAGAAAAGAGTTGAGATTCCAGTTCCAGAGAGCTCCAGCATGGTGACAATAACCACAAACAGCATTTCTGGAACTGCTTTGGCTACCAAAAAGTTTGAAATTCACAAGAAAGACATCTGTAAGTATCAGAGTTTTTGTGCATACATAAAGCCTTTATACTGTGGTTAACAGTGCTCCAGAACTGTATATCCTTGAGGTTTTCTTTGGCAGTGTTCCCCTATGTAGAATGTTGATGTTCTGAGTTCATATGACTCTACCATGTGTATTAGGTTGTTTTTCATGCCCCTTCAGGGAAAAGAAAAGCCCCCTTACTAGCAGAAAAATCAAGGGTGAAATGTGAGGATGAAAACAAAGTGCAACACTGTTACATCTATCTAGTCATCTCAGTCTTCACCTTTCTTTTTTTTCCCCTCTTAATTGTAATTTGGGAAGGCTTTGTAAACAAGTTTCTAATCTGCATGCTGAGGTACCTTTTTAAAGCATAAAATGTGCTTGGTCAAACTTGCCTTGGGAAAGGCAGAATAAACTTCCCAGTGCTTGTTCTCCCGTGTTAAATGCCGAATAGCTACAGAATTAAATAGCTTATACCTGCAACTTCACAACATGTTAAGGAAAGTTCTTATTTTCTTGGTATGTACCAAACTTACCCATTCTGTTCAAATGTGTGTGAAACACAGCAAATACATTTATGCTTAGGAGGTAGGCTGTATCATATTTGAGTCATAGATAAATTAGACTTTTTCCTAATTCCTTCCTCCCAAAAGAGGAGGTTATAAGCTGAAGATGTCATTGACATCATCTGTTCTGCTTGCTTGTAGTTTAGTCTTTGTTTTTTGTTTGACTGCCTATTCCTTTAGTGCAGTCAGATTCTAAAGTTATAATCAGTTCTTACCCGTGACTCAGTTTTCTCTTCAACTGAAAGCAGCTCAAGAGCTTTAGCAGAATTCAACTTGAAACTATGTGGGCAACACACTGGATTCTCCATCATCTTGCTGGCTTCAGGCAGAATGAATCTCTTAGGTTCATCACAGGTTATCCCAGACAGTGTCTTAACTGTGCTGAACACTTTGCAGGCTCTCAGTGCCCTGACCAGGACCAAAGTAGGATAAGTCACAAGTTTTGAAACCAGAATTTATACTGCATGAGACCAAAGGAACTGCCATAACCCTTGTACTTGCCTGCTTCTCAGCCTCTTCTTCACCAAACACCTATGCATAGAAAAGATGCTTCTATTTAATATCCCTGTTCTTTCCCTATCACAATGTCATGATTTTAATGTTTCTGTTAGTTTAAACTCACATTCTTCATAATCCTCTTCAGAGCCTCATGTCAACTTCTTCCATCTCGTGCTTATGCTCTCCTTTCTCCCTAGTGTTGCTGTTGTTGCAAGTCCCCTCTTCCCTGCTGGTCTCCAGATCAGATTTCTCCTTTAGGGGATCTTCCGTCACCCTCTCTAGATGTGTTGCCATGTATATTTCAAAGGATGTTGCCATATTTCCTTTATCTCTGCAGCACTGAATGAAGGTTGTGAAATATAGGGTGTCTTCCTTACTATGCATAATGAAGAGTCATATTCATGATCACTTATACATCTGCATGCTGAGAAACTAGAAGAAAATGCCACCTGGTGACTCATCAGCACCTGTGTTTTCCTGGGAACTTTCATTCTCAAGTAATGACAGAGCCCATCATGCTCTAATTACAGAGGTTGAGCTACACATTTGTATGGCTACTAGCCAGTTCAGAGCAGAGAGATGTGGCTGTTAAACACCTGTAGGGTTGGTGTTGCCAGCTAATGACTTCAGCAAAGCCTTTGACACTGTCTGCCACAACAAGCTCCTGGCAAAGCTGGCAGCTTGTGCCTTGGACAGATTCACTCTGAAATGGGTCAAGAACTGACTGGAGGGCTGGGCCCAGAAAGCGGTGGTGAATGGTGCCACATCCAGCTGGCAGCTGTCACCAGTGGTGTGCCCCAGGGATCAGTGCTGGGCTCAGTCCTGTTCAATATCTTTATTGATGATTTGGAGCAGGGGATTGAGTCCAGCATCAGTAAGTTTGCAGATGACACCAAGTTAGGAGCAGGTGNACAGTCTCAAGTTGTGCCAGGGGAAGTCTAGGCTGGATATTAGGAGGAAGTTCTTGACAGAAAGAGTCATTGGCATTGGAATGGGCTGCCCAGGGAGGTGGTGGAGTCACTGTCCCTGGAGGTGTTGAAGCAAAGCCTGGATGGGGCACTTAGTGCCATGGTCTGGTTGATTGGCTGGGGCTGGGTGATAGGTTGGGCTGGGTGAGCTTGGAGGTCTCTTCCAACCTGGTTGATTCTGTGATTCTATTGTATGATTCTATGACTTGAATATGGCTTTTTTCCCCTCTTTCTTTTTCCAGCACTTGTTCCTCTCACTCCACACATTCTTACCTTAACACCTGACTTTTCAACCTCCACATTAAATCTGAAGTGGAGTGATAATGGATCCATCTTCCCATATGGACTGGATGCCTTTTGGCAGATTCAGATACTCCGTAAAGAAGGAAAGGAAAAGGTCACACAAGTAAGTCTTGTTCCTCCATTATGGGGAAAAAAAAATTTATATATATACACTTTATGCCTTTGTTAATATTCTGGGAGGTTCATTTGAAGAAAGCTGAGAGTAATGTAGATGGTAGAGCTTTGCAGA
Organism: Ramphastos sulfuratus; assembly: GCA_013399055.1. Lineage (NCBI taxonomy): Eukaryota > Metazoa > Chordata > Aves > Piciformes > Ramphastidae > Ramphastos > Ramphastos sulfuratus. The sequence continues at coordinate 26,488 of WBNM01015128.1, read as the reverse complement.
ACTGAGTGTGGTTGTGCTTCTGGCAGGTAACTTCTAGTTAAGCTTCAAAATTATGAGAACACTGGCTAGTGGAATGTCAATACTTATTCACAGTGACAACATTTACTTATTTAATCTAGTACCATTTTCTTCTTATTAGACCTTGCTTATGAATTTGGCAGATATTTTACACCGTTGTTTACCTGCTACATCATGTATTTTCTGCTTCACTTCTCCAAGAGTGTCTCAGGTCTTTGTCATCTTTGAATATTCAGTTTGGGTTTTGTTGTTTTGTTTTTTGGGTTGTTTTTTTTTGTTGTTGTTGTTTTGCAACCACAGTTATTCCAGGCAAATTCATAGCTCTGTTCTGTAAGTTTTAGGAGTGGAGAAAAGATAAAATGTAAAGCCTAGGACTAATATTAGAAGAGTTTAATTTTGGAAAAGTTCAAACTTTTCCCTGCCTGGGAGAGGCCCAAGATACTGGAACGCAGTATATATGCCTTTTGAAATGCTTGGCAGGCTTCCTGCTCTCCCTCAAATGTCTGCCCTCTGGTATTTCTGGCTGGCAGTCTACTTGGCTGGTGGGCTGTTTAGCATCTTAGGCTTTAGTCCAAGTAAATTCACAGCACAACTGAAAGTTAAGTAGGACACTCTAACCGTCTCTCAGGATTTTATGATTTACTTCACTTAGTTTGCTCTTCTATTGACACCTGGGAGATGTCATTGCTAACAGAGGAGAGACAGGGACCTGCTGGAAAGAGTCCATTGGAGAGCTATGATGGTGACTGGGGTCTTGAGCATCTCCTGTATGGAGAGAGACTGAGAGTACTGGGGCCATTTAGTCTGGAGAAGAGAAGGCTGAGAGGAGATCTGATCAATGTGTACAAATATCTGAGGGATGGGTGTCAAGTGGATGGGACCAATCTGTTTTTGCTGGTCAGCAGCAATAAGACAAGGATCTGTGTGACCTGGTATAGGTGATCCTGCTCTGGCAGGGGGGTTGGTCTGGATGATCTTTCGAGGTCCCTTCCAGCCCCCGACATTTTGTGATTCTGTGAAGGCGCAACAGCTACAAACTGCAATAGAGAAGGTTTCAGCTCAACATGAGGAGAAACTTCTTTGCAGGGAGTGTGACAGAGCCCTGGAGCAGGCTGCCCAGAGAGATTGTGGAGTCTCCTTCTCTGGAGTCCTTTCTCTGGACTTCAAAACCTGCCTGGATGTGTTCCTGTGCGAACTACCCTAGGAGATCCTGCCTTGGCAGGGAGGTTGGACTTGATCTCTGGAGGTCCCTTCCAACCTCTAAGGTTCTGTGATTCTGTGATTAGGTGTTCATAAACTCTTTCTTGGTTTGGTTTGGTTTTCTTTGTTTGCAGAGTGAGGGGGGGGTGTTTGGTGGTTGTTGTTGTTTTGTTATTTATTTATTTTTTAAACATCATAGGCAACCTATTATTCAAAACTTCTTCATGAAGATACCATTCTTTCTTGGAACTGGACATCAGACATGCCCTTGGAGTGTACATCACACTATGTGAAGATTCGCTGTTACATTAATGCAACACAGTTTGCTGGTCCCAAGGATTGGAGTAACTGGAGTCCAATGGAAGAGGTCCCTGGTATGTTTACTCCTGTGCCACCATATGATCTTTAACTGCTTTATGAGAAGCAAGCTGAAATCAGAGGAAAAGCATTAGGCAATGATTAGCTTCAGCTTTTCAGGGTGTTTTTATTATAGAAATAATGCAATTGTTAGTTAATAAAGCCTAGTACACCTTGATTTGTGTGCATAGTGATGCTTCTCAGTCACATCTCAGTTAATCAGCACCATGCTTATAGCAAATTATTCATGTGGGGTTTTTACTTGCTTATTTTTGTTTTCTTTTCTTCCTTCTCTGTTAGGAAAAGATACTGAGCCCAATGGGAGTGGGGTGTTTCCTCAGGACACTGTGGTGGCAGTAGGTTCAGATGTAACAATTTGTTGTGTCCATGAAGAAGGACAGCAGATACTACAGATGACTTACGGGCGAGAAACCTACCCAATGATACATCTGAGCAGTCGGAGCAGTGCAATCAGAGTGCTCAATGCCAGTGCTTCAGATACCAGTGGGACAAATGTAGTATGCATGCTGTCTGAAGATGAGATGGAAGGAACTGTCTTGTTTGTTGGATGTATGTATCATTATGTTTACTAACCCTAGGAAAACAAAATAGCTTTGAGACTCTCGAGGTTTTGATAGGTAGAGAATACGATCATGTTTTGATGTCGGGGTTTTTTTTTCTGTTGTTTTGGGTTTGTTGGGTGTGGGTTTTTTTTTTTGCCCTGGTCATTGGTCTCTGAGGATGAACTGAGCTTGTATTTGTTTCTTTCACTGTGAAAATCCAGCTTATGAGACACCAAGGCTGGGAGGATGAGTAGGTACATATGTAAAGTCTTGTCTTAGAACCTGGCCCAGTGTTTCTCTCCTTGATCTCTTTTTCTGAGGCATTTCTGAGTAGCATATTTCCATGTGAAGATTTATCCTCAGTCTCTGTCATCTTGGGTTTACGTTTGTTCTAGTTTTGCTCATGACAAAGAAGAACAAGAATTACAAGTGAACACAGTCATTTAACAACCAGTCACATAAAGACAGTAAAACAGTTAGACTTGCAACAATAACAGGTGCTAATCTGGGGCAGTAGTTCTGAGAGCTAATTACAGCAAAAGAACTCAGCTGACAGCTCCTCTTTTCTGGAAAATCTTCTAAATGTTCATCTACTGTTTTCCTTAAAGATACTGAATCCCTCTGTGTCTCATCTGTGTAATCATGCCAGTCTCAGAAGTCTCTCATAGATGCCAATACCTATTAAAACAAACTGGTGAAAGTACCTGGTTTTTCTTTCCCATAATTGGTTATTTTAGAGATTTGTGTGTTTTCCCCACAGAGCTTTTTAGAGTTACTGCCTTCCAGTAGCTTTCCATTAGAATCCTATTCCCCAGTACAAATGTGCCTTCCTGTCACTGACTTTGTGTATTAAGTGTGTGATAACAAATACTAAACCAGAATCCAGTCTTTCATGATTTTTCAGTGCGATACCATTTTCACATTATTTGTTCAGTACTTGCTTTTGTGGGAGAATGTCCCAGGTAAATAGTTGAGTGTATCATGAACAGAGGCTCTGATAATCCCGTAGGTTTTTCCCACGTGGTGTGTTTTGAAGAGCTGGGATGTGACAAAGCCTGTTTCCTGCCAATGTTTCTTCTGATACCTTTGTGGTATCTACTTAATGGAAAGGGAGAGGACTTAATTAGGATGCCCTTGGGGAGGAATAGGTAGAGGAAGTCGATGTGGATACACAGCACCTTGATTAAGCCTAGGTCTGGCAGAATAAGTTCTCTTTGACCTGTTGCTTGTAATCTGAACTAAACCTGACACTGTTGCCCCTTCTTTTAGGACCTTTTTTCTAGTGCATCTGCGTGGATATTATTATACTACTGATTTGAAAAAAAAAGTTTGAGACTTGATATAAGAGCTCTTCTTAGTTCCACATTAGCATGGTTATCTTCTCTGGGAGTCTGTCCATGTTCTCCAGAAGGGCAGTAATGCTACTCTACTGTGGAAACAAGGGAAGCTTTTAAAGATGGACGCTTCCAAAGCAGCAGTGAAGAGGATGACCTGTTGAAGCCTTGCTTTAACATCTAAGTTCAGTGTGGAATTCATGCTAAAGGGGATGTCTTGACATGACTTGCTCGAAGAATTCAAAACAATGATGGGGCTGGCATATAAGGGAATATGACACACAGACAACATTCCTGCATTGTTCAGCAGCTAAACTGATCCTCAGAATTTTGGAACAATCTTGGCAGAGTTTCAGTAAAATGATTCTAGGTCAGAGCCTGAAGCTTGTGAACATACTGGCATGTGATTTACCAGATTACCCACCCACTTAGAAGCCTAGAGTCAAGTGTTAGTCAGATGGGGCTGTTAATAATTATCCATCTGCTTTATTGGAATTTTTAAAAATGCTTATTATTTATGTGGTTGGAGTATAGCTATTACCACATATTTGAGGCACACAGTCAGGACCCAGCAAATATAAATGATTTCAGGTGATGCTTTCAGGAAGCACAACTACATGCTCCACTCTACAACTACGTGCTCCACTCTACAACTACATGCTCCACTCTACAACTACGTGCTCCACTCTACAACTACATGCTCCACTCTACAACTACATGCTCCACTCTACAACTACATGCTCCACTCTACAACTACATGCTCCACTCTACAACTACATGCTCCACTCTACAACTACATGCTAGGATGTCAAAACACCCGCTAACCATTTTGGTTTCCATTTTGTGCTACAGATGCCCCTGATGTTCCCCAGAACCTCAGCTGTGAAACTTCTAACTTCTTGACAATAAAATGCACCTGGAAACCAGGCAGACCCAGTGGACTATATGGAAAACGAGGAACAAAGTACAGTTTATTTGAAAGGTAAAGTAATTCAGTGCTAAAAAGAAGCAAAAGGGCAGAACGATATATATCTGTTGCTGCCTGTGGCTTACTGTACCGTGCCTATTTAAATGAGATACTCTATATTATATAGTTTAGAGCCTAAAATACTTTTCAGGAGTTTGTAGAAGTTGAAAGTGAACTATGCTTGGAGAACCTTTGTTTGGCTTTGCAAAATTCCAGTGGGAATTAAGGATGACTTTTTGCAAAGACTTTAGCCATTACGAACCCATGAGGAAATAAAGAGCTTAGTGTGTCAGGCTACTGCCAACATGTAGAGAAGATCAATATGAGAATACAGGGAGATATTAGGAGAAATTCACTGTTTATGTTTGTTTGTTTGGTTGGTTTTTTTATTTAAATGTGCAACCTGTGTCAGATTTTGTTAGATGTTTAGTTAGCTTCTGCTATGCAGGATGACAAACTCATGGAGGAACATTGTAAGACAGGCCATGAAATATTTCTTAAATGCTACTAGGGCAAATAGCAAGATGCCTACATCTGTTCGTCTCCCAGCATTAAGAACTAGACAGTGCAGGGCAAGCAAAGTGGCTACCTGCGGAAAGGGNATCTCCTCCCTTGCTGTGCTGGCCATGCATCTCTAGGTGCAGCCCAGGACATACCTGGCTGTCACCACCCACAGAAAGAAGTGAGAACTGCTGTCTTATGTCATCAGCCACGTAAAGCCTTGACAATCAATAGCTGTTTTGGAATCATACTTGCAAATAGGATTCCTTGGTGGTTATGACTAGAGTAGTGAAGAGTTAACAAAATTCCCATGGCAAGGAGACTCCAACATAATGCCAAAAGAGCAGTCAGCAAAAGGAGTCAGGAGAGACTTGAGTCACAAAAACTAATGGGAAATGGACTCTTGTGGTGGCTTTGGAGCAAGTCAGAGGCAATAAGGATGGAGTAACAATCACAGATGTTGTCCAGGATACTACTGCTGGAAAAGTCATTGCAAAAATGTAGAAAAGGTTTTCAGAGGAAAGGAACTCTAGTCGTTGGCTGTCCATACTCAGTTCATAAATGAGGATGTAGTTCAGACTTGCTTCACTCAGCCCAAAGCTGTGAGGAGATTAATGTGATGTATTTCAGGGTAAATATTCTCCTCCTTGTTCTTGGCCCATACTGTGCTACTTAAATAGAGAGTATGGTGTGAGGGCTGCTCAGAGCTCAGCTAAAATGCAGTAAAAACACTCAAAGGAAGAAACAAAACTTATTCTACAGGTTGTAATTACACCAACTTCTATAAACATGCATACATACACACTTCAGATTTTACCCTGAAGACCTAACTCTAGTCTAGACTGATACCATACTGCCTCTCCAGCTTTTGCTTTAAAGACAACTGGAACTAGTGGATGTATCCCAGGTAACCAACCATAATGTAGATTTGGCAGGGCTGATTGAAGAATGCATATCCCTACTTCAGAAAGCAATTAAGAACATTCTTTAAATGCAAATGTATGCTGATCTGAACAAAGATACTTTAAATCAGAATCTTAGTTGTGACTTGTGAGGTGGTTTTACAGGACCTACCTGTTTTCCAAGCTTTGAGAAGTGAGAGGATGGAAATGTGCTTGTGGAAGAAGAGAGTTTCGTCTGAGAACAGGGCAAGTCATGACTGATGCCACTTTAACCTGCATTGTGATGTTAGATACACTTCTGCAGCCAAATAATTCTGTAAGCCACGTGTCAGTCAGCCTATTGTTCTTTACTGTGTTTTCAGTCTAGACTTCTGCCTATTGCTGGAAATGTTGTTATTAAAAAAATTAAGTTGTTCTTCCCTCCCCTCTTTTTTTACATTTTAGAATATCTGGTAAAAATGTTTCATGTGAAGTCAATGAAATTAACAGAGACCGTGCCTGTGGCTTTCAAGTACTGCCTGATCAGAAAGTCTACAATTTTGTGTTAGGTGTCTCCAATCCTATTGGGCAAACACAATCATCACTTTTGGTTAATTTAACTCAAAGAGGTAAGACTGAGTAACTACAAAGGTTAAAAAAAATAAAATGTAAAGCTTTTCTGCTTTCTGACCATCTGTTTATTCTGGGTTTGAAGAACTCTGACACTGCATTCTTAATTGTTATTTTGTTCTATTTTGCCATGTTTGATAACTCAGACTTGAAGGGGAAATAACTTAGGACAAGTCCTGAGGCAACAGTTAGGTGCACACAGAGATGCCAGTTCCCAACAGCAGTTGTACCAGATTGGATACGCTGCTGTTGTCGATAAACACTCCTTGCAGTCTAATAATCAGCCAGTTGCTGTCTGTGTATTACTTCACTTTCTATTACACATCAGTAAATGAAATTTAGATGTAACTTTGTGAACTGTAAGTGACCCTCTATTTCAGTATCTGCTTACAAGGAAAAACCTGCAGTTCTACAACAGCAGGGTTTGGAGCATCAAAATAGTAGCACTAAAAGGTAGTAACAGGAGGATTACCTGCTATTGGTAATAGCCAAAACTATCTGCTACCATTGTTTGTAGAGCAAAATAACTTCTTTCCTTAGACCTTCAGCTTGAACAAGGAAAGGGAGAAGACTGCCACATTTCTAAGCTGTCTTCCCCATTCTTTTGCCTACACAACCAGAGCTGAGGATTCAGGAGTTCCTAGTGGTTACAGCATTCTGCTGTTCTCTCTGAAAGACTGAATTTAAACATGAACATGGTGCAGTTTTTCTGTTTATGTTCCAGTTCAGCTAGCCTGAGGTTAGAATTATCAGAGTAAATTTCAGGTCCTAGGAAAGTATAATTTGTTCTGTTAATCATAAACTGAGATGGTTTGCACTGAGCACATACGACTGCTGTTTCCTATTTGTTTCTTTTGCTTTCTTTCCCTCAGCATCCACTTAATTCCCAAAATAAAGTACATATTTCCTTAGGGGTAACTGGACCAATTCCAGTGGTAGAGATTTTTTTTTCTCTGACAGCTGTGAATAGTAGTACTGAATATTATTGAAAAATTCCATGAACAGAGTTTGGGAAGGGGAGAGATTGCTCAGTTCTAACTTTAAAAGTTCCAGAAGGTTAGCAAAGGTGAATGAATTTCATCTGTCACTGTGGTCCTCTGAAATAGCACCTGGTTTGCTTTTTTTTAGTAGAGTCAGTAGGAGAGGAAATGTTTTTCTGTGTTTCCAACTCCTTACCACACATGCCAGCCTTAACTAAGTTTGTTTCCATGTTTGATAGCTGAGAAGAGCATCAAGACTGAGACTGTTTGTGAGTGCATTCCTGGCACCAGCTGTCCTACTTGCTGATTTGATAATTTATTTATCTTTCTGATTTGCTTTCATATTTTAAAATCCGAGGGTTTTGTTGTTTGGTTTTCTTTTTTCCCTGAACTAAAATGAATGCTGCTTTCTTAAAACTGAGTTGTTGTTTGTTTTTTTTGTCTTTATTTTTTAAGTTCATCCAAAAGCTCCAGAAAAGTTGACTGTTTCTAGCAACAGCTCTACCAGTGTCCATCTGCATTGGTTTATCAATGGCAGCTTTGCTGATATTAGACTTCTGTGTCAAATTGAAGTTAGCAGTGGTCACTCTGGACAAAAAATGGTAAGTGCTGTTTCCAATTACAGTTTTGGTGAGGGCTCAGATGTTGATCTTTTTCACTGAACTAACCACATTTCAAATTATTTTCTCTCTAAGAGTTTCATCCTGATCTTCCTGTTAAGTGATTAATGTAGTAATGACAAGAAGTTCAGATTGGAAAAGTAGAAAAAGTTCTGCTTGTCTCCCTCGTTAACTACTTATAGTGGTTTATGCTGACCCTTTAGCAATAGTCCTTGTGCTTTGTCTGTCTTGCTAAAAAAAACTGTACTAACACATGCTTATTCCAGTATGCACTGACTTTCACGGGGGTTGTTTCAGAGAACAGCTGGTTTGCTTGCTGTCATCAATTTACATGCATCTGGCTGTGATAGGGAGCTGCTAAACCTGATTGTATGCCAGTGGTACAGAGACAGGATAGGAAAGGATTGCCCCACTGAATTTATTAGTAGGTAAGCCTCAGTGAAGACCTATGCAGCTGGAGAGAATGTGACATTTGGGGTGTGATCCTGTTACAAGAGGGATATGGATGTGCTGGAAGGTGTCCAGAGAAGGGCCACGAGGGTGATCAGAGGACTGGAGCTGCTTGGCTATGAGGAGAGACTGAGGGAGTTGGGGCTGCTCAGGCTGGAGAGGAGAAGGCTCCAAGGTGACCTTATTGCAATCTTTCAGTATCTTAAGTGGGCCTACAAGATAGCTGGAAAGGAACATTTTAGGATGTCAGGTAGTGATAGGACTAGGGGGAATGGGATAGAGCTAGAAATGGGTAGATTAAGACTGGATGTTAGGAAAAAATGTTCAGCATGAGAGTGAACCCTGGAATGGGTTGTGCAAGGAGGTGGTGGAAGCCTCATGCCTGGAAGTGTTTAAGGCCAGGCTGGATAAGGCTCTAGACAGCCTAATCTAGTGTCAGGTGTCCCTGCCCATGGCAGGGGAGTTGGAGCTGAATGATCCTTGTGGTCCTTTACAACCTTAACTGATTCTATGCGTCTGAGATTTCAGATTTTCTGGATTTTGCAGCTGCTGCCCAGATTGGTGCCCTGTCTTACTGGCTGGAGCTCAAGATAATATTTATATATATTGTCCCTAAAATAACCCTGCTCAGCAGGGTTAATTCATATGCTGTAAGAGTATTTTTAAAAATAACTTTCATCAAAGCACAGAGTGTGGAAGCCTTAAGCTTTTGTCTTTTCTCTGTAATGATTCTTCTTAAGCAGTGCTTAAGTAACAGAGTACTTGGGTCCTGAAAATAAATTAAAAATACTGAAAATAAATTTAAAAAATAAATCATAGATATCTTTGGAATTAACAGGAGAAGGCACTAGGTTTCAGATATACATAACTCCTCTGACACATGAGCTGTGTTGCATTTTGCTGTATAGTTTGATGTACCATCACTCACGCTTATCTTCATTTCTCTGCTCCTAACAGCTCCTGCTTCTGGAGCAGTCAGCAGAGAAAACAAGCACCCAGGTGCCACCTATCCCCAGCACAGTTAGCTTAAGCTGCTAAAAAAGCAGAGTAACACAGTTCTGTCTAGCCAGAGTTAATGCTTCTTGAAGCCTCAGGCACACTTGCTCACCCAGGTCAGTCACTTGGGGCAGCAGGAGATGCCTTGAACTGCCAGAGCAGATTGATGCTCTGCACCTGTACCACAGCCCACAGCTAGAGATATTTTGAAAGTCAGTGAACTTGGTAACAAGCTTTTTACAGCCTTGTTACTTATTACTTAATAAAAGCCCTCCAAGAGCTCTCTGTAATAAACAAAAGTAGCTGTGAAATTGCTGTTGGGTTTTACATGGCATTTTAAGGATGTTGTCAGGAGCTTTTCAACCAGTATGAGAGATTGTTGGCTTTAAAAATATATTTTCCAAGTTGTCACTTGGTTTTTAGAAATGCACAATTAATTGCCTTTTCAAGCACTTGGAGTCCAGTTTTTGGCAGCTGTGATGCACATGTGTTATAATTAGATGCAGCAAAAAGTATTCCCAAGCTTGGAGTTTCTCTGAGTAATCAAGAAACTTAAATGCTTCCTAGACTCACACCATTTTTAAGAATAATAGAAGAGACTAATCCTGTGATAAGAGATGTGAGCAGAGATCACTTGGGTAAGACCTAGCTACTGTCTTTTGAAGGAAAACTGAATGCCTAGGAAGAAAACCAAGTGATAGACACCTTGCTCAGACAAACTCTCGTTAGCATGCTTCCATGCATGTGTGTTAGGAACATGGCCTCTGTCCCACCCAGTTTAATGTGCATACCAGGGGTGAATTCCTGGCCTGGCTCATATAAGCAATTTTGCTGCACATGGGACAGAAGGGGACTGGAAAGGATAGATGGGAATCAACATCCAGCTGCTGTGTGCAGAGCTTACTCAGTTGAAGGATCACAGAATTCACCCAGTTGGAAAAGACCTTCAAGGTCATAGAGTACAACCTATCACCCAACACCTTCTAATTAACTAAACCATGGCACTAAGTGCCTCAGCCAGTCTCCTTTTAAACACCTTCAGGAATGGTGACTCCACCACCTCCCCAGGCAGCCTATTCCAATGCCAATCACTCTTGCTGTGAAGAACTTCTTCCTAACATCCAGCCTGAACCTGCTCTGGCACAGCTTGAGGCTGTGTTCTCTTGTTCTGTCCCTGGTTGCCTGTGAGAAGAGACCAACCCCACCTGGCTACAACCTCTCTTCAGGTAGCTGTAGAGAACAATAAGGTCTGCCCTGAGCCTCCTATTCTCCAGGCTGCACACCCCCAGCTCCCTCACAGGGCTGTGCTCCAGGCCCCTCATCAGCCTTGGTGCCCTTCTCTGGACACGTTCAAGCACTTCATCTTTCTGAAATTGAGGAGCCCAGAACTGGACACAGGACTCAAGTTGTGGCCTGACCAGTGCTGAGTCCAGGGACTGAAGAACTTCCCTGCTCCTGCTGACCACACTGTTCCTGATGCAGACCAGGATGCCAGGAGTGCTGTTTCCCCTTTTTATACTTTACATCTCAAAGGTGCTACCTACTGCATGTTTTAATTTCTCTGCTATCTGCATCTTTGTTTTTGCAGCCCTCTGATTTTTTTTTTTTTTTTTTTTTTC
>WBNM01015128.1:0-14477 GCA_013399055.1 Ramphastos sulfuratus | reverse complement strand
TTTTTTTTTTTTTTTTAACTTAGCTCCTGCAAGAGGACCAGATATCTGGAGAGAGAGAAGTCCTTCTGGAAAAAGTCTGAAAATCTACTGGAAGGTACGTAGAACACACAAAGTTTTAAAATATAATGTANCCATTCTATGATTCTATTTAACTCTGTGGAAACCTATTTCCTTACACATTTATAAATTAATGGAATTCATATTCAACAAATTGACTGGTTGTCTTAACTTTATGTAGAACCATACACTCAGATGAGTATTTTTCCCCAAAATGAGAATATTGTTAAGGTTGCATGATTTAAACAGTGCACCGAGAAACATTTCACGTGAAGAATTAAATTTTTAATAGATCTCAGCTGAAAATTTAAAACCCAGGAACTTGTGTTGATTCTCAGGGTTGTACTTGAGTAGTAGCTGTCTTTTCTGCCTCATAGATCTATACAGTCATCAGACTAGATTAGAACATTTATTTCATATTATTGTATGTCTTCCTTTGCTTATTCTGGTTTGGGTTTAATGTGCTTTTTTTCTGTTTGTAGCCTCTATCCCTTTCTGAAGCCAATGGAAAGATAGTGTCTCATGAAGTGTCCTGCTACCTGCTGGACACACCACTGGAGTATAAAGAAGTCATCGAGCCCTCAAACAGTACTGAGATAAGACTTGGAAAAAATGACTGTGTAATTAGTGTTGTAGCTAAAAACCATGCAGGATCATCTCCTCCTTCAAGGATAACAAGTGTGGAACTTCCAAGTGGTGAGTGCTCCCAGCAAACAGCTAAAAGCCTTCAAAGCTTGGGGAATACTTGGGCAAGTTTGTTTATTGAAAAATAAAATAGATACGTAACTTTGTTTGTTTGCTTGCAAATGGGTTTGGGTGTATTTCCCAACCCATATCTACTGAGTGAGGGGATTAAAAAGTTGCTGGTTTACTTTTACAATAATGTCTCACCAACTCTGCATAAAAGGAGGCTGATGGTCTGAAGTCTGTGCTGTTCTTTGTACTTTTCTGGAGACCTCCCAGGAACAACAAGGATGAAGCTTCAAAGCTTTAGTTTCTCTCTGATGTTGAGGAAACTCAGCTTATTTCTGTGTGTTCTTGTTGAGACACCTGAAAGTGTTACATGCTGAAGAGATTCAGAATAAAGTTTTGAGGGTGTTACGTGGCTTTTTAAGGGAGTAATTGTCAGTTCAATGCCTGTGAGCTCTGCAGGAGAATATTAATTGGAGTCATTGGTAAAGTGTTGGCACCCTTGGACTAGAAGCCTGTATTTGGACAGGAGGTAGGATTTTTAGCTTCCCAATTTAAGCACTACCACCCTTGCTGTGGGCTTTTGTAAAAGGAAATAGGTGACCCAAATGAACTATTTTCTGCTCCCAATACAGAGCTTGAGGAGAAGATAGTATTGCATGTGGCTTTTGAGAGTCCATACTTCACTGCACACCAGGAAGAGTGTTATCTCCCAAAGCCCAAACCTTTAGCTCCAGATCTGTCTGATTCTCTGCAAGGAGGACAGATTTACACAAGGCCCCCCTCTACTTGTTTGCTAGGAGTATGTGTGCTGCTGCATGTCCTTCCCCACCCCACCCAGAGAACAGGGATCACAGTTGCCTGTCTTGTAACTTAGGTTCTGATAAGACAGGGCCATCTTTTGTAGGAAGAAATGTGCTTTGACCGAGATAAGAGAGAAAAAAGGATTTTGTTTCTGTGTGAAGGAAGACCATTTCTCTTAGTGTTTCTTGTGCTTCTCCAAATCTCCAATACCTAAGTGTATATTCTTTGTTTGCACCTTGGAGGGAAAAATGAGTTGTACAGGACAGTTGAATGAATAGAAATGTTTTCATAGGACTTCTTCAGCAGTGAAAGAATAAGACTCTGGGAGTTGGGGAGGTCTCTGTGATAGTTTTGTGTTATGGTACAGCTGATGGCTGCTGGAGCTTTGCATTCATTTATAGCCTTCTCTCAGCTGCCTGAGGTTCCCTTTGGTGTTACTCAACATGCTTGTTGAAGATTTGCTCCCAGTATAGTATAGGAATGGTATAGGAATTGTCTGAGTCACTGACTGGAGTCATGAAAGGTGACTCATTCAGTGAACTGGCTGACACTTCTGCTCAAACATCTTTTCTGCCTGCTTCCTGTGTACAGTCTGTAAGTGCTTTTAGTGTCCATAAGAAAAAGCAGTGGCTCTAAAGCTTGCGATTTGCCTGAGGACTTGTGAAAACCAAAACCACAAAGGGTATTCTGCCTGAATTAATTTGTCTCTGTCTCTGAAGAGCGTTCTGTAGAGAGTTTGAGCACGTAACCTGTCTGTGACAGGATCCCCTGTCACAGTAGTACTAGTGGTAGTAGTAATCTCTACCACTCTAGGTTGCAGTTATGAGCAGTACTGCCCTAGGTGAATTTCTAGTCATGTGGCTCAGGAAATAAAGTTTTACTGTAGTACATTTAAGCGTTATTTAGAGAGTACATGCTCACCTCAATTAAAAAGTTTTTCCTGTAAACAGGAAAATTAAAACAGACTGATTACAAATATGCTCTCTTCAAGCATCATGGAAGTGTAGTTTCACTGGATGTGTCATAGCTTTCACAGAAAAGTATTGGAAGATTTGTGAAGTCAACTTGTATGTTTTACTCTTATGTCTGTCTTGCCGTGAGCAACCTAGAGAAGGATACAGATTGGATCCTTACCTCTATTGTAAAGGTTATGTAGAAATAGGCAGTCCTTCAACATTGACAGCACATCTGTGAGAGCAAAGTTTTCACAGCACTGGCTCTTAAAAACTGCCCTTGCCCTTCAGCCTCCCATAGTTTATGGCTTTAATAACATAAAACAATAGACTCAGTAGGGAGCATAAATGAGAACACTGAAAAAGGAAAAACTGAAACCCTGAGATTATTTTTGCAGATCTGTCATGGGGCCACAGCTGTTGTGGTGGCCTTTGGAAAACATCCCTTAGCTCAACGGGGTCCCATCTGATGGACAGCCATGGTGGGAAGCTGCAGGAATCAGAAGTCATTCCCAGATCTGATCACTTCAAGGGCAGCTAAACCTTTGATATTCAGAAACAAGAAAAATAGAGTAAAGGCAAAGCTTTTCTGTTTTATTGTCCTTTGTGTTTTATTAGTGTTTGGTTGTTTTTTTTTATTAATTTACCCTTGGGAGACTGGAGCCTCAGTAAAGCTCACCAGGGACTTGACTTTTGCTCTTGATTCTCAGTGAAATATGGTTACCTGTGGTTAGGCAAGTGACAGCAAGACACTTTGAATGAAACACAATCCAAACTGTTTGATGAAATGACAGCAGGAATTTATGGCTGGAGGCTCCTGCCAAATTGGTGTCAATTCAGATTTGAACCTGACATGTGCTGTAAATCCTTACCTTGCAAAAGTGCCTTTTAAACCAGTCCTGAGCTGCTGTCATTGCACTTAAGGCTGGCTGAGGGATTTGCTGCAGGCTATGTCTGATTTCCAGCACTTCAGAAAGCACAGCTGAATGCACTGCTTCAAATTTCACAGTACCAGAAGTGCACTTCTCCATCCTTAGAAATGACTGCAATTTATAAAACCTTTGTGCTGTGGCTGGAAGGCTTTCTTCCATCTTGGTCTACAGATAAGTGTCTGCTTTCTGACGGATTTTAGTGTCCTCTTTCTTGCAGACAATGTCAAAACAGATCGGGCCGTGGCAATGGGGAATGGAATTTATATTTCTTGGAATTCTTACCCCAACATGACCTGTGGCTACATAGTAAAATGGTGTCATTCATCTGGCTCTGAACCCTGTAGTGTGGACTGGCAGAAGTTTCCTTCAAATAAAACAAATGCAGTAATAAAGTCTGGTAAGTCAGAAATCATTTTTTTGTGAGTCGTTCTGGTTGAGAGCCTGAGAGCAGTAAGTGGAACGCGAGCAGCACCAGTGCTGGAGATGGTTGCATTGCTCTGTGCTTGTGTATATAAATGAACCCCTTCTTGGTACTGTTATTTCAATTTCTTCCATAGCCTTGCCAAAGCCAAATATCAGTCTCGAGTTAACTGTTATCATCTTCTGTTTATTAACTGCTTTGGAATTACCTTTTCTAGCTACGCTCAGCAATTTACCAACTCAGCCTAATGCAGACGATTTAATCTAGGGTTTGGGATTCTAAACATAAACAGCACTGCCTAAGATGAGGGCAGACTAATCTGTTGTTTTCACATGAGGCAGATTTTTTTTTTAAGTGTGACCTCCATGTTTTGGCTTGCTATCAGCAATTGAAATTTCCTGGAACGGGGCACATTCCAGGTCTCTAGATCCTGGTGGGTAGATCATGGAAATGAAACTCAGCTGTGGAAGGACTAGTAGGAGCAGGATAGAAAAGAGGACTCAAGAAAGATGAAGAATTTTTCTCTGCTGTTTAAGAGCATATANTTAAGAGCATATATTTTTGCTTTTTTTTTTTTTTTTTTTTTTTTTTTTTTTTTTTTTTAAGAGGAGTAAAGTCTCCATTGTAGAAAACAGTTTGGAGCTGTGTACATAGGAAAGTTACAGGGGATGAGTGGGACCTGGGAGGAGGGGCAATGTGTTTTACTGCTTGAAATTATAACACTGTGACCATGATGTTTTCATTTGTGCTAGCTAGAGCTTGGTTTTCATAAGCAGACAATACCATGTCTGTCTAATGATGCACTGCTCTGGTCCTGAGCTCTTCTCTGGGATGGTTCTTGCCACATGTTGTGGGAGTTTCCAGGCTGCTAGGGCTGGGCTCAAGCTGGCAAATCCACTTTTGTGCTTAGCCCTTCCAGGAGAGTCTCTTAGACTGGACCTGAACTCCAGCAAAAGTCGCTTGACTTCTGCAGAGTTTCACAGTAGCATCTCATTTAGAAAAGATCTTGAAAGTAGTGTACACTCCTGACTTGGAAAAAAAAAAATCCCAGGAAGTGGTAAATTATTTACACGTTGTAGTATCAAATGCCCATGCCTCCACCAAAGACATGTGAAGCAGAAATTTTATGACAATCTGTATTTTGTAGAGTCAACTCAGGCCTGGAGTTCCTTGCTAAAGTGCTCCATTGTGATTTTTTTTTCAGAGAGTTCTCCGAACTTCTTCTGTACAGTTGCTGTAATAAGCCTGAGTATTTCAAAATGTATTTGTATTTCTGAGGAGGAGGCCGTTGTGGGAGGAAAGGAAGGGAATAGTTTCTGGTAATTTTGGTTTGTGTTTCCCCATGGAAAGAGCAGTTTATGCAATTTGAGTAGCTTGTTTAGAACCAAAATTTCTGCAGGAGCTAGTTTGCTTACTGCTTCTAAAATGCGTCTCCTGCAGCACAGGAGGTTCCGCTTCAAAACAAGGGGAAACTTCTTTACTGTAAGGGTCACAGAGCACTGGCACAGGCTGCCCAGAGAGGTTGTGGAGTCTCCTTCTCTGGAGACTTTCAAGACCTGTCTGGATGTGTTGCTCTGTGACCTGAGCTAGATTGTATGGTCCTGCTGTGGCAGGGGGGTTGGACTCGATAATCTCTTTGGGTCCCTTCCAACCCCTGACATCCCGTGAGCCTGTGATCTGATGGCTTAGATTTTATTGTGCTTACAAGTAGGGATAGCGTTTGTACCTAACACTGCAGTCCAAGACTTTGTAATTTTTCTATGTATATTTATATAAGTCTTCATGATGTCAAAGTTGAAAGCATCTCTTTTTGCAAGTGAAACATTCTTACAGCGCTTTTCTCTTGCAGCTCTCTTTAGACCTGGCGTAAGATACAACTTTTCACTATATGGCTGCAAATCCAGTGGATATCAGTTACTGAAAAACATAACTGGGTACATGAAGGAGCTGCGTAAGTGCATTTTATTGCTCAGGATCCTTACAAAGTAAATTTAGACCGTGTCTATTTTTAGTGCAGTGTTGGCAGAGGAAGGTTGAGACCAGAATTTCCATACCGTATTACTAGCTTCTGTTTGCTCTCTGTATAGAATTGTAATGCATTCCTCCAGCCACTTCCAGTTCCTAGCATAAAATAATAACCCTGTGCTCTCCATCTGTTGTGGGACACAGTATCACAGAATTTTTTTTCTTAAGACAGTGGTATTCAGAGTTGAAGTCATAAGCATTAATTTGAACCATGTGGATGGGGTCACTTCTGCAGGAAAGGAGGCAAAGTCTTCTGGTTTGTTAAGTCAAAGTAAACTTTTGAGCGCATTTGGTACAGCTCAACAAATGTATATATATGTATAAAAAGTGTCCACAATGTTTCTGTTTAAAAGCAGTTCTAAGGTCAGAACCAGATCCTAGACAGGCCCCTCTGAGAACTGCACTTGTATTCCCTCCTGTACGGGTAATTCCCATTAGATTCAAGGCTCAGTCTTGCTTTCCTCAAGATGTGTTAGTGTCTGAATGCTTTCATTTATGAATATGTAAAGGGTGAGTGCCAGGAGGCTGGAGCCAGGCTCTGCTTGGTGATGCCAAATGACAGGACAAGGGGCAATGGGTGGAAGCTGAGGCATAGGAAGTTTCATTTAAACATGAGGAGGAATTTTTTCCCTGCGAGGGTGACAGAACACTGGAACAGGCTGCCCAGGGGGATTGTGAAGTCTCCCTCTCTGAAGATACTCAAGACCCACATGGACCTGTTCCTGTGTGATCTGGTCTAGGCGATCCTGCTCTGGCAGGGGGGTTTGACTGGATGAGCTTTTGAGGTCTCTTCCCAGCCCCTGACACTCTCTGATTTCCCAGATACCTGAACATGGCTTTACCCTATAGTGCCCCAGATCTATTGTGCTGTATTGTAACTACAGCACCCGTTTACTTTTTGAAGTTCAATGTCTTTTCTGCTAAAACAGTTTGCTTGGAAAACTAAGTTGGTGACATAATCTGAGTCTTTGGAAATGTCGTTGTTTATTTCATTGCTAAGGTTGAAGGTGAGGTTAAGACAATTTAACCAGACACTGAGCTTTCAGCCATTTGTATCCCTGTAAAAATCCTTAACAGTTTCCCAGAAGATTTTTTTCCATACAATATTCTCAGCAGATTGGAAACTTTCATGGTTAAAGGCTTTAGGGGACTGAAAATGCAGAAGAAACTTAGTAGGAACTGAGGAATGTATCACTTTGCACAAGAGCATAGATTCATTCTAAAACTTCAGGCTTGCCTTTGAACAGATAACCATCATGACAAAAGTAGATGCATTCTTAAAACATGAATTCAACACAGATAGAGCAATGCCAGGTGTCAGCCTAAGTCCTGATGCACGTGAGCTTATGCAATGCCTGCTGTAACACTCAGAGGGGTACAGGTACTGGAATAAGGACTTGCAATGCCTGATAAGAGTATTTCTTTTAAGCTGAGATAGATTTCTGTAGTAGGAATGTAGAGTTTGTTTAATTCTAAGATAAGCTATGAAGTCACAGAATGAAAGCCTTTAAAAGCTAAGTAATTTGTATATTCAGAATGTTTGTTCAACCACTGGGGATTTGTTGCAGGAAGAAGGGTATTTATGTATATAGGTCTTTGAGAGGGCAGCCCAAGGAGAGATTTTTCTCTCAGATAAAGTTAGTACTGCTGTAATTAATAACAATGAGACCCACAGACCTTTATTTTTGTAGTATCACTTGCTGAGTCTCTTCATATTGGCCTTGGCAGTGAGGGAAAAGTAGTGAGGAATAATCTGAGAATGCCAGCCCTGAAATACAGCTGCTTAAATGGATTAAGCATTGAATGATGTGGCTTCTTACTAGCTGTTCCCTTTGTGATCATCCTCACAGCTCCAAAACGTGCACCAAATTTTACTGTGGAAGAAACCTCTTCAGATTCTATATTGGTAAAATGGGAAGACATTCCTATTGAAGATTGCCAGGGGTTTTTGGAGGGATACCGGCTTTCCTTTGCAAAAGGTGAAAAAGATGCATTAAAGCCTAGGCTTTCAGAGTCAGGTAAGTGAAATCCATGAGTTCCTTGCTCAAGCTTTTTTTCTTTTTTTTTTTTTTCTTTTTTTTTTTCTTTTTTTTCCTTTTGTTTTTTAATAATTTCACTTTTTAAAGATGCTTTAAGCATAATTCGTTTGCATTACTCACAGAGGCAACTGGCCCCTGATACATGACAAAGGCATCTGAAATAATCAGCTCCTTGTGTGGTTAGCACAGTTGTTTGTTTTTTTAATGTAAGGCAAAATCTGGAGAAAGCTCTGGCTCACTGAGGCCATAAAGCTACATAGTGACTAAGTGGCAATGTGACACACTGCCCCGTGTACACATACCCTTTGTAGATGAGACATGAGGAGAGGTTACATGGATATATTTAATAGGATATGTTTTTTCAGTACCCATCTTACAAGGACATCTCTGTGCAGAAATGAAGCCTGACTCACATTAATGTAAGAGGACAAGCAGGAGCCAATCTGCAGCACAACACACTCGTGCTGTTTCATGCTGTGTAAGCATGCAGCATTGCTAGGACTCCTCATTTCAGTTTTCCTTTACACAGACCATTATCTGGGTTTTATAAGCTGACTTCAGGAAGGTCCTGCTAAAGCTGAGGCTTTCTGTGAATCTTTTCTTACAAAGTTGTTTCTCTTCCTGTTTCTGAACAAACAGGGAATCCAGAACTTAAAGTTAAGAATATCACTGACTTAACAAAGAAGTCTTTGAAAATACTTGATCTTCAAGGCAAAACAAGTTACCAGTTGGACCTACAAGCCTACACTGCTGGTGGGTTGAGCCCTCCAAACAGCCTCTATGTGGTGACAAAGGAAGACTGTAAGTTGAATATCCTTATCCATTAACAGTCTTCAGCACAGAGAGTGTACAATGTATACAAAGCTGAGCTTTCTTTGTTTTCTTTTCTGGTCCTTTTAACTAGTTTGAGCCTACATTATAATTTTTTAATGTATTTAGTTATTTTAAAATATAAAGGTACAATTCAGGGTAGGGAAAAAACTTTTCCTAGTACAGTCACATTGTAGTTTGTGGTGATGTCTGCAAGAAAAACAACTTCTAAACTACCACTGAATATGGTGGAATCTGAAGTTCATCTTCTCAAGCAACTAGGTGTTTTTATCAGGTTTCCCATGACGAGCATCTGCTAATACATAGTGGGAAGGAAAATGTTGTGGAAGTACTTACCAGTTTCAGAATTATTAACAGATGCTTTTCTGCTTTGAATTTAGTTTTATTGATCCCCTGATAGAAAGCAAATCCAGAAAGACAATTAGGGGGGAAAAAAAAATTACTTTGCAGATTGAAAAACAAAAACAATGATGTATTTCATATGAAAGACTGAACCCTGGCATAAAACTAAAATACAAAAAAATCCAACTTGAGGCACTTAACATCAGTGGAGGAAGGCAGTAGATAGGTATCTGAGCTAAACCCTGGGGATTAGAAGCATTGTAAAGCATGTAAAATGCAGTGCAGTCCATGTGATGAGTTGTTAGCCTGTGTGAGAAGCCGCTACCAGAGACTGGCCAACTCAAGCAACCTGAAAGTGCAATTCCAGTGCTTACTGAGAACAGAATTGCAGCAGCAATCAGTCTTGTGTTGCAAGTGAAGCCTGTCACAATTAAACAATCAGAGAGAAGTATCTGCTGATTCCTGTAGTTATCACTGAATCAGCTCTGTTTATGGATAGACCTTTGCCCTTCCAGCAAATATGTGCATGTATGGTATAGGTCACTGTTTGCAGACCACTGTTGGGATGAGTTTAATACGTGGGAATGTTACAATAAGCATAAAACTTGCTGGTAACTTTTGCATATATGTTTACTATGTTTTCTTTTTTTTTTCTCACACCCACTCCCCCCCACCGCCCCTCCCCAGCTATTGGGTTAATCATTGCAGTTCTCATCCCCGTGGCAGTGGTTGTGCTGCTTGGAGTGGTGGGCAGCATCTTCTGCTACCGAAAGAGGGAATGGTAAGTGCCTGCATTCCATTCTGATCTCCTCCTTCAGTGCTAAAGTTTTCCATTATTTCAGTTGCTTTGTTTTCTTCTAGTACAAAAATATGTCAACAGGCTTTAAATAAAGGTGAGTGTCAAAAACACCGTTGTTAGAAAATGAGGGAGAAATTCGACTGGAGGAGAAAGGAATGAAAAAAGGGTTTGCAGAAGCCTGTCTGTCAGTGATCACCGTTTATAAATAGTTCCCAAATAGAAATTAGCTGGCCACATACTGTAATTTGTGAGCCCTCCACAAACACTCACATAGACATCACATCTTCAACTGATTTTTTTTTTTTTTGTGAAAAACTAAACAAAGCAAAGCAAGCAACCAAGCAAGAAGCCTCAGAAGCATTTGCTGTTTTTTCCATGAACTGCTCAGTGAAAGTGTAACACACTAAATCTTTGTGCCATATGTCTTCAGTGCTCTGAATTTAAGGGAAATGTCCTGACTCATTCTGTGGATTCACAATATTTTAGGGCTTGGTAACTTCTAAATGTTTGTTTTTTCTTTAAAGGATTAAGGAAACATTTTACCCAGAGATCCCAAATCCTGAGAACAGTAAGGCGCTGCAGTTTCAGAAGAACATCTGTGAGGTAACCTTTACTTTAAATCCAGCATTTTATACCTCTGAAAGGTACTGAGAGTAAAAAATTCTTTGGAAAACCTTGAATCTTCTGCTTCACTTACAGAAAAAATTCTGTGGCAGAGGAAAGCTTTTGTCAGAGGCTGTCTAGAACTTGTTTGTTGTTAATGTAGTTGCTTCCAGTGTTTAGACTAGGAAAAGACTGCTGCATTTCTCTCCTCTCACACTAATGAGAGGTCACTACATGACAACAGTTTGGGAGCAATGTACTCATCTTTGCCATAGTGTCAGGAGAAGTAGAAAGTGTGAAAAAGTGTGCATATCATTCCCCAGCCTCCTGGTAAGACATAGTAGCCTGAACTGGATGTAACATTTAGACAACCTTTTGGAATGGGTTATACAAAGTCAAGATACGAAAGAAAAATTCTGAAACACTGCAAGATCTGGAGCCTCTCTAACTTGGCTAAAATACATTTAAGATAATCAGGAGTATGTGATGATTCAGAAAATGAGAATGAAAACAGTTGGGTTTTTTTTTCCATTTTACTAATAGGAATGGGGTGAGTACAAAGCACAAGCCAACTTACTGGTTTAAACTGGGTGAGTTTCTGCTCTCAAGATTTCCAGGTCTTGTGGTTTAGCCTCTCCTCTTTCTCCTTTTTCACACCTCAGGGGAATAAGACACTTAAAACACTGGAAATGAACCCATGCACTCCCAATAGCGTTGAAGTGGTGGAAGCACAATCTGTAGCTCCCAAGATTGAAGACACAGAGATGATATCCCCAGCAGGAGACACCACTGTGCCTGAAGACGGCTCTGACTCAGAAACAGAAAACCATGTGGTTGTGTCCTACTGCCCCCCTATCATTGAAGAGGAGATCTCAAATGCCCCTATGGATGAACCTGTGGGGTCATCTCAGGTGGTTTACATTGACATCCAGTCAATGTATCAGCCTCAGATTAAAGCAGAAGAGGAGCCAGACATAGACTTAGTGACTACAGCAGGCTATAAGCCACAAATGCAGCTGCCTATCAGTGCTCTGAAAGTAGAGAGTCGTTTACCTGCAGAGGAAGAATTGAACAAAACTGCAGGCTACAGACCTCAAGGAAACACAAATGCCTGGACCGTGGACACTCCAGACTCTCCTGGATCAGTTGAAAGCAACAATGAAAATGCATCTTTTGGGAGTCCATGTTCCATTAATTCCCGACAGTTTCTGCTTCCCCCAAAAGATGATGAAGACTCTCCCAAACCCAGTAACACAGGGTGGTCCTTTACGCACTTTTTTCAGAACAAAGCAAATGATTAACAGTCAGTCCTTGTTGTACCTGAACTTGCCTTCTAAATAAGCTTATTGCTGACGTTGTAAAGAAAGGAAGAGGTGTGAAAGGCATGAATTATTGTTGAAAACAGTCAGCAGAGGTTCTAGTGAGCTGAGTGTTACCATGTTTCAGTTAGCAAAAGTTACCGTTTTAGCAGAGGCTGAGGGGCAAAGTTATAGCAATTTAGTTTATTACTCTAGTAAACTCTATTGGATATGAGGGGGTATTGAGTTTAGAGCTCCTGATAATCACAAAGAACTCTGCCTACCTTCACATAGTGCTCAGAGATTAATATGGTCTCATCCAACCTATAGCTCAGAAAGGTTGCTTTGCTTTGTCGTAGTTGTCCTCAACTGTGCATACTGAAATGATGCAAACCCAGCAAGTTTTCCCTACTGAAGGTTTTCATTTATCACAAACCTCAGCCTAACACATGGAAACAATGTGGTTGGAAACTGTTAAGATCTTTTACCTAGCTACAAACTAGGTATAAATGAGAGTGTTGTTGTGGGGGTTTTGTTTGTTTGTTTGTTTTGTTTGTATGGGTTTTTTTTTTTGTTTTAACCCTTCTCCCATATGGAAGGGTATTGTCACTGTTTAACACTTTTGAAGCAGTGGCCATTCAAATCTGTTGCTTTTTAACTAGACACTAGTTTCTGTACTTACTGTACAATGTTCATTCAATGTTTGACTCAGGGGTACAAACTTGGGGAAAAAAACACGTGTAACACTGATTTAAACCTCAACAAGAACTGCATAAAGTTTAGAACTATTTTTTTTTTCTTTTTTTTTTTTTTTAGAATGCTGTATTGCACTAATTCATTTTCCGTTTCATAGCTTCAGCTCCAGATCTCCTGCTTCAAAGTGGTACAACACTCCTTTCTTCCCCCTCTCCGCCCCCAGCCTTCAGCAGTCTTTGCACTATACAGTAATGTATACCATGGGGATATCTCTTTCTACTAAACACTAACTGTCCAAGCAGTTTGGCATGTGAAATTAGAGGTAGTAGTACTAATTCCCTGAGAATAATTTACCCTTTCAATGATCTTTATTGTATTAGCTTTGCCACCCGCTACCTGTCTGTCCTTCAGTATCCACCCAACAGGACCTTCTCTACAAATCCCACCTGGGAGTACAAGGTGGGGGTTTCTTTGGTGGCAGGGAGAAACCCAAGGAGGTTTTAGTGCCACTAGTTCTACCTCTCCTTTCATAAGACATGTGATGCAAAGAAAGCTTAAATGTGCTTCAAGGAGTATTTAGAACAATCATCTTTGAAAAGCCTTGTGTTCACATACACATCTTTAGGCAGCTGTAATTGTAACATTTCACTGTGTCAACTTCAGACTGTGGAACACATTAATTTCACTAGCTTACAGGAAAAAAAGTGCTTTTTTTTTAAAGATTTACCTGTTCTGTAATGTACAACACATTGGTGAGAAGTCAGATGTTAAAAAGTGTGTCTGTAAAGTCCTAACTGACTCTTTTTTATTATTATTTCAAATTGCTCCACTACTTCCTGTTTTTTTGAGTAAGTAGGATGGGGGAGAGGTTTTCTTTAAAAGACCCAAAAATAGATAGGGAGGCTGAGTTGGCTAAGCTGCTAGGTGTAGAGGTGTGAGAGCAGACAAGGAGGATGGCTCCTTTGGCAGGCATTTGGTCTCCAAACCATACGATCTGGCCATCACCCAAGCATTAGGTTAATTGCAGCAACCAGTGATGCCCTTTCAGATGTTGGTATGTCTCTGCCTTCTCTGTAGAACAAAAAAGCAGAGGGATTTCAAAACTGACAAAAAGACAAATGACTAAATAGCATCCAAGTAATTTTCACTGCCAGTGTGTGCCTCCTGGAGGAGTGAATTGTGAAGACAGTGTAATGGATCTGTCTGCAGACCTGACAGAGTACGAGGTGTGTCTGAAAGAACATCAAATGAAGATGGGATTCTCTTTCTGGGGTTGAGTCTTGGAACTGGCAGAGCTGCAAGCGAGAAGACAGACAGGCAGTGTAAAGAGCTGGTGTCTGTCACCAGGCATCACTGCAAATTTCATGCCTAATCTATCACTGCCTATTATTCAGAACACTAAAACAATACAGAAAAGGAAGCAGTTCTGCCCTTTGTGCTGTGAAATGGCTAAATCGTTAATAGTAAAACCCTTTCTCACAGAGAGCAGATTTCTTTTCACTAGTGCAGATTTGGCTTAATGTGTTTATTGCCTAAGATTAATTTTAGATTGTGCTGCCATTTTTTTTTTTTTTAAATAAAAGCAGAAGATGTCATGACCAGAGGTTCTGGATAGTGGTTTGGGGTTTTTTTTGTGGAGCAGTTTCTCAATGCAGAGGAGCAATCAGTATTGTATGGTTATGCAAACAAAAAAAGCCTCTCTAATGGAACAGCCTCTCATGAAGGGCAAGCATACTTTCATATGTCTGTGTGTTGCAAGAAACAAAGCTAAACTGAGATTTGAAAGTACTAGTAACTCTTCATTTCTCAGACTGGAAGCTAGGGCAGCTACAGAGAACAGAAGTCACAGTGAGCAGGCTAAAATCCATCGGAGTGCTTAGTGAATCATTTAAAGACAACCATGACATACTCAGGTTTTCCTTTATGCTGCTCTTCCTACTCAGTAAAGGCAACAGCATTGAGTTGCTTCATTTCATAGAACCATAGA
>WBNM01015127.1:0-16671 GCA_013399055.1 Ramphastos sulfuratus | reverse complement strand
CCAGGAGACTTTAGAGTAGCTTTACAATNTGAAAAGAGAAGACTGAGAGGGCATTTAATAAATGATTATAAATATCTGAGGCCTGGGGGTCAAGAGGGGATGGACAGGCTGTGCTCACTTGCTGCTTGGGATAGGACAAGGAGCAATGGATGGAAGCTGCAGCACAGGAGGTTCCAGCTCAACACAAGGGGAAACTTCTTGACTGGAAGGCTCACAGAGCACTGGAACAGGCTCCTCAAAGAGGATGTCCTTCTCTGAAGACTTTCAAGGCCTGTCTGGATGTGTTTCTGTGTGCCCTGAGCTAGATTGTCTGGTCCTGCTCTGGCAGGGGGGTTGGACTGGATGAGCTCTTTGGGTCCCTTCCAACCCCTGACATCCTGTGAGCCTCTGATCCATCAAACATGAGCATGTACTGGTTTGCCCTTTTCCATTAGTTCACCATTATGGTTAGATTATTTCACCAAAATGGTGACACTTTACATTCTCATCAACCAGATGATGTCCTAAATTGAGACAATGAGAGGTGGTAAAGTACTGAAACAGGTTGCCCAGGGATGTGGTTGAGGCCCCAGCCCTGGAGACATTTAGGATTAGACTTGATGTGACCCTGAGCAGCCTGATCTACTTGGAGGCATCTCAGCTGCCTGCAAGGAGGTTGGATGAGATGACCTTTGAGGGTCCCTTCCAACCTGGTGCAATCTGTGAAGCTGTGTTAGTAGATAAGATTCATTGAGCTCAGAATTTCATGGGATTTGGGATCTATTTTGATAAAAAATCATTCAGCATATGAAGGACTATATGCATTAAACTTTGGTGATTATCTACTGATATATATCTAAGGATTTGTTATCAGCAATTGTAGCCTTAAAAGTAAGGACAGGACAGCTTTACACATTCAGAGCTCAATGTTTTTACATATATATTTCAATTATCATGAAAAGGAACCTTGAGCTGCTGTGCTTTTTGGAACCATTTGCCTTCAGGCTCCATTTTCACAGTCTGGAATGGTAGGATACTCTGAACTGGTTCCTCATCAACAGTTTTAAGATCTGTAAACTGAAAATCAAGAATGTTTATCACCACAGCCCAACCAGATGAAAGGATTTGAAAGTCCTGGGGAAAGGATGTGAAATAATTTGCCTCCTATTAAAACTCAAATGCTAAAGGTAGGCATTATCTAAGAGCTAACATGAAAATGAATGGCTAAAAGAGAGAATGGAAAAGGAAGCAAAAAACCACAGTCAGCAGTGGGGTAGTAGTTGGAATTATTCCTTCTGCTTTAAAGAAGAAGAGAGGAAAAGAAAATTGCAGGAAGCATGAAGCACAGAAATCTACTTGTAACTCTCACATGTCTGGGCTTCTCCATTTACACAAGAGCCAGTGGATGTACCTAATAACAGGAAAGCAACTGGACAATCATCATTGCCCAAGCAATCAGGCAGTGTACCAAGCTTCTGATGGATGACATTCACCACAGCAAGGTCTTGAGCAAGAGCCACATAGGGGGAAAAAAAAAAGAGATGGCAAAACACAGTAATGTTGGTAGGAAAGTATAAGGAGGTAGCTGCAGAAAGAAACCATCTAATGTACACAGCCTGGCCACAGCAACAAATAGCCTGTGCAAAGCAGCAAGCCCACAAACATCTTCATGTAGCCACAGTCATGGTAGCAGGATGGTTGGAAAGCAAGTTTGAGCAATGCTTTTTTGCAACTGTCTGCAGCAGGCACTACAGATTTCAAAGCCAAGTGGCAGCTGTGTAAATATAGCAACAGAGAGAAGTCTTCTTCAAATCACCACACTTTATTTTCCTGATCTATGTGATTTCAAGTAAAACAGTGCTTGAGTATTTTTTATTTATAGATGTATTTGGGTTGGAGATCAGGAAAAAAATTCATTATAGAAAGAGTGGTGAGGCATTGGAACAGGCTGCCCAGGGAGATGGTGATGTCACCATCCCTGGAGGTGTTCAAGGCCAGGTTGGAAGAGGCCTTGAGTGACCTGTACTAGTGGGAGGTGTCCCTGTCTATGGCAGGGGGTTGGAACTGGCTGAGCTTTGAGGTCCCTTCCAACCTTCCCATTCTATGATTCTTCTCTTGTGCGATCTTAGATCCCAGAGGTCTTCTCTACCCAAAGCATTCTGTGAATCTATGATCCTAATGGCAGTGTAGGTTCTGTTAGTTGGGAGTAGAAAAGTTGACAAAGCAGAAGGTACCACACAGGTTTCCTGAGCCCTGGATAGATGCAGCTTGGCCATCAGTGAGCTGTTTTTGGTGGAACCAACTGACTCACTGTATTGCTGATTTGCTGGGCAGGTAAAGCATACTTCTACATTATCTCTTTGAAAGAGGAACAGGACACAACCTTTTCCCTCTTTTTTTTTTTTTTTTCTCTTTTTTTTTTTTTTTTTTTTTTTTTGGTGGTGAACTATTCTATTAATACCAATCAAATTGAGAAAATGATCAAATGAAATTGCATTTTGAGAATCATAAGCTGTGTAATGCCTATTCTGTTAAATTGAGGCCCATAATTGCTTCTCTACTGAAAAGATACAACAAAGACAGCAATCATGGCATGTCATTATCCCAGACTAGAAAACCGGCCTTTGCAGTGAGGACTTCAAAGGCTTCTGGTTCTCGAATTGCATTTGGCTGCTATTGTTGAAGCGCAGGCAATCTTGATTAGGTGTTTACACTGAGGTAAGGCTCAGTGCACAGAGAGTCTGAGTGCCTTGGTCTAGAGCCATTAAAAAATTGTACATTATGTTCCTTGCTTTGAAGTAAGGGGCTTGTAGGTAGGAAAGCAACTCAGAGTGAGTACAGCTGAGCTAGATTGGGCCACTGCTTCTCCCTCTCTCTCTGTCTCTCTTTCTTTTTCTTTCTCTCTCTCAAAGAAACTCATCATCAGGTTCTTAGAGAATCAGGCAACACTGCAAAGAACTTGATGCTTTATAAAATGCTATATAAATTAGTAAATACACAGCTCAGCACAGGTTTGTTGTGTGTTTGGGTCCATGCAGCCTGCTGTCTGTATGCACAGAGACAGCAGATGTATGAGGCTGCAAATATCTTACCTAATCTTGTGTCAAGTGAAAAAAATAGTTGCATGCAAAGTGTAAACACTATCTTGTTACCACAGAACCTGCCAGCCAACAGGGATCATATCAATAAACCAGCTCCAACATCCTGCAACGCTCAGAATCATTTCAATCCTTGTACTCAGAATCACAGAATCAAAGAAGTGTTTCAGTTGGAAATCCCAGAATGCCAGGTTGGAAGTGACCCCAAGGATCATCTGGTCCAACTTTTCTAAGTGATAGTGGAGTTGAAATGAGCTGGCCCAGCACCCTGTCAAACTGAGCCTTAAAACTGTCCAAGGGAGTTGAAATGAGCTGGCCCAGCACCCTGTCAAACTGAGCCTTAAAGCTGTCCAGTGGAGAGGAATCCACTGCTTCCCTTGGGAAATCTGTCCTGCTTCAGTTTCAAACCATTGCCTCTCGTCCTATCACCACAAACCCTTCTAAACAGTTCCTCCCCAGCCTTCCTGCAGGTCCTCTTCAGATACTGAAATGCAGTTATAAGGTCTCCCCAAAATCTTCTCTTCTCCAGGTTGAACAGCCCCAATTCTTTCAGCCTGTCTTCACAGGAGAAGTGCTCCAGCCCTCTCATCATCTTTGTGGCCCTCCTCTGGACTTGCTCCAGCACACCTATGTCTCTCTTGTGTTGTATCAACTTCTTGAGGGCAGAAGCACACCTTTCCACATGCATGCTGCCTGGCTCCTGCTGTGTCACACCTCTGCTGTCCTCCTAGCTCCTTCAGCAAGGCAATCTTAAAACATAGCCCTGATTTTAACAGATTTTTGTTTGTTTAATTTATTACCTATCTTTGAATGGAGTCTGTGCAACCAAGTGCTGATCTCTGGCACCACTGTTTACATCTGAAACAGAATTCCCCAACCAATAAACATAATCATATCAACATAGCTTTAATTAGCATCAGTCTGCACTCATTACTTTTACCATCAACAAAACTGTAAGTGAAAAAAAAAAAAAAAAGACCCACAAACCAAAATAAGTGTTCTTAATAGCTCTGCTAGAAAAAATCTTGTCCATAGAATCATAGAATGGTAAGGTTGGAAGGGACCTCAAAGATCATCTAGTTCCAACTCCCTGCCATAGNGAGTTGTGCTTGGGATTGTGCCTACCCAGGTGCAGGACCTTCCACTTGGCCTTGTTGAATGTCCTGAGGTTGGCCTGGGCACAGCTCTGCAGCCTGTCCAGGTCCCTCTGGATGGATCCCTGCCCTCTAGCAAGTCGACTGTGCCACACAGCTTGGTGCCATCTGCACACTTGCTGAGGGTGCACTCATCTTTATGCTCCATCCTTATGCTCCTTGTTGTGTAGTCAGCAGATGCCCTCTAACGTTTTGTCAACTGTTCCTCAGCCTTGGAAAATGCCTCACTTGGAGCACAAAGTCTCTGTAGTTTTTGCAAGTTAAGGATTTTCTATGCTACAACTTGTGGAGTGATTCAATGACTCCCACCTTCCCATTATGTGTAATAAGTAAAAGCAACAAACTCATCTATAATCATTCATTAGGAACTGTAATTACATTTCCACTTAATCCTTAATGCAAGTTGTGTGATGATTCACAGTCAGTTGTAAGAAAGCCAGGCCCTTCAAATCCAAGCAGTGTGCAGGGCTGCTATCTGCTGACTGATTTCAAGCACAAATCCAGGCTGGGAGAGGAGTGGTTTGAGAGCAGTCTCAAGGAGAAGGACTTAGGGGTGTCAGATGAAGAAAAACTCAACATGAGGCAGAAACAAGTCACTTACAGCCCAGAGACAAACTGTGTCCTGGGCTGTATCAAAAGCAGTGTGACCAGCAGGATGCAAGAGGTGATTCTCCCCTCCTCTACTCTGCTCTGGTGAGACCCCTCTGGAGCACTGCATACAGTTCTGGTGGCTCCAGCAAAGTAGGACATCAAACTGCTGGAGTGGGTCCAGAGGAGGCCATGAGGATGACAGAGGCCTGGAGCAGCCTTCATATATTTATATACATTTATTAGATCTCCTCTCAATCTTCTTTCCAGACTAAGCAGCCCCAGGTCTCTCAGCCTCTCCTCATCAGGCAGTGCTCCAGCCCCTTAATCATCCTTGTAGCCCCCTGTTGGACTCTCAAGCAGATCCCTGTCCCCCTTAAACTGGGGTACCCCAAACCAAGTCATCATGCAGTGATTACAGTCCTCAGTTTATACCAATTAGAACACATCTGAAAGTTACTTACCTGTTCTTGGAGAACTTGTTGCTTTCTACTGTGCAGCTGAAGATAAGAATTCATCTTCTCTGAAGGTAATCCTAAAGTCTTTCTGTTTTTTGCCACAAAGTCTGTTTTTGCTTTTTGTGGTCGATTTTCTTGAGTCCAAAAACCATTGGGACTAGCTTTGAGGTGACAACCACCTGCAGATTCCTTCCCTTTGGGACATAGCCTAAAGGGTTCACTGCTGCCCACAACATTTGTTTTACAAAAGTTTAGTGATTTTGTACCAAACTCTGAAAGTGAATCTTGTAACTTTGCCTCCTGCTGATTCTTTTCTTCTGAGAAGTCATCAGAACGGAGGTAAAATGAATCTTGTGCAAAGTCCATGCTGCTCCCTCCAGCAATCTGCCAAACTTCTTCTGCCTCAGAAAATTCTGCTACCTCTTTTATGTTCTTCCAGTTTGGGTTGTATCTTAGGGTGAAGTATTTGTCCACAGTCTGTTGTTTCCTAGTTTAAAAATAAACAAGAAGCACAAAACTATTCAGGTACAAATTGTATGAATTTTCTGTTGTTTCACTCTGCAATCTGAGACAAGAAATGTCTTGCAAATATGATCATCTGAGTTATTTCATTGCATACAGTATTGCTACTTGAATCATGGAGTGGTTTAGGTTGGAAGAGACCTTTAAGTCCATCCATTGATCTAGCACTGCCAGGTGGCCATGGGTTGAGCCTTTACTGGGGAGCAGCTGGGCTAAAGGTCTTGGGTAGGGTCAAAGCCAGGTTTGTGCATCCCAGGGAGGGAACACACACAGCAGGACCAGACAGGAGGGGACAAGCCATGGGTGAAAGGAATGGACAAGATGCCCTTTTCCATGAGCAAGCAGCCTAGAAAATACACCCCCCCACAAACCTCCCCATTCTGCTGCACCCTCTCCCCTCTCCCAGCAGCAAACTGATGAGAGTGGATTTACAGAAAATGCATAAGAGGCAGCTCATAGCAAAGAGCTTAGTGTGGGGAAGGGGGAAAGGGGTGCTGAGGGCTGGATGGGAGGTGCTGAGGTGAAGGGTTGTCCCCTCAACCCATCACCACCATCATCTAGCACCCTTCCAGGATGTGCCTGATCAGTGTACTTCTATCAAACATTTCCTTTGTAGAAAATTTAGGCAGGACCTCCTCTTTTCACTTTAATTATCAGCAAATGGTAACTCTGAATCACAGCAGAATGAAACCTTTATCTTAAGGGTATTATAGAAGTCATAGTAGAATCAGTTAAAAGAGAGGTGATATA
Source organism: Ramphastos sulfuratus (assembly GCA_013399055.1). NCBI lineage: Eukaryota > Metazoa > Chordata > Aves > Piciformes > Ramphastidae > Ramphastos > Ramphastos sulfuratus. Next base: position 10,122 of record WBNM01015127.1, on the reverse strand, counting down.
AAGAGAAATAATATAAGAGAAATGATAATATAAGGGAAACAATAAATGAGAATCTATTGCACTGCTTCTGTTGTTTCCTTTAGAATGATGGAGCCTACAAAAGCCAGGAACTTTTGCTTATCCCTCAAAGCCTCTGCAGTGTGAAATAAAATCAGTTTGAGACTGTCTAAAGAAGAACAACCTCCAGCTCTGTATTTTAATTCTCTCTTCTCCTTCCTATGTTGTTGATGTTTCAATAAAAAGAATTCCCCATGAAGATTTAAAACTTATTACAGAACAGGCTGACATAAGTATAGAAAAAACATAAATCAGGAAGGTTTGTGAGGTTTTGCTTGTTTGGGTTTTATGTGTTTATATTTTTAACAAGTCAGGAAGGTTTGTGAGGTTTATTTTTCTTTGTTTGGGTTGTGTTTATATATTTTTTTCTTTTTAACAAGTGGCCACACTTGCTCTAAACTACATTTGTCATCAAGCAAACAAAGGCAGTCTGCCTTAAAAACCCCACAACTGATTTTATTTTTCATCTAACAGGAGGAAAAACCAACTGTGGGAGGTAAATACATACAAATTGGCTCTCAGGAAACATGTAGGCAGTGGCAGGAGTGAGATGTGTGGGAGAAAAAAAAGCTTTTAACACTGTTTTTCTCAACTGGACCTGCAGTATAGCCCTGGTTTTTTGAGCACTGACAAGTGGTGAACCTTTCAGAGTGACATTCACCTCCAGGCACTGAAACCTGGTTGGGTCTTCAGCTCCTATGGTTAGCTCTTCAGCTCCTATGGTTAGCTCTTCAGTTCCTATTAACAGGAATGTGCTGATCTGCTGGATTCTCCAAACTGAAACTGAGTTAATTCTAATATAATTTCCATAAATCATTTATTCAGCCTTTCTAAATTAGTTACATGCCAATGCCTCCATTTCAAGTGGCTCCTAATAACAAACTAACCTGTCTCTCCAGCAATGCTTTCCATTTCAGGTAAGCACTGGTGCTGTGGTATCCGGCCCAGCAGGGATTAGATGATTTACACTGGTGAAAAGATTATTATTCCCAGTTGCCACACACCTCAGGTAAACAGAAAGAGGTGAGCACATTTTGAAACGAGTACAGAAATCTGGGATACAATTGCAGTGATTCAGGTAACACAGCATAATGCTAAAGAGTTCCATTGTGCTGAAATGTGTGCACAGCAGCTCAATTGTATTATGCAGGCCAGGTCACAGCCCGGGAACAAAATGAGTGTGAAGAGCTCCTTCATCTCTAATCATCTGCAGACAAAAAGTGCACCTTTTATTCCTCTCCCCCCTCCTCAACTTGATATAAAGGTTAGATGGACTCTGTGCTCATCAACAAAAGTGTTGTGTGTAGACAACAGATGCAGCACTTCCTCTTCAAATTCCGAGGTTAGTAATGGATGTAGAGAGGAGGTTTCAGATGCATGTGCTGTGATATTTGCTCCAGTTAATGGACTAGATTTGAGTACTTACTAGGCTAAGTTCAAACAAAATAAAAATTAAATTTCCATTTAATGAAGAGCCTCACATTCAGCACAGCATTCAGGCATAAAAAAAAAAAAAAAAAAAAAGAGAAAAATCACTAAAAATTAGAGCATGTTTCTAGCACAATTAACATCATTTGCACTCACAATAAAATATTCAGTAACTGGCCCTTTTGCCTGTCGAGGAGGTGAATGAAAGTATGCTATTAATCATTTAGCCTTCATTTGTTTGCCATTTCCTTTTAAGCAGACAATTAAATTGAAACTGCACGTTGTTATTATTACTTCAGGTTTAATTTAATCCCTTTAAACTTGAGAATTATTCCCAATTTAGGCAGTGTTAAACCTTTTATGTGTACGACAGCAAATTAGGTTTTATTTTCTGCGCCAACGCTTTCTAAAGGATGTTTAACAGTGGAGCCCTGGAAAAGTTAATTTTAGACTTATACAGACCTAAGGACAAAACTTAAGCACTTTGGCAAGATAAATTGACTTTCAAGATGTGGACATGGCACTACAGGACATGGTTTAATGGCCATGGTGGTGTTAGGTTGAGAGTTGGACTTTGATGATCTTTGGAGACCACTGCCAAGTGGCATCCCTCAGGGGTCAGTGCTGGCATCAGTGCTGTTTGACATCTTGGNATCTGAAGGGCGCTACAGGAAGGCTGTGGAGGGACTATTGACAAGGTCTTGTGATGCCAGGACAAGGGGCAATGGGTTTGAAGTGGCAGAGGGGAGATTGAAAGTGGATGTTAGGAGGAAGTTGTTTGCAGTGAGGGTGGTGAGGCACTGGCACAGGTTGCTCAGGGAGGTTGTGGCTGCTCCCTCCCTGGAGGTGTTCAAGGGATTGGATGGGGCTTGAGTGAGCTGTACTAGTGGGAGGTGTCTCGGCCTATGGCAGGGGACTGGAACTGGATGATCCTTGAGGTCCCTTCCAACCTTACCATTCTATGATTCTAGGTCTTTTCCAACTGAAACAATTCTATAATTCTGTGTCACGTAAATTCTGAGCAGTGAAAGGTTTTAAAGTGTTAGGACCACTCAATTCACCTGCTAAAATTCAGAGTCCAGAGAAGGGCCACAAAGATGATCAGAGGGCTGGAGCAAGTCTCCTATGAAGACAGGCTGAAAGAATTGGGGCTGTTCAGTCTGGAGAAGAGCAGGCTCCAGGGAGACCTTAGAGCTGCATTTCAGTATCTGAAGGGGACCTACAAGAAGGTGGAGAGACTGTTTAGAAGGGCCTATAGTGGGCCTATAGAGGGGCAATGGTTTGAAACTGGAGCAGAGGAAATTGAGGTTGGACATCAGGAGGAAGTTCTGCACAGTAAGAGTGGTGAAATGCTGGAACAGGTTGCCCAGGGATGTGGTTGAGGCCCCAGCCCAGGAGACATTCAAGATCAGACTTGATGTGGCCCTGGGCAGCCTGATCCAGTTGGAGGTGTCCCTGCTGACTGCAGGGGAGTTAGAGAAGATGATCTTTGAGGGTCCCTTCCAACCCAATTCAGCAGGTTGGAAGGCAAAATCCTGTGCCTTACCTTCCATCGCCTTCATTCTTTTGTATTCCATTTGTACATTGATCTGTGTCATCCTCAGGTTCTTCTTTTACAATCATCTCCTCCAGGCTATCCTCTTCTAAGCTGTCATTCTCCAACTCATCTGAACACAGCTCTACCAGCTCTTCATTTTCACCAGTCCACTGCTGGAGCTCTAACTGGTACTGTCTCTCTTGAACAAAGCTTTCAGAGTCAGACTCTAGGGAGTCATGCGGACTGGAGGTAAAGCTCCCTTCACTTACAGATGGCCTTTTCCAGTTGGCAAGGCGGAAATCTGCTTGTGTGAGGCTTGGAGGAGAACAGCTTTCATTCATGTTGCAAGTGTGAGGAGAAGAAACTGAAATATACTTCATCTCTGAAGAATTCATTCTGTGTTTGGCCCTGATGGGATACACCAGCCCTGCATTTTGAAAACATGAAAGTAAACATAAAAAGGCTGCACACTTTACAGTAATTTTGGTGTATGTTAAAAGCAGGTAGGATCATTGTTTTGGGCTGAGAAATTGACCCTCAACAGTTTAAAAGGCTCAGAATGTGACCTTTGAGAGTTAAAAAGGCTCAGAATTTGACATTAAATTGTTCAAAGGGCTCAAAACTTGACCTTCAACACTTCAAAAGGCTCAGAATTTGACCTTCAACAGTTAAAACAATTCTATGCTTTCATCTGTTACACTGGTTTTCCTTTAAGCAGCTAAAATCAAGGTCCCTATATCCCCAATGCATGACTTACTGCTGTGAAATCTACCTTAAGCCATCAGTGTTAACAAAGCTGTGTATAAAGAGCTTACCAAAAAGAAAATGAAGCTAAGACAAAGCAGTAACATTTCACCTGTTAACTTTTGGGGAGGAAAAAGATGTTTTCTATGCTCTCTTTATACAACTTTATGCTCTTTTGGCATGGGAGAAACCAGCAAGAAACTGCACACATGCCAGGGAAGAGCACAGTGAAGAGAACTGGGAAAGTAGAGAAAACAACTGGGAAACTTCTTCACTTAGGAAGAGTTTCATTTAGTTGCATTGAAATGTTCCCAAGTCATTTGTACCACCAGATTCTTACAGCAGAAAGTGTCTGGGAGGAGGGGAGAAAAGCAATGTTCTGTGACAGGTGTGTTTGGGATGGTGTGACCCATCCCTTTAAAGCCCTATAGTGAACTCCACTGTAGGAGGAGAGTTTAGCTTAGCAGGAGAGTCCAAGTGTGCGGCTGCTAAGATATGCAAATGCAATTTCTAATTCTGCAGGGTTACCACTGGTGCTCCCGCACCAGCTCACTCTCTGGAAAGTCCTTTTACAGCCGGGAGGATGCCTCTGGACACTGCTGTCGCGGCCGATCCCTGACGGGAGGAGGTGGCACACAGCCCGCACAGGGACGCCTGGCAACAGCATGAAGCTTGCGATGGAAACTGTCTTGTGGTCAGCAGCCTCCTGCCAGCAGCTTTCTGCCTGCCAGCCCCCGGCCAGGAGCCCTCTGCCAGCCAGCCCCCGACCAGCAGCCCTCTGCCAGCCAGCCCCCGATCAGCAGCCCTCTGCCTGCAGCCCTCTGCCTGCCAGCCGCCCTCTGCCTGCCAGCCCTCGGCCAGCAGCTCTCTGCCAGCCAGCCCCCTGCCGGCCCGCCCTGAATCCAGGCAGGGAGGGCAGGCCTCGCTGTAAGCCCTGTCCCGGAGCCTCTCTCCAGCCCGGACTCAGCCCTGCAGCTCCCCGAGAAGAGCCGAGACAGAACTGCGGCCCTGCCGTAGACCTCGCCGCGCCTCCGGCTGCCCTCACCCCAATCCTCTCACCCTCGGCGATGCCGGCTCGGCCCCGTGTCCGGCCCCGGCGCGGCCCCGTCGCCATGGCTCTCTGACGCCGCTGTACCAAGAGCCGGGGCGGCGCGGGGGGAGCCGCGTGCACCACCCCCCCCAACCCCCCAGCCGGGGTGAGTGGTACCGGCCGGGCCGGGCTGCAGCCAGCCCTTGCCGCTTGGACAGGGAGGTGATGAGCGNCCTTGTGGTCCCTTCCAACCCTGACTGATTCTATGACTCGTTGAAGCCCCCAGGGGCTGTCAGAACACCACTGTTGGACTGGCCTGTGCTTGCAAACCAGTAAAATGGGCAGGGGTCAGGGTGGGGAGTTGAAGGATGTGAGGTTAGAAGGGACCCTCGGGAGATCATTTAGTCCAACTCCTCTCCTAAAGCAGGCTCACCCAGAGCAGGTTGCCCAGGTTCACAGCAGCCATGTCCAGGGCTCCTTCACCACAACAAGCAAAGTTCTCCTCATGGTCAGGCAGAACNGACAGAACTGCGGCCCTGCCGTAGACCTCGCCGCGCCTCCGGCTGCCCTCACCCCAATCCTCTCACCCTCGGCGATGCCGGCTCGGCCCCGTGTCCGGCCCCGGCGCGGCCCCGTCGCCATGGCTCTCTGACGCCGCTGTACCAAGCGCCGGGGCGGCGCGGGGGGAGCCGCGTGCACCACCCCCCCCAACCCCCCAGCCGGGGTGAGTGGTACCGGCCGGGCCGGGCTGCAGCCAGCCCTTGCCGCTTGGACAGGGAGGTGATGAGCGGAGAGCTGGAGCGGCTCTGGTGTGGCACGGACTGAGACNACAAGCAAAGTTCTCCTCATGGTCAGGCAGAACTTCTGAGCAACCTGATCTAGTGAGAAGTGTCCCTGGCCATGGCAGGGAGGTTGGCACTGAATGATCCTTGTAGATGATCCTTGTGGTCCCTTCCAACCCTGGCAATTCTGTGATTCCCAGTGGGAGTCTGTTAATTTGCTAGTGAAAAGCAGCTTTCAGCAGCTTTCTTACTTCTAGTGAGAAATAATAATCTGTTTCTTACTCCTCACGAGAAACAACAACCTCTAATGAGGAAAGCAAGCAAAGCTTTCAGCTGTTAGGTAAATTTCCTTTGCTTTAGGAATTCAGTTCCTGAAAGAAAACTTCCCTGGGACAGCAAGGGAGGGTTCTGCAGGTGGAAAGTTCTGGCGATTCTCCCAAGTGATTTGATTAGTTCCATGTGTTACAGAACCACTCAGAATCACAGAATCACTGTGGTTGGAAAAGGCTTTGAAGATCATCAGGTCCAACCATCATCCAATTTTCCTTAGGGTCGTTATTATGCCATGCATGATGCCACAGTGTGCATCGTGCCACATCATGCATGTCACAGCATGCATCCTCCTCATGTTTGCCAGCCTCATGTTTAAAGACCATATCAAGGGAGGTTCTCCTCCCCCTCTACTCTGCCCTGGTAAGACCCTAGGGACAGGCTCCCTTTCCTTCATTACTGCAGTTGGTTTTGGGCTTCCCAGTTACGGAGGGACAGGGATCTGCTGGAGAGAATCCAGTGGAAGGCTACAAGGATGCTGAGGGGACTGGAGCACTGCCTGGTGAGGAGAGGCCGAGGGACCTGGGGCTGCTTAGTCTGGAGAAGAGAAAATTGAGAGGGGATTTAATCAATGATTATAAATCTCTGAGGGCTGAGGGTCAGGAGTGGGGGACAGGCTCTGCTCACTTGCTGCCTGGGATAGGACAAGGAGCAATGGATGGAAGCTGCAGCACAGGAGGTTCCAGCTCAACACAAGGGGGAACTTCTTGCCTGGAAGGGTCCCAGAGCACTGGCACAGGCTGCCCAGAGAGGCTGTGGAGTCTCCTTCTCTGGAGCCTTTCCAGGCCTGTCTGGATGTGTTCCTGTGTGCTCTGAGCTCGACTGTCTGGTTCTGCTCTGGCAGGGGCCTCGGACTGGATGATCTCTTTGGGTCCCTTCCAACCCCTGACATCCTGTGAGCCTGTGACTTCCACAGTCTTGGAAACAGCCCTGGAAGGTTATGTGGTTTGGGAAACTGTACAGCTGTAGCATCCAAAAGTTTTGGCTTCAGAGCCCCTTGCAGACTGGTGCAGTCTTGCACAGCACAGAGTGATGTTATCACTGCAGAGGTGGGCAGCCGAGGCAGAAGTCCTAGCAAGGGAGAACAACTTTTAGGGGCTTTTAAAACACTTTGGATATCAGGATGCTTTCCTGCTGGATGCCCAAGTTTTGGTTCAGAAAGATATAATACAAGTCCCATTGGTTTGCACCTCCCAGGGTTTCCTGCTCAGTCCCATGCTTGCAGAGGAGGTAGCTGAAGCATTGCATGACATCTTCATAGCCTGTGGTCCTTGGAGCTAATTGCATGGTCCCTTGCCAGGACTCTAATTGCTGATAGGACCAGAGATGGGATCGATGAGCTCTATTTCTGGCAGTGCTTAATGAAGTCCTTTGAGGATTACAGGTAAATCTGTGTTCATTGCTAATAGTTACAGGTAAATCAATGTGTCCATTGCTAATAGTTTTCGAGGAGCACCAGGCCCATCTACCTGTGCCACCATTCACAGTTTGTACTTCTGCCCCTTGAAATCACATTCAGATCAGAACACTGTAATGTAGCTATCAGGAGCCAGTGGTGTTTGTGCAGGCTGCACAGGTTTGCCATTGCTATACATCTGTTTCCCTTCCACATCCAAACACTTCTTCTCTTACTGCAATGTTTTGGTCTCTTGCATTCTTCTGTGTCGTTTCCATGCAGCCTTCTGTCACATACTGCATGTTGGACTTCTGACTGACACCTGGAAGATGAACACACATTGGTTACTGAATTTGGAAAAGAGGAGGGGGTACCTGCATGGTTTAAATATTTCATATTTAAAAATATTTGGAAAGGAAGGGAAGCTTGCAAAATATGTTGAGAATACTTATGGGCCACTTTCCCTTTTGATGCAGTTTAGGTGCTGCAAGAAGCTCATGTTGAAAGGTATTGGCAAAGTTCCCTCTTTTTTGCCACATGGGCTTATTCACCTGCCAGATGATGTCTTTGTTTAGACAAAAGTCCAACTGTGGAGCAGGAATGCCCCAGCTGAGGAGCCACTCACTGGCTGGGGGCAGGACTGATGAAGCTCTGATGTTTTAGTAGTGGTGAAATCACCTAAGAGCCATTCAGGACAGTTAAGCAGTAGTAGTATTCCCACTAGATATAATGAATATTGAGTTTCAGTAGATCAGATTTAGAAGCTATAGATGAACTCATTGTGATTATCCAGTCTAACCTATCAGCCTATCTATTATCCAGCCTCTCCTTTCTAACCTTATTGAAGCTAAGATTTTCACTGTGTACAGTTTTGCATCACTGTTGCTGAAGCTATACCATCTCTGGTGACCCTCCAGGTATGAAAGGGCTGGGTTTAGAATTTTAAGTTTCAAACAAGCAATTTCCAAAGTAATCTTGACTGCAATGTGCTGCTATGGTCAGGAGCAATGCTCTAGCAGGAATTGGTTTATGTTGGTTAAAGCTTTTTACCATGTCCATTCTTCTCATGGCCTGGGCTGTCTTCATTACATTTGGATTTATAACTCTCCAGTGTCTGCTCTGAAACATCATTTTCTGTGCAGAAAACAAAGGTAATTAATATGATGAAAAATTTCCATGGCTCTTCCTCACCCTCTGCCTTCAGCATAGAAATCTTGAGAGACTAGTTATAAAATGAGGGTTCAACCATCATGACCATCTAAGAGATAGGCTTAAAACAATAATTTCATGGCTTTGGTGGCATCTCATGTCACCTGAAGGCCATCAGTTACAAGGACTCTTTAAACATTTTTTTGCAACAATCAAAGTCACTGTTTATAGAAGGACATTTAATCAGTGGCTGCAGGAGCTGTGTCTTGTCTCTGCTTCACAGGCTCCTCAGTTCTCCAGGCCCTTTGAATCATCATCAGCTGCTGGATTGGGCCATCACTCCCCTCTCTTCCACACCTCCATCACTCACCTCTCTTCCAAACTCCATGAGCTTTTTTCAGCTTCCTCATAAAAAACAGGACAATGATAAGCAGTACAAAAATCAGAGTAGCCACCAAGATTGGCAGCAAGAGATTCTTCTCCTTCTTTTTGATGCCTTCAGATTTCAGATCTTCCTCTGTAAAAGAGGCAGATGTATGTTTGTGCTGTTAAATAGGTTCCCATGAGTCTTTAGTAGCTAAGAATAGAAGGATATATCCTGAACCAGAGAAGATGAAGATGATGAGAGAGCAGAAGTCACCTACTGGACCTAATTTTAGTATGTGAGGTCACATACTAAACAATGACAGAATTATTGAGGCTGGAATAGACTCTGAGATCATCAAGTCCAGCCTATGACCTAGCACCACCACATGTAACAGAAACCACAGCATTTCTTGCTTGTGCAGAAATCAGTGGACTTGTGCTTGGCCATCACAAGCAGTAACATTTATCTTTCTTCTAACTGATAAACATAGTTGTGTTTCTGTGGTCTGTCTCCAGGACTGCAAGCCAGCATTACCCTGACAAGGTTTGGAGGTGGACACATGGCCAGAGAGAAGCAGCTTAGTGTAAGAAGTGTTTGGAAGCTGTCATACCAGAGGTGATGGAAATCACAGTTACATTTTCACTTGGGAGTGGGGCTTCTGTCTGGGAAAGTTCCTCTCCTGTGACATTACCACTGAATGGTGCTTCAGTCCCTGGAAGAAGGAAAATAAGAGTAAGATGGGGACAGGCTTTTTAGCAGGGCTTGTTGTGACAGGACAAAGATGGTGGCAGGGGGTTGGAACTAGATGATCCTTGAGGTCCCTTCCAACCTTACCATTCTATGATTCTATGATTTGTCTGGAGGGCAAAGTGATGCTTAAGAAATGCAAAGTTGGTTTGGGTTTTTTTTATTCTTTTACTGTCTTTATAGCTCACAGTGGTGCAGTCACCCAGTGTGAGAGTTGCCATCCTTGCTACTGCCACCCTTGCCTGATGATGGGAGGTCATACCATTGGGGACATGATAAATTGGTGAACCAGCCAGTTCTTCCTTTCCTGCTGCTGATGGTGTCACTTCAGGCCCTGTGCAAACAGAGAGGTGAGCTCTGACTTTCTTATCCACACAAACAACATAGCCTTGTATAGTTAACATTGAGTTATAAAACCAAAATGATAATGTGCACCGTGCCTACCAAAACTTTACAGTCAGAAGAGATTTTCTTCCTTATCTAAAGCACACCTAGTGAAAGTCCTGTTAAAGATTCAGGCTCCCTTTCCTTCAATGCTGCATTCAGTTTTGGGCT
>WBNM01015126.1:0-72876 GCA_013399055.1 Ramphastos sulfuratus | reverse complement strand
AGCTCAATTGAGATTAGACATTAAGGAAAAAAATCTTCCCCGTGAGGGTACCTGCCACTGGGTAGGTTTAAACTGGACATTAGGAAACATTTTTTTCCCAGCAAGAGTGGTCAGGCACTGGAACAAGCTGTCCAGAGAGATGGTTGAGTCACCAACCCTGGAGGTGTTTAAAAGTCATTTGGATGTGGTGCTCAAGGCTATGGTTTAAGGGTGAACTTAGCAGAGCAGGGATAATGGCTGGAGTTGGTGATCATGAGGGTCTTTTCCAACTGGAATGTCTCTGTGATTCTGCAGTGAGGCACTGGAGCAGGTTGCCCAGGGAGATCATGGAAGTCCAAGCATGGAAGTGTTCAAAGGCAGGTTGGATGAGGCCTTGAGCAACCTGGTGTAGTAGGAGGTGTCCCTGCCCAAGGAAGAGAGGCTGGAACTGGATGATCTTGAAGGTCCCTTCTAACCAAAACCTTGTTACACAAAAAACAGTCAATTAGCAAAAAAAAAAAATGAATACAAGTTAAGTTTGAGAGGTGATTGTGCCCCTCTGCTCTGCTCTAGTGAGACCTTACTTGGAATACTGTGGCCAGTTTTGGAGCCCTCAACACAAGGAGGTCACAGACCTGATGGAAAGAGTCCACAGGAGTGCCACAAAAATGATCAGAGGGTTGCAGCACCTCTGCTGTGAAGACAGGCTGAGAGAGGTGGGGCTGCTCAGCCTGGAGAAGGCTGCAGAGAGACCTTAGAGATGCCTTCCAGTACCTGAAGGGGCTACAGGATAGCTGAAAAGGAACTGTTTAGAAGGGCTTAGAGTGACAGGATGAGAGGCAATGCTTTGAAACTGGAGCAGGGCAGATTTAGACTGGAGATCAGGAAGAAATTCCTTAGTATGAGAGTGGTGGAACAGATTGTCCAGAGCAGGGGTGGAGGTCCCATCCCTGGAGACATGCAAGGTCAGGTTGGAGCTCTGAGCAACCTCCTGATTGCAGGGAGATTGGACCAGAGGACCTTGAGAGATCCCTTCCAACCCTGTGATTCCGTGATTCTGAAATCCAACAGAGGTATCAGGTTAGTAGCTGAGGTGAGAGCCTGAGGGGGCTGTCACAGGCTGCCCCCAGGGTGAGTGCCCTGGCCCGGGTGCATACCTGGCTCGCAGCGTGGGCAGCAGTCGCCCTGCACCTCCACAGCCAGGCTGCCCGGCGGGCAGGGCGGGCAGGAGCGCTGCAAGCAGCTCACCTTCCTGGCCTGGCATTCACAGTCCCTGCAGGGACCTTCTTCCCAGTGCTCTCCATCCTGCACAAGAAAGAGGCAATGGGCAGCATCAGCAGGGAAGGAGAACTCTGCACAAAGTGGGTTTGCCATGCGTGGTAACCTCTGAGCAAATCGTGAGGCTGCATCGACACCAGGAGTAAATCCTTCTGGGGGTGTCTGCATCTGCACCGTCAATCCTCTTCCCTCCTTTGTCCTGCCAGCACAAAGCTGTCTGCAAAGTGCCTACTGAGAGGAGCTCTTGGCCCATGAACACCTGAACCCATCCTTCCTCCTGAATCTGTGTGGGCATGGCACTTAAGGACACAGTTTAACGATCATGGTGGTCTCAGGCTGAAGGTTGGGCTCAATGATCTTGGAGAAGGTCTCCAAATGAAACAATTCTGTGAATCTCTTTGCCACACTTTAAATTTTCACAGCATTTTATATCTCCTCTCTTCTGTTGCCTGCTTTTCCATCACTGAGGACTGGCCAAAACATCACAGTGAGGAAGACTTATCACCAACTTTCTTCAACCCTACACCATGCACCTGACACTTGTCTGCTTTGTAGTGCATGGAGGGAAGAGCTCCTGCACCCTCTGTGGTCTGCACCCCTGTGCCTGCTCAGAAGGCTACCAAAGCTGTCCTCAGCACCTGAGGCTCTGCTGGCACCACATGAGGAACTCAACAAGCAGAAAAGAGGCAGCCAGCACTTTAAATGCCCACAAAGCTTCCCGGCCAGTTCCTCTCTTAAAAGGGATAAAGCACAAACTGAAATAAACTTGACACCTTAATATGTTTTACCTCACTTAGGTCAGTGAAAGAGAGATCTGAGGAAGGAAAGGGAAGTATTAGCATTTAAAAAAAAAAAAGGCCAACCCACTATTAAACTTCCCATTTCTCACATCTGCTGGCAAACAGCAGCTATTAGCTGCAGTCCTCCTCTGTCAGAGCAATGAAAAGTCCATTACTGCTGTGTTTAAATCAAGAGACTTGATGTTTCCTTTCTATTTAACTCCAGAAGGAAAGCTCTTTGAAAATATTCACAAAATAATGGACTTTTCTTGCAGGAAAAATGAGAATCCCAGGGAAATGTTGGCAGAAAGGTATCCACTCTTCACAGGAGAGGCAATTCCTCCAAAGCTTTACCAGCAGAACTCACTGCTATGTGCTCCAAAGCAGCAGGATACTCACAGCCTTGGTGTGCTCTTTGTAAACACAGGAACCATTCCTTGAAACACACTCAGGACAGCACTTCCCATCCAGGTGAATTAATTCTTCACCCTGTGAAGAGAAAGGTTGCAGCAATTCCAAGGAAATCAGCACCACCATGGAATGCAGAGGCAGCACAGCTCCTGCCCTGGAATGCAATCTTCACTATCTCATTGCACCTTATCTTCCCTCCATCCTGCTTCATCTCTCCAGGCACAGCTGGGTGAATGCTGTGGCTGCAGAAGAGAGCTCAGCAAAGGGCAGGGAATTCAGTGATAAGGCCATTACCTCATCCCTAAATTCTGCAGAGAAAGACAACCCACTGCAAGCAGAGAGAACAGCAACACCACATTGTTAGTGTGGATCACTGGCACAGCACTGCACCACTGGTGAGATATCACTGCTTAGAAGCTTGCCTTCATTTTCAGTGTTCTACCTTTATTTTTCTTTTCCCCTCCTCCAAGAGAATTTAAAAGCACAGGCTCTGTTTCTCCCAGCTGGAAAAAGCCTGTTCTTTTGTTACAGCTCCACAGAATCCACTGAAATAACTTGGGCTGCAAGAGAAGAATTTCACAGCAGCAGGAAGAATTTAAGTGCCCTAATCCATCACAACTTTTTGTGCCCGTGTGGAAGCTAAAGATTTACAAAAGAAGGCTCTGGGGAGACCTTAGAGCAGCCTTCCAGACCTGAAAGGAGCCTACAAGGTGCTGGGAAAGGGCTTTTGACAAGGGCTTGTAGTGATAGAATGGGAGGGAATGGATTTGAGCTGGAGCATGGGAGATTGGGATGGGAGATTAGGAAGAAATCCTTGACAGTGAGGGTGGGGAGACACTGGCACAGGTTGCCCAGGGAGGTCATAGATGTCCCCTCCCTGGAGGCGTTGAAGGCCAGATTGGACGAGGTCTTGATCAACCTGGTCCAGTGGGAGGTGTCCCTGCCCCATGGCAGGGGGTTGGATTATCTTTAAGGTGCTTCCAACCCAAACAATTCTATGGATCTGTGAACTGCTCAGGATTGGCACAGGCTGCCCAGGAGGTGGTGGAGTCCCCATCCCTGGAGGTGTTCCATAAACCTGTGGTCATGGCACTTGGGGACATGTAGCCACGGTGGTGTTGGGTTGAAGGCTGGACTGCATGATCTTGGGAGGTCTTCTCCAGCTGAAACAATCCTCTGCTTCTCTGATTCTCTGACCCAAGTGGACATCATCACAAGGGCTTACTCAGCTGGGGCCTGGCAAGCGCTCCAGCAGGATTATTTGCTGCTCTGACAGTCTGAGCTGTTTTGGCTGAGCACATTCATATCTGTCCTACCACAGAACTTGGATTCTGAGCTCATCACTAACCTGCTGAAAATGGCTTTTGGAAGATTAGGTCAGAATCACCAGAGCCACTTTCATTTGGCAGCTGCTGGGCAGGTTTGTTTGAAAGGGTTTAGCAAGTAAAGCTCTCCCCTGCTCTCACCTAACGCTGCTGCACTGTGTGCAGCTGTCTAGGATTTGCAGTTCATATCTCTGGCCTCATTACACATCAAACAGCATGATGTGACCAGAAAATTAAGAGTGCTTTAATGAAGAGATGAAGCCCAAAGCTCTCAGCTTCACAGCAACTCTGATTTATTGATGCAGGTGCCTAAAAAAAAAAAATAAATAAGCCAGACCTGAAACTCAAAAAAGGGGCAAAGGAAAGGGAGGAGAAAAGATTTTGTTTGCTTTTGGAGGGAACATTTCATTGTGGAGATCTCATTGTGAGCATCTCATTGTAATTAATTACTGTGCACTATTAGTGAGGTAAACTGGAACTGCACATGACTTGAGGAAAGTTGCCCAGGGAAGAGATTTAGACTGGATGTGAGGAACAAGTTCTACACCATGAGGGTGCTGGAACATTGCAACAGGTTGCCCAGGGAGGTGGTTGAGGCCCCAGCCCTGGAGATCTTCAAGGTGAGGCTGGAGAAGGCTGTGAGCAGCCTGCTCTAGTGGAAGATGTCCATGCTGACTGCAGGGGGTTGGATTGGATGAGCTTTGGAGGTCCCTTCCAACCCAAACCATTCTATGAAGCTGTGGCTGCTCCCTCCCTGGAGGTGTTGAAGGCAACCTGCTCTAGTGGGAGGTGTCCCTGCCCATGGCAGGGGGGCTGGAATTAAAGGTCCTCTCCAACCCAATGCATGAAGTTATTTAACTGAAGGGAAGCCAGACTTATCTCAGCCACTTAAGGCAAGAATACATCCTTGGGCATATTTCTTTCAACAAGTGGGACTGTAACTGTTGCTGCACCAAAGGGCACTGCCTACCTCCTCCTGTCCTCCTAGTAACCACATTTCACTCAACTCAACATTGCAGCGGTTCAGCCCCTGACAAACAATGTCACTTGTGAAGGTGGTGGCTACCTGGGAGAACCTGAGGCTGCAAATGTGCTGCCTGAGTGATAACACTGCCCACTTTCTGACACCCCCAGCCCAGTGTTGAAACCTGCATGTCACCATCAAGCCATTGTTGGGTAAAACATCCCTGCCTCTGTTGACTCTTTGTCGGGAGCCAAGCCAGGAGCATGAATATTAAAGACTTCACCCCACTGAGCCATGCCTGCATGCCATCATCATTAGTGGAAATGAGCCAATTTACAGCCAGCAGCACGCAGGAAGCTGACTGAAACAGATGCCAGTGCATGAGGTTTTATGACAATCCTGACTTTCCCCACCCAACCAAACCTCTCCATGCAGTTTAAGGTCAGATCAGCAGCAGCACTGCAGCAGTGACAGGAGCCTGGGCCCTCCACTCACTGCCTTTTTGTTGCTGAGAAGGCACTATCTCAGGTGAACAAGCAAACGTTTTTATTCCTAGATAAATCCTGATCATTTCAACTCCACTACCACCTGGAATGATCCTAGGTGTCCCTTCCAACCTGGCATTCTGGAATTCTGTGATCATTTGGGACCCTGTGTGAGGGCTTTCACTTTTGGAAGCACTCATTAAAACAATCTAACCCTGTGAAGCCATTCTGTCCACCTTTTGGCTGGACTTCAGACATCACACGAGAGTGCTGCTGTTCAGCAAGCAAGCAGTCACTGGAAAAGCACTGAAATCAAGAGAGAAGCCTCAGAAGGCTACAAGTCCTTCCCTTCTCTTCCCTGAGAAGAGCAGTAGGGATGAAGCTCTAGGTATAAAGAGGTATCAACTCACCAGTTAAAACAGGTGCAGTGACAAGCACCAGAAGGCCAAGAGAAGCCTGAGGACAGGCTGAGGGAGCTGGGGGTGGTCAGCCTGGAAGAGAAGGCTCCAGGGAGACCTCAGAGCAGCCTGCCAGTGCCTGAAGGGGCTACAAGCAGGCTGCAGAGGGAATGTTTGCAAAGGCCTGCAGGGACAGGATGAGGGCAATGGCTTGAAATGAGAGCAGAGCAGACTGAGATTGAATGTGAAGAACAAGTTCTGCAACAGAAGGGTGCTGGAACACTGCACCAGGTTGCCCAGGGTGGTGGTAGAGTCCCCATCCCTGGAGCTATTGTGAGGCTGGAGAAGGCTGTGAGCAACCTGACCTAGGGGAGCATATCCTTGTTGACTGCAAGGGGGTTAGACTGGATGAGCTTTGGAGGTCCCTTCCAACCCAACCCAAACCATTCTGTGATTCCATGATCACAGAAGCCTTACCCCACTGCAAAAGGCCACTGAATGCATCTCTGTGTGCATGTGTCTGAAGCACTCAGCTATACCTAATGCATTTTGCACATCTATTCTAAATCAATTATCCCAGAACTGGGGCAGGGAGGGTGCTAGTTTGGGAGTAAATAGCACTGACACTTTCATGGCAAGAATGGCATGGGAAAACAGGAGCAAAGCAGAACACTGACTTCAACACCCAACTACCTTAGTGAAGCCCTCAGAATGGAGACAGCAGGAGCAGTTCTTAGCCTTTTACCTCTCCCTGACCTGGATGTTTCTCCTCATCATCCAGCATCCAACCAGCAACAGAAGGAGGGGATGCAGTCTCAAGCTGTGTCAGGGGAGGTCTAGGATGGATGTTAGGAGGAAGTTCTTGCCAGAGAGAGTGATTGGCATTGGAATGGGCTGCCCAGGGAGGTGGTAGAGTCACTGTCCCTGGAGGTGTTCAAGACAAGCCTGGATGGGGCACGGAGTGCCAGGGCTTGGTTGATTGGCTAGGGCTGGGTGAGCTTGGAGGGCTCTTCCAACCTGCTCCTATGATTCTATGATCTTCAGCTTCTGGTAAAGCTGGTAGGCACTGCCACCTCTGGGTGTCTGACCCTCTGTCACAGCAGGCAGGTGGCAGTGTGGGAGGGAACCCAAGCTGAATCAGTCACTGATTCACACACCTTAAGCTTACTGAGCAGTCAAACTTGGATGGACAATCCAAAGTTTGCTCTCCTGCCCTGTGAAGTGTTTTGGAGGAGCCCTGAGAGAAGGGCAGGTCCTTTGAGTGTCTCAAGAGAAAAAACGGGGAAAAAACGATTACCACAAGCCTCTGAAGCCACATCTTGAAAGAAGAAAACCTTTCTTACCTTGGCACACTCCACTTTGGCACACTCTGCTTTCTGGCAAGTGACCTGTCCTTCATCACACAGGCAGAAGTGACAGTGGGAACTATTCCACATCTCACCATGGTACCTGACAGTGCCACCATAGAAGCAGCTTCTCCTGGAGGACACACACTCCTCACAGCACTTCCCAGGACGCTGCACTTTGCTCTGCCCCTACAAAAAACAGCAGCAAATCGTGGAGCAGGACTGCCTGGAGCCGTTGGCACAGCAGGAGGTGCTGTCAGTCTGGGTGCAAGAGGGGAATGACTTGGAGCTACCTTCTCACAGGTGAGAGGCTCACAGGTCTCTCTCAGACATCTGACTTCTCCTCTGTGACATGCACACACACTGCAGCTGTTCTTCTTCCACTGCTCACCATGCTGGTCAAAAAGGACATGAGGACAGTTGGTAAATGCCTCTCATAAGTGACCCAACTCTCTCTAGAAATTGGTGCTGCTCAGAATCATAGAAATTTTTTTGCTGGAAAAAGACCTTTAAGGTCATTGAGTCCAACTCTCAACCCAATACAGTCAGGTCACCACCAAACCATGTCCCTCAGCTCCACATCTACAAGTCTTTTTAATCCCTCCAGGGAGGGGACTCCACCACCTCCTTGGGCAGCCTGTTTCAGAGCTTGGCAACTCTTTCTGTGAAGAAATTTTTCCTAATCTCCAACCTAACCCTCCCCTGGCACAATTTCAGGCCACTTGGCTGTCTTTCTATTGCCTGACACTAAGCAGAAGAGCCCAACCCCACCTCACTGCAACCTCCTTTCAGGGAGCTGTAGACAGCAATGAGGTCTCCCCTCAGCCTCCTTTCCTCAGACTGCACACCCCCAGCTCCCTCAGCTGCTCCTCCCCAGCCCTGTTCTCCAGACCCTTCCCCAGCTTCCTTGGACCCTTTCTCTGGACCCGCTCCAGCAACTCAATGTCCTTCTTGGAGTGAGTGGCCCAAAACTGAGCCCAGCATTCAAGGTGTGGCCTCCCCAGTGCTGAGTCCAGGGGGACAATCACCTGCCCAGTCCTGCTGGCCGCACCACTGCTGATCCAAGGTGCAGATGACACCGTGGTGTGTATCTCTCACTAGCTGCAGGCTAGGGACATTGGCAGGGCCTTATCTACTATTATTAGCAAAACCTCCTCATTAGCAGAAATTCCCACATCCCCCCATTCATTAAATAATGCATTAAACTCACTCCAGATGATACCAGCAAAGCTATAAATACTTCAACCTTCACCACTGCTTTCTGCTCTCCTCCCTCAAAGAGAGTGTGAAAAGAAAGTGCCTTGTCTGCTTCACCTTGCAAACTTCCCTTCTGTGCTTGCCAGCAAATCCTTATCTAGGCCTCATTTCTTTCAACTCTTCTGGCTTTCCAGGATGGGAAAAAAAAACATTTAAAAAAAAGCAGCACTAAACTGTCAGTGCCAGCAGAGAGTCAGAATGTGGGGAGAAGATGTGCCAGGATTTCTGTGCCTTTTGGTTTGGCTGCTCAAAGCTTACCTGGTGCACTCTTCCTGATACTGAGCAGGGCTTTGGGACACACTCTGGACAGCACTTGCCAGGAGGCATAACCATAACTTCATCCTAAAGAGAAATCAGCAGAGACAAAGCCAAATCAGAGGAGGGAGAGTTCTTGTGGGGCTCAGCAGCACTGCCTGCAGCCTCAGGCTTTTGGTATCTGTGTGATAGCTCCAAGCCACTCGAGGCTTCATTTTGGCCCGAGATCAGATGCAGGCTTCATAGCATGGAATCAGTGCAGGAAGCTACAAAGATTCTTCCTTCATTTCATTTTCTGAGCTTGCTTGGACAGCAGCTGAGGTTCAGATGTACAGAGAGGTGCACAGATGCAGATCATAGAGCTGGCTTGGTTGGCAAAGCCCTCCAAGATCATCCAGTCCAGCCATGAACACCACCATGGCCATCAAACCATGTCCCCAAGTGCCATGGCCACAGTTTTCTTGAACACCTCCAGGGATGGGGACTCCACCACCTCCCTGGGCAGCCTCTTCCAATCTCTGACCACCTCTGCAGCAAAGAAATTTTGCCTCATCTCCAACCTAACCCTCCTCAGCACAATTTCAGGCCATTCCCTTTCCTTCTGTCAGCTGATAGTAGGGAGCAGAAACCAACCCCACCTTACTAGAGCCTCCTTTCAGGGAGCTGTAGAGAGCACTGAGGTCTGCCCTCAGCCTCCTCTTCTCCACACTGCACAGCCCCAGCTCCCTTAGCTGCTCCTCCCCAGCCCTGTTCTCCAGACCCTTCCCCAGCTTGGTTGCCCTTCTCTGGACATGCTCCAGCCCCTCAATGCCTTTCTGGTAGTGAGTGGCCCAAAACTGGAGTGCCTAAAGACCCCTACAGAATCTAAAGTGCATACATTCAGGGATAGAGAAGCACACTAAAGTAGAAGATGGAGGAAAGGAGAGGTTTTCTCCCTCGTTCTGCCCCATTTTAAGGCTCTGAAGGTGTGATTTCTCCTCACCATCTCTGAGGCATTTGCAGTGCTTCAGTTAAATCCACAGAGCAGACCTGTCTGTGCAGGTGTTCAGATCCTTAAAGCCACATTATCCTAATCCAAACATTTCCATGACTAATTTAAATCAGCTCCTGCATGTCTCAACTCCATCCATCCAAAACACATCTAGGGTTTCCCCTTCACCCAACAATTTGGATCAGTGTAGCTCAGCAGCACCTCCCTCCAGCCACTGCTTTTGACAGGGAGTGAAGAACAGAGTGACAAAAGCACAAGCAAGATGATGTTTGGTATGACAAGAGCAGAGCACATCCTGCTTATGGCTCTTCCATCAGGCACCTTGCCAGGGGAGGGTTAGGTTGGAGATAAGGAAAAATTTCTTTGCTGCAAGAGAGGTCAGGGATTGGCACAGGCTGCCCAGGGAGGTGGTGGAGCCCCCATCCCTGAGGGAGTTCAAGGAAAGTGTGGTCATGGCACTTGGGGCCATGGTTTGAAGGCCATGGTGTAAGGTTGCAGGTTGGACTCAATGATCTTGGAGGTCTTTTTGAACTGAGCCAATTCCATGACCCTATGAACTACCTGGAACACCATCAGACTTGGCCTTCTGCTGCTTTAACTTGGAAGCTCTCAGCCAGTTCTTCTCAGCTACATCACAGCAACACCACCACTGCTGCTGCTTCCCCAGCTGAAATCCTAATGTCTGGCTGATTAACCATTAGTGCAATCAGTCAGCAGGTAACACCAGGCCATTTGAAGCTGGGGGGGGAAGGAGGAATCTAAAGCAGGAATAAATTTGTTTTAATGAGCAGTACTTAGCCAAAGAATACTAATTGAGGATCTCAGGACAAAGCAAAACACAATTAGGATGCAGAGAAACAGGTGGGATTTCCTTCTGGCCAAAAGAGTTAATCGTACAAACATCTGGGCCAGTAATGAAAGCTGGGCAAGCAAGGAGAGGAAAACAGTTTCTGAGCAGTGCTTTTGTTTTTCTCAGTGCCCCAGAGAAGTCTGCTCAGCCAGGACATACATTTCAAGGGAGCTTCTGGGTTGGTAATTGGAGCATGGTAAACAGATTAGAAAATATTTGGGAGAGGGCAGCCTCTAAACTATAAATTCAAGGTCAGGGAGAGGGGGTTCCAGGGAGCCGTTTCCTGCATTTCCTTAGCAGAGTGGTGTTGGAAAGAGGACACCAAGGTCCTTCCCCAGCTTCATTGCCCCTCTCTGGACAGACTCCAGCACCTCAGTGTCCTTGGAGTGAGGGGCCCAAGCTGGAGCCAGGCACTCCACATCATTTCCAGCCATCAAGCCCCTCTGCCCCAGGTGGCTCACCCAGAAGATGTGCTGCTAATTTGTATATCCACATGACAAAGGGACCTTGCCAAGGGCAAGAGGACAGCCACCAGTAGTCCCCAGAGGCTGATGGGTCCTGACCTGGCTGCACAGTAGAGGCTGGCAGGAAGCTGTGAAGCATTGGGTCCCACCATCCCTGCAGATGCATTTGGAGCATGGGCCAAGGTGCCAGTCCTCACCATCTTGGAATAAGTGTCCATCAAATGAGCAGGGCTCTAAGAGACAGGGAAACAACAGGTGGGTTTTGTCCTTGTTGATTTTTATCCCCTTTCCATCACCCATCATCAAACCCCAGATTTTGTGCATGTCAGCATTCAGCACCCTGGTTTGTCAAAGCAGGTAAGCACAGGAACAACCCCACCAGTTCTCAAGGGTTTCAGACTTCAGAGAATCCTAGAATGGTTGGAAGGGAACTCAGAGGTCATCCACTCCAACCTCCCTGCCACAAGCAGGGATGCCTCTCAGCCAGATGTGGTTGCCCAAGGCCTCATCCAACCTGGCCTGGAACATCTCCAGGAAGGAGACAGCCACAACATCCCTGGGCAGCCTGTTCCAAAGTCTCACCACCCTCAGACTAAAGAACTTCTTCCTCACATCCAGTCTAACCCTGCTCTTCCTCAGCTTCAAACCATTCCCCCTTGGCCTGTCTCTAGACACTCTCAGGAGAAGTCTCTCTGCCGAGCTCCCGCAGGATCCCTTCAGCTGTTGGCAGGCAGCTCTAAGGTCCCCCTGGAGTCTTCTCTGCTCCAGGCTGAACACCCCTGAACAAGCCTGTCCTCATAGGAGAGGTGCTCCAGCTCTTGGATCACCCTTGTGGCCTTCTCTGGGCTTGCTCACTTCTGGGCACACTAGAACTGGACTTGTGCATTAAGGTTTCTGGATGCACTTCTCCCACTGGACTTCTACAAGAGGTAGCCAAGAGCTCAGGCCTTTCTGGAACTTGCAGTTGGACTCTGTAAGTGCCAAAGGTGCCCTCAGCACATAACAAATGGCTGCATCTTTTTTTCTCAGCTTTCAGACTCCAAAGCAAGGAGGCATTGGGCACATCTGCTCACTGCTTAAAGCTGATCACTTCCTTTTGGCCTACAGGCAAAGCTGTCAAAACTGTAAACATGGCAGCAAGTCAGAGAGAGTGAAGAGACACCCACCCTGGCCACCACAACTGGAAACAAAGAGAAAACCTTTCCAGATTTGAGGCTCAGAGGAGATCTCCAGTGCTCCACAGCTGGGATCACCACCAGTGCCCCACTCCCACCCCATACTCACGTCCAGGCCCCACACATTTGGGGCAGCAGGATCCCTCAGCAGTGTATTGCAGCTCTCCTGGTCCACAGGTGAGGGCTGGGCAGGCTGTGGGGGTGCAGCTCACCTTTCCCCGGGCACAGGAGCACCAGGCACATCCCGAGCTGGCCCACTGGGTGCCATGCTGCAGGGCACAACACAACCAAAGGCAGAGAAAACACAGGTGTGAGTCCAGCTGCACAGCTGCTGGAGGGCAAAGCCTCCCTTCACAAGGAGAATGGGNCTCCAACCCGTCCCTGCCATTATTGAATGGGGAGCCCAGAACTGGACACAATATGCCAGATGTGGGCTCACCAGAGCAGAGCAGAGGGGGACAAGAACCTCCCTCAATCTGCTGGCCACACTCTTCTTGAGGCACTCCAGGATGCCCTTGGCCTTCTTGGCCACGAGGGCACACTGGAGGCTCGTGGCTGTCCTGTTGTCCACCAGAACTCCCAGTTCCTTTTCCTCAGAGCTGCTGCCCAACAGACCAGCCCCCACCATGGGGTTGTTCTTCCCCAGGTGCAGGCCTTTACACCTGCCCATGCTGAATTTCTTTCCATTCCTACACTCTTCATTAGACTTTACCCCATTGGGCAGCTCCATGAACTGTCCTGCACACCAGCTAAGCATCCTGCACTGATGGGAAGCAAACAGCTGAGAACTGGAGAGGATCCCCTCTGCTGAGGAAGCTGACAGAGCACTCACACTGTGGACCTGTCCTTCATGCTGGCACAGCCCTTCAGCTCGGGAGGCACAGTGTGGGCAGCACTTGTTGGGGGCTATTTGCAGCACTTCTCCCTGCAAAGACAGAAGAATCCAATGAGCAGCTGGCATGAAATCACAGAATTATAGAATCAGGGTGCCAGGTTGGAAGGGACCCTGAGGATCATCTGCCCCAGCCTTTCTAGGTTACTCTGGAGGTGAATGGCTCAGGTTGGAAGGGACCTCAGAGATCACCCACTCCAACCCTGGTGCCATGGGCAGGGACACCTCTCAACTAGACTCAGCTGCTCAAGGCCTCATCCAACCTGGCCTTGAACATCTCCATGCAGGAGGCAAACACAACTTCCCTGGGCAGCCTGTTCCAGAGTCTCACCACCCTCACACTGAAGAACTTCTTACTAAGATCCAGTCTAACCCTGCCTTCCCTTAGCTTCAAACCATTTCCACTTGTCCTGTCTCTAGACATCCTCAGGAAAAGTCTCTCTGCAGCCTTCCTGCAGGATCCCTTCAGCTGTTAGCAGGCAGCTCTAAAATCCCCCTGGAGTCTTCTCCTCTCCAGACTGCACACCCTCAGCTCCCTCAGCCTGTCCTCACAGCAGAGCTGCTCCAGCCCTTGGATCATCTTTGTGGCCTCCTCTGGACTCACTCCAGCAGCTCTGTGTCTTTCTTCTGCTGGGGACACCAGAACTGGACGCAGGATTGGAGGTGAGGTCTCAGCAGAGCAGAGCCAAGGGGCAGAATCCCCTCTCCTCCCCTGCTGCCCACACTCCTCTGACTGCAGTCCAGCACACAGCTACCTGCTGGGCTGCATGAGGGCACTTCTGGCTCCTGAGGAGCTTCTCATCAACCAACATCCCCAAGGCTTTTTCTTGAGGGCTACTCTCAACTCACTCTTACTATTTTCATTATCTCTACTTCTTATTACCATTATTACCTTAGTTACCATTATCAGCTGTGCCAGGATACCACTCCTCTTTAGCTCAAAACTTCCTAGTATTTCACCCTTGCTTTTACCAATACAAAGGGATAATAATGGGGGAAAACCAGGCAGAATCAGAATTCTCTGGCATCTTGGTGAAGATTTTCACCTTCTTCCTCAAGCCCTGCAATGGCATTGGCAGTGCCTCTTCAAACACTGCTTTCCATTGCCACTCATGCATGCTACCCCAGGAATCCAGATGTCAATGCAGGCCCAATTCCGTGGCCAATTAGCTGTAACCAGTAATGAAGGCTCAGACAGAGAGGCAAACAGAAGACCAGGAAAGCTCAGAGACAATCACAAGGCAGAAGAACCTGGAGGCCAGACAAGCTCAGCTCTGTCGTTGCTCACCCGAGTGGAAAGCCTTCATCTGCGTGTTTGAGGCAGCCCCAGCTCCACCTTCAAATGAAGGGTGACTGGAAGCTGGGCTCATGCTGGGAGGTCTGAACCCAACTCAGAGGCTTCCTCTGGGGAACCAGATCACTTTGGTCACAATCTGTCCCAGCAGCAAGCCTCTGGCTGCACAGTGGTGAAGGAGACAAAGGCTTCACGCGCTGGGTTGGGTTTGTGTGTGGCTCGCACAAGGCTTGTGGCAATGAGAAGTGGCTGTGCCTGACCCTGGGCACTCAAACAAACCCTGGGAGACCCAGCAGGGTTCCATTGCCCCCTCTTGCTTCCCTCAAACCCTGCAGTGATCAGACTTCTCCAAGGGAGCCAGGGGGAGGCAGCTGAGCCCAGAAACTTGATCCAGCAGTTGTCACCACAGTGCACAAAGACAAGCGAGCAGCTCTTCTCTGCCAGCTCCTCCTGAAAACCACCTCAGGCTGCACTCTCTTGGGGTGTCCCTCTTAATCCAAGAGCAGCTTTGCTGCCACAGGGGCTGTAGGACCAACTATCCCACAATCCCATCACACCTTTACATGTAGCAGCATGGTGGACCCACAGAAGTGTTTTGACTGTTCTAGGGGTTTAAAGTAGAGGAAAACTGGGAGCTTCAGAGTGCTCTGCCAATTGCCCAACCACACAGAACAGGTCAGCTGCCACTTGGACACTTGCAAGCCCTTCCTTACCTTCTGAAAGTCACACTGAGGGTGTTTGCAGACAGTGGGTTCACAGGTGACAATATTGCTGTGGCAGTGGCAGCTCTGGCAAGAATCTGGCTTCCAAATGGTGTCGTTCTGCAAACAGACATCAGGTTTGAGTTAGAGCCACAGAGCACAAGGAGTGTCCTACCTGAGACAGCAGCAAATGGCTCCAACAGCTCAGTGTGGACAGACTGCAAGGGGGGAGGCTGACACAGACATAGTCATGGAATCCTAGAATGGGTTGGGTTGGAAGGGACCTCCAAAGGTCATCCAGTCCAATCCCCCTGCAGTCAGCAGGGACATCCTCCACTACAGCAGATTTCCCAGAGCCTTATCCAGCCTCACCTTGAAGATCTCCAGGGTTGGGGCCGCCCTGGGCAACCTGGTGCAGTGTTCCAACACCCTCCTGGTGCAGAACTTGTTCCTCGCATCCAATCTCCATCTGCTCTGCTCTCATGTCAATCCATTTCCCCTCATCCTGTCCCTGCAGGCCTTTCCAAACAGTCCCTCTACAGCCTGCTTGTAGCCTCCTTCAGGTACTGGCAGGCTGCTCTGAGGTCTCCCATAAGCCTTCTCTTCTCCAGGCTGCACACCCCCAGCTCCCCCAGCCTGTCCCATAGCAGAGCTTCTCCAGCCCCCTCATCATTTTCATGACCTTCCTCTGGACTCTCTCCATCAGGTCCNGGGGGGGCTGGATTTAACTGAAGGCTTTTAAATCCAGATTAATAACTAGAAGCATAGTGATAGTCTCATTCAGACCCAGTATGTAGTTACTGGTTGCTTCCTTAAGCTGCCAGAGAAAAGGGACTTGGTGTGGGTGAAGGGGAAGTGCAGAGGAGCAAGATGTTAGCATGGGGAGGGGGTGACAGGCAGACCTAGCTGCTCCTCTGGGATGCTGCTGCTGTTTGGGATCAGGATGGCTGGAAATCAATGTTCAGAAGGAAAGAGAAAGAAGGGTTTGGTCTCCAAGCATCCTACTGGAGGTAATGAATGCCAAGTGGCTGCTCAGACCTTGGAGAAGCCAGCAGGAGGGAAGGAGAAGTCTGGCAAGCACCCAAGCAAGGGGATGAGGGTCTGAGCTGCCTTATGAAAGCATGTTGGCAGCGTGAGATCGTGACCTCAGCACAAAGGGAATGGAAAAGAGGTCAAGTAGGGGTGATGGAAATCCTTGTGAATTAGCTGTGGGTGTTCCAGCTGGGTGCACTGATGGAGTGCTGGTGACAGCTGCTTGCAGATCTGCCTGTCTGCTTGGTCAGAGTCCCCTTCCTAGCATTTTGGAGTAAGTGTGGCCAGGTAGAGCCTGCCCATACCTGGCCAGACATTCAGCACTTTGGACTAAGTCAATCTAGTTGCATCTTTACACCTTCCTTGCCATCCTCCACCTTCGGAGCCCTCAACATAGGAAGGATATGGACCTGGTGGAGGGAGTCAACAGGAGGGTCACAAAGATGATCCAACCTCCTTTCAGGGAGTTGTAAAGAGCCAGAAGGTCTCCCCTCAGCCTCCCCTTCTCCAGCCTAAACACCCCCAAGTTCCCTCAGTTGCTCCTCACCAGCCCTGTTCTCCAGACCCTTCACCAGCTTGGTTTCCCTTCCCTGGACCCACTTCAGCCCCTTAATGTCCTTCTTGGGGTGAGGAGCCCAAAACTGAACCCAGGATTCACATTTTGACCTTACCAATGCCTACCTTTTTGGTAGACACCTGAAGAGCTGCTGCACATCTACCTTACATCTTCTCCAAGGCACAGTAAGCTCAGTGGACAAATTACCTCCTACAACTTCAGCATTGAATTCCTATCCTGTTAAGGGTGTTTTTATTAAGCCAAATTGAAGGAGCTTTTCCCTTCTGAGTGCTAATATAATTAACAGGATAAATAACAAACTGCTCTGCACTGAGCACTTTGAAGATGGAAAGCACTCCTTAAAGCACCAAGCAATGCCATCTTAATTGACTGATTCTTTGGATTTCCCCACAGCAAAAAGACTTGAAAATGCTGCAAGAAGAGATGTCTGCATCATTTGGCTGCTGTGTAGAACAGGGGCCAAAAGAGAGCAAGATCTGCTCACAAACCTTCAGAGCTCACAGGCAGGCAAACACAAGATGAAATACAATAAAGCCCCAAGACACAGGAGCACAGTGCAGGGTTTGGAGAATACTGATGAGAGAGGCAAGAGAGACAGCAAAAGAGCTGCATGTGAAGAAAAGGCTGAGAAGGAGGCAAGAAAGCAACCAGGAGGAGCTGCACATGAAGAAAAGGCTAGGAGGAGGAGGTCAGAAAGCAACCAGGAGGAGCTGCACATGAAGAAAAGGCTAAGAGAAGATGGAGGCAAGAAAGCAACCACAAGTAAAAGCAAAGGAGGGCTGAAGCAAGGAATAAGCTGAAGCGACAAGGAACAGGTAGAGAGTGGAAGTGGGAGCCCTGAGTGGCTGTGAGCACTCACAGATTGCTGTTCACAGAATCACAGAATGGTAGGAGTTGAAAGGACCTCTGGAGATCATCCAGTCCAACTCTCCTGCCAGAGCAGGATCACCTTGGGCAGGTCACACAGAAACATATCCAGAAAGACATCTTGAAACACATCTTGAAAGACTCCAGAGAAGGAGACTCCACAAGCTCCCTGGGCAACCTACTCCAGGGCTCTGCCACCCTAACAGCTTTAACTCACGTTGAGGTAGAACTTCTTGGGTTCCACTTTGTGTCCCTTCCCCCTTGTCCTATCACATTTATCAGAGCACAGAAAGACCTAAACGAAGTTGGAGAATTCACTAAAAGAAAGACCTTGAAACGCTGCAGCAGGTCCAGAGAAGGCAGCAAAGCTGGGGCAGGGTCTGGAGAACAGGTCTGGTGAGGAGCAGTTGAAGGACCTGCGGTTGTTCAGCCTGGAGAAGAGGGGGCTGAGGGGAGACCTCATTGCTCTCTACAACTCTCTGAAAGGATGTTGCAGTGAGGTGGGGTTGGGCTCTTTTCCCTAGTATCAGGTGATAAGATGATAGGAAATGGCCTCAAGTTGCACCGGGGAGGTTTAAGTTGGACATCAGAAGAAATTGCTTCACTGAAAGGCATCTCAAAGCCTGGAACAGGCTGCTCAAGGAGGTGGTGGAGTCCCCACCCCTGGAAGTGTTTCCAAGAGGAAGAGATGTGGTGAGGGCCATGGTTTAGCCTCAGAATTGGTAGAGTTAGAAAACAGCTGGATTGATGATCTTAGAGGGCTTTTCCAACCAAGAAGATTCTGTGATTCTAAATCTCTTTAACCACAACTTCTTGACTTGCTGCCATAACCCCACAGAGCTGCACCTGTTCCTCCTCTGCCTTGGTAAAAACTCCACCCAACAAATCAAAAATAATTGGAGTCTGCTATTAATAAGCAAAAAGCCTCTGTAATGTGATCAGAGTCTGCTTAGCACGGGGGCTCAGCACACCACACAACAACCCAGACTCTATTCTGGTGCAGTGGCTGTGGAAGGAAGAGGCATCCAACAATTGGCTTCCACCCTGCTCCCCTGCTCCCCTTCCATTTCTTACAGCTTCGTGGAAATATTCAACCAATCCCTACTATGCTGCTGGATGCTGGATTGTCCTCTGGAGCATGCCAGGCTTGTGGAGCTGCTCCTCTGCTCGCTGCTGTTGCTGCAATTACCAAGCAGGGTGGAGGCAGCAGACTACAGCTGAAGCCTTGATGTCAGCCAGAAACTGAGCTCGAGGCTCATGGATACATGGAATGGGTTGGGCTTCAAGATCATTCAGTCCAAACTCCTGCAGGGACACCTCCTACTAGCCCAGGTTGCTCAAGGACTCATCCAGCGTGGCCTTGAATGCTTGCAGGGAGAGGGCATCCACAACCTCCCTGGGTAACCTGTGCCAATGTCTCCCCACCCTCACTGTCAAGAATTTCTCTCTAATCCCCAGTCTCTATCTCCCCTCTTCCAGCTCACAGCCACTGCCCCTCACCCTGTCACTCCCAGCCCTTGTCAAAAGTCCCTCTCCAGCTCTTCTGTAACCCCCCTGAGATATTGGAAGGCTGCTCTAAGGTCTCCCTGGAGCCTTCTCTTCCCCAGGCTGAGCAGCCCCAACTCTCCCAGCCTGTCCCCATAAGAGAGGTTCTCCAGCCCTCTGAGCATCTTCATGGCCTCCTCTGCACCCACTCCAGCTGAGGGATGTGGTTTAGTCAAGGAGCTGTCAGTCTTAGGCTAATAATTGGACTGGACCTTCAAAGTCTTTTCCAATGCAGGCATTTCTGTGACTCAACAAATCCTCCTCTGCTAGAGCCAACTAAGGGAGGGCAGCCATCAAGTGTCTGGGCATTAAAAACACCAAAGTGCCCTGCTGAAACAGCAGGCAGAGCCCAGGGCAATCACACTTTGGGTAACAATTACCAAGCATCACTCAGCAGCTGCCAAATGAGGAGACTTGGCAGTGCAGGAGCTCTGCTTTCATTGATCAGTTCCAGTCCAAAGAGCCAGCAACTGGCAGAATAAACACAAAGGGAAGGGAGGCTCTGTGGGGATGCCCATTAATGGAGTGATGAAGAGATGAAAGTCATTCAGAGGCATTCTCCTGCCTAGGATCAGGTGATAAGAGGAGGAGAGGCAATGGTCTGAGATTGTGCCAGGGTAGGGTCAGGTTGCAGATAAAGAAAATTTTCATTCCTGCAAGAGTGGTCAGGGATTGGCACAGGCTGCCCAGGGAGGTGGTGGAGTCCCCATCCCTGGAGGGGTTCAAGCAATGTGTGGCCATGGCACCTGGGGCCGTGGTGGTGGTGGGTTGAAGGTTGGACACGGTGATCTTGGAGGTATCTTCCAAGCAAAACAAATCTCTGACTCTAGGATTGATGCCATCTGGCCATGACCAAGCCCTTGGTGCAGCTGCCTTTGCTGCAATGCACTTAGAAAGGGCTCACAGGGAGATGATCATTAAACAAGAAAGCTTTTTTCCATCCAGTTTCTTCCGCTGCAAATCTTTTCCATGCCAAATCAAGTGTGAAGTTTGGTGAACCACACACACCAGCAATTCTCCTTAGCATCCAAAAGAACATTTAGGGTCCTCCTGCTGCTTTTCTCCCCCTAACCTGCCAAATGGTAGATTTCAAACATCCTCCCCTCAATGAGTTCTGAATGGATATCAACCTCAGAGTGTTTGACTGAACAGCTGCTGAAAGAGGGAGGGAATTTAAACTGACCCTGCTCAGGGCTCTGATGCCAGCAGTTATGACGATACAGTTCCTGATACTGGAGCTGCAGCAGTCACAGTCTCCATTGCTTCAGTGTAGCTGCAGGTGTACCTAAGGCAGAGTGCAGCTTTACCTACCCAAGAGCACCATGGAGGTGATGTTTTACTCCCTTAAAATGATGCTGTTCATTTGAGAATCAGGGAATCATAGAATGATAGGGGCCAGACCTCTGGAGATCATCCAGATGCCAACTCCCTGGTGCCGACCTGCAGGTCTAGCTGATCTTGGTGAGACACTGGCACAGGTTGCCCAGGGAGGTAGTGGATGTGCCCTTCCTGGAGGTGTTCAAGGCCAGGTTTGATGAGGTTTTGAGAAACCTTGGTCTGAGGCCTTTGTGAGTGCCATGGACAGAGGCACTGAGTACAGCCTCAGCAAGTTTGCTGACCACACCAAGCTGTGTGGTGCTGCTGACAGCTGGAGGGCAGGGATGGCATCCAGAGGGACCTGGACAGGCTGCAGAGGTGGGCACAAGCCAACCTCATCAGGTTCAACAAGACCAAGTGCAAGGTCCTGCAGCTGGGTTGAGGTAATCCCAAGCACCAATCCAAGCTGGGCAGTGCCTGGCTGGAGAGCAGCCCTGAGGAGAGGGACTTGGGGGTGCTGGTGGAGAAGCTCAACATGAGCCAGCAGTGTGCACTTGCAGCCCAGAGAGCAACCAGAGCCTGGGCTGCAGCAGGAGTAGTGTGGGCAGCAGGTCAAGGGAGGTGAGTCTCCCTCTCTGCTCCGCTCTGGTGAGACCCCACCTGGAGTACTGCATCCAGTGCTGGAGCCCCTGGGACAAGAGGGATGTGGAGATGCTGCAGTGTGTCCAGAGAAGGGCCACGAGGATGCTCAGAGGGCTGGAGCTGCTCTGCTGTGAGGACAGACTGAAAGAGTTGGGGCTGTGCAGTCTGGAGAAGAGGAGGCTCCCAGGTGACCTTCTTGTGGCCTTCCAGCATCTGAAGGGGGCTACAAAAAAGCTGGGGAGGGACTTTTTAGGCTATCAGGAGTGACAGGACTGGGGGGAATGGAGCAAAGCTGGAGGTGAGGAGATTCAGCCTGGAGGTGAGGAGGAAGTTCTTCAGCATGAGAGTGGTGAGAGCCTGGCATGGGTTGCCCAGGGAGGTGGTTGAGGTCCCATCCCTGGAGGTGTTTGAGGCCAGGCTGGCTGAGGCTGTGGGCAGCCTGATCTAGGGTAGGGTGTCCCTGCCCATGGCAGGGGGGTTGGAGCTGGATGATCCCTGTGGTGCCTTCCAACCCTGACTGATTCTGTGATTCTATGACGTGTGCTAGTGGGAGGTGTCTCTGCCCATGGCAGGGGGGTTGGAAGTGGATGATCTTTAAGGTCCTTTCCAACACAAACCATTCTATGAAGCTATGAATCTTTAAGGTGCCTTCCAAACCATTCCACAATTCTATGGAACAAGTTATGCTGGGTCAGATGCTTCAGCACTGACTGCATCTGGCTGGGGCAGAGTGAACAGAAGAGGCTGAGCTTTTTCTCCCATTTCTCCCCAAAAGATCAGGGCATGAAAACCACTGCAGCTCAGCCAGCTAACTCAGCAAAGAAAGGAAATACCCTTCAGCAAAAGTCATCTGCAACAGGCCCTCAAAGCACTGCACTGGATGAAACATAACTCTGCTGCTGCTTCTTGAAGGCACCAATGCACTCTAGAGCCATTTTACAAGCCACTTGAACAAATATATTGGTATCTCCAGCTCCAAGCTGGATATTTAGGGGACATCCTTTCAAAGTGCAAAGCGAGGAATTACACACCTCAAATCCCACTATAGTGGCTGTGGATCCAAGCACAGCAATCCCTCATACAGCTCCCAGAAAACACAGCCCTTTATGTCCTTATCTTCCATCTCTGCTCCCTCCACAGCAGATCAATAAACTGCTTCTCTCTCTCCTTCAAAGGGGGAATTGGCCCCCTGCAACAGCCATTCATCTTAGTGAACAAAGGCTTCATTAATGCTTAAAAAAAATGGGGAGGAGAAGCCTGGAGAAGAGGTGAAGGCTGTAGAAGAAAGGGTTTTGCAGGGTGCCTCCATGTCAGAGAATCACAGAATGGTTTGAGTTGGAAGGGACCTCCAAAGGTCATCCAGTCCAACCCCCCTGCACTCAGCAGGGACATCCTCCACTAGAGCAGGTTGCTCACAGCCTTCTCCAGCCTCACCTTGAGTATCTCCAGGGATAGAGCCTCAACCACCTCCCTGGGCAACCTGGTGCAGTGTTCCAGTACCCTCACGGTGTAGAACTTGTTCCTCGCATCCAAACTCAATCTGCTCTGCTCTCATTTCAAACCCTTGCCCTCAGCCTGTCCTTGCCAACAGTCCCTCTGCAGCCTGCTTGTAGCCCCCTTCAGGCACTGGCAGACTGCTCTAAGGTCTCCCTGGAGCCTTCTCTTCTGCAGGCTGATCAACCCCAGTTCCCTCAGCCTGTCCTCATAGCAGACTAGTCCTCTAGCACTGCTTCAAGAGCTCCTGGTTCACTGGTGGCTGTCAGGATTTAACAAGTGATAATTTTATGACCACACAAATGGAAATTAATGGCAGCAAAAGGTTGGCAACAGCTTAGGAGTTTACTCAAAACAGGCAGGCTCGGTGCTGCCTTCTGTTACAAATGATTCCATTAATTGGCTTTGGCACACAGGAACTACAGCCTGGAAAACAAAATTAGGCTGAAAACAATCCAAAAAGGGCATAGATTCTGTATGGGTTTGTGTGCATCCAAGAAGGTCTTCGTGATCTTTTTTCATAGATAAGAAATTAGGAAGAAATTCTTGACAGTGAGGGTGGGGAGACACTGGCACAGGTTGCCCAGGGAGGCTGTGGATGCTCCCTCCCTGGAGGTGTTCAAGGCCAGGTTGGATGAGGCCTTGAGCAAGCTGGGCTAGTGGGAGGTGTCCCTGCCTACGGCACAGAGTTGGAACTGGATGATCTTTAAGGTCCCTTCCAACCCAGACCAAGTGGATGATCCTTAAGGTCCCTTCCAACCCAGACCAAGTGGATGATCCTTAAGGTCTCTTCCAACCCGGACCAAGTGGATGATCCTTAAGGTCCCTTCCAACCCAGACCAAACCATTCTCTGAGGAGCAGCTGAGGGAACTGGGGTCATTTAGTGTAGAGGAGGGTGCTGGCCACTCAGCATCCCTGTACCCCAGCACTTCCACCACATCCAATACCAAATATCCTTTTACTACAATAAACCTGAAAGCCACCCAGTGCCAAAGCACCATTCCATCAGGATCTCCTGTAACAGAGATCAAGGAGATTGACTCATGACACTGAAGACCTTGACAAGATCACAGATTCATAGAACTGTTCGGATTGGAAAGGAACTTAAAAGATTATCCAATTCTAGCCCCCTGCCATGGGCAGGGACACTTTTCACCAGACCAGGTTGCTCAAGACCTCATCCAACCTGGCCTCCAACACCTCCAGGGAGGGGGCATCCACAAACTCCCTGGCTAACATGTTCCAGTGTCTCACTACAATCAGCCACATCTGGTTTACAATTTCAACTGTAGTTTGGCACCAGACATTGCAACAAAGGTTCAAGAGGAAGGAGCAGAAACAAAAATTGCTTTGCCAGTGGATGCAGTGAAGATAAAAAATAGCTCCAGGGCTGGAAAGGGTGGTGAGATGACTCATGAACCATTGCTCTTCAGGGAGGCAGGGATAAGAAACAGTTGCTTAAGGCATTTAAACTCCCTCTGAGAGACAGATAAGAGAGAAAGGAAAGAGCAGAGCAGGGCTGGTCTCAGCAGGAGGAGCGCCATGGTGTTAATTAGCAGGACTGGCCATCAGTCATTAATAAATCAAATAACCCTTTGAGAAATGGCAGCAGCCATCAGGAAATAAATTGCAAAATGATGATTGCAGGATCTAGTTTGTATTCTCCAGGAAAAAAAAAAAACAAACAAAAAAAACCAAAAAAACCCAGACTATTTGACTGCCCAGAGTAGAAACAAGCTAAGGGACAAGGATCACAACCACCTCTGCAGCTCATGCAAGTGGATTTAGCTCTCACTTCCCCTTCTCAGTACTCAACATCTTCTTCAGAATAAGCCTGGACAAGAAGCTACCTGAGCAAGAAGCTTGGGAACAACTTGAGCTTGAAATGGTGACATTAGCAGTATGGGTAAGAAAGAGCAGATGCAGGAGCACTTATTTAGACTCCTGAAAGCAGACTGGGTGCTTCTTAAATCTCTGTGATGCTGAAGGCTTTAAAAAGGGACAGTTTTATACCAAAGCACTTCTCTCCTTCACTGTTGTGTTGTCTTGATCTACAGAAGCTGCTCTACAAAACATTCAAAGGCGGCATAACAGATGCATCCCATAAGCTCAGGCTGAAGAAGAAAAAGGATCTTCCCTCCATCCTCAGGCATGCAAGAATGGGCTGGATGTTACTGAAGCACCACCTGAGAAGTTGCTTTGGTTAACTCTTGTCATTCTGCTCACTTAGGGAGCTGAAATGAGGGCTTGCTAATGATGTGTTTTCTCAAAGCACAGCTCCTGGGTGCACAGAACCTCAGGCATCGCTGCCCACCCATGTTCAGAGACAGGAGGCTACCAGGGAGCTTTCATCGCATCCCTCTCAGTGCTGCCATGGATATTTGGCAGCCCTGAAGCTTGCTCACTGCCATGCTGTGAGCTGATTCTTGTCCTGCTGCTTCATGCTTGGCTAGCAGTAACTGCTGCCTCCTTACAGATTACAATCATAGAATGGGTTGGGCTGGAAGGGAGCTCCAAAGGTCAGCAGGGACAGCCTCCACTAGAGCAGACTGCTCACAGCCTTCTCCAGCCTCACTAAGTCTCCAGGGATGGAGCCTCAACTACCTCTCCCTGGGCAACCTGTTGGAGTGTTCCAACACCCTCATGGTGCAGAACTTGTTCCTCACATCCAATCTCAATTTCCTCTTCTCCAATTTCAAACCATTGCCCCTCAGCTTGTCCCTGCAGGCCTCTGCAAACAGTCCCTCTGCAGCCTTCTGGTAGCCCCCTTCAGGCACTGGCAGCCTGCTCTAAGGTGTCTCCTGGAGCCTTCTTCTCCAGGCTGAACAACCCCAGCTCCCTCAGCCTGTCTTTGTAGCAGAGGTGCTCCAGCCTCTTGATCATTTTGATTGTGGCCTCTTGTACCACTAATGCCAGTCTGTGGTGACAGGACAAGGGGCAGTGGAGCAGGGGATCATCCAAAACCTGAGAGCCTGTGAAGAATGTTAATCCAGCCTCGCTCTGTGACCCCAGCTAAGCCCTGCTACGTGCACTCAAAGAACTGACATTAAGATGCCTGGCAAGGGCCTGGTTTGGAAAAAGGCTTTGGGTGTGGGGGAGGGAAGCAGTTTCCACATCTTCCTGTAATGTCTTTCACATAATGCTGTAACATCTTTCAGACCTCCCTCTAATGCCCTTCTTTCCTGGTATTTCTCCTTCCTCCTCCCTGCCATTCTCCCACTTCTCATCGCCATCGTGCATTACATTTGGAATATTCAGGGCATTTGACTTCACCTACCCTTTCCCACTTGCTCCTGCACTCATTTTGTTTTGTTGGCCACCTCTGCTACTTGCTGTAACTTCTCCAAACTTTGCCATCTCCCCCCGGAGGCATTCAATAACAGTTTGGACACAGCACTTGAAGCCATCCCCCCTTGTCCTGTCACTTACAGAAGAGTCACCACAGCCAGCATAGCACTGAAGAAAACCTGAAGCTCAGGCATGCTCAGGATGAAAAATGACATCACCTTTCCTCTCCAGAATGTCTCCCCTTGGATGCTGTGCCCTAATTCTTAACTGGTCACGCACCCGATCCCGAGAGCCAAGCTGTGGAGCTGGGCAATGCCAACGTCACAGCAACCAGCTTTCATATTTCAGATGGATGGCTCTGGCAAGTCCCTTCCTTCCAGATGTCACTGACATTTCACAGAGAGGCAGAAGAAAAGTGATGGATGCAAGATGGAAGTTCTAGGAGGAGCAGCCTGTCACACACAATACTCCTGGCTCATCCACTGCTCCAGCAGAAGAGCAAACGGCACAGATTCGAAGGACGCAGACAGGAGCAGCCCAACTCAAGCTACCTAGGGAAGTTTTTTGGCTGCAGTGTGCCCCTTGGCAAGATCATCTTAACCAAGAGTATCAGGCATGCATGATTTAGTAGCTTACAGCTACACAATCAGCTTGAGCTCCCCAAAGTCTCCAAACTCTGTCCCCAGGATCCAGGTCTACCTGTTGCAAACTCAAGGTGTTGAGTACAGCTAAGCTCTGAACCACATCAGAGTTGAAGGAAAGAAGTCAGAGTTTGGTCAGTGGGACAGAGTCTAGTCAGAGGCCTGTGTCTAGTGGGGTCCCTCAGGTGTTGGTACTGGGACCAGGACTGTTCAATATATTAATCACTGACCTGGATAAGGACACAGAGGTCACTAGCAGCAAGTTTGCTGATGGCAACAAACTGGGAGCAGAGGCTGACACCTCCTCAGGCTGTGCTGCCATTGAGTCCTGGACAGGCTGGAGAGCTGGGCAGGGAGAAATGGAATCAAATCCAACAAGGACAAGGGTAGAGTCTTGCATCTGGGGAAGAACAACCTCATGGACCAGTAGAAGCTGGAACTGACCTGCTGGAGAGCAGCACAGGGGAAAGGGACCTGGGGGTCCTGGTGCACAGAAGGATGCTCATGAGCCAGCAACATGCCCTTGTGGCCAAGAAGGCCAAGGGCGTTAAAAGGTGTCCTGTGAGTAGTCAAGAGAGGTTCTAATCCTCCTCTACTCGGCTCTGGTGAGGCCAAATCTGGAATATTGTGTGCGGTTCTGGGCCACTCAGTTTAAGAAGGACCTCAGGGAACTACTTGGAAGAGTCCAGCACAGAGGCACAAAGCTGCTGCAGGCAGTGGAACATCTCCCTGTGAGGACAGGCTGAGGGAGCTGGGGCTGGGAGCAGAGGAGCCTGAGGTGACCTCATTCATGCTGATCAAGATGTGCAAGGCAGTGTCAGGAGGACAGAGCCAGGCTCTGCTCAGGGATGTCCAGTGACAGGACAAGGGGCAGTGGGTGCCAGCTGGAGCACAGGAGGTGCCAAGGGAACAGAAGGGAAAACTGTCACCGTGAGTGTGCTGGAGGCCTGGAGCAGGCTGCCCAGAGAGGCTGTGGAGTCTCCTTCTCTGGAGACATTCCAAACTCACCTGGGTGTGTTCCTGTGTGACCTGCCCTGGGTCACCCTGCTCTGGCAGGGGGGTGGGCTGGATGATCCCATCCATTCTGTGATTCTGTCTGTGTGTGAATAGACAGGAGGCAACTTCTAGCAGTGAGCAAAGTACCTTCCTCCTATGGGGATCTCCATTATGCCAGTTCAGAAAAAGCCAAGGCCGCAAAGAGGAACAAGAGAAGGTGCTCCATAGAAACCCTTTAAAAGGGAGCTGGTGATGGCAGCCACCTGCTCTTCTGAAGGTCAGTTTAGCCTCTGTCAACAAGCAACCCAGAAACAAAGGCATCAGTCCTCACTTCTGAAATGCTGCAGCCCAGCAAATCCAGCAGAAACAGACTCCTTACTCCCAGCAAAACAATGACTCCTTCTGGTGTTCTCTCACTCCAGCTCTCCTCCCAGCTAATGAATCAAAAGCTGCACTTAACAACTCCCCCACCACCACCCCCGACCCTGCACCAAAGCTGCCCCTTGCCCTGCTTTGATTCTCCAGCAGATAAACAAGAATTGAAAGGCCTCGGATCCACAATCACCTCATTGCATCCTGATCTCCAGCAAACTGAACTTCAGCCCTGCTAAGGAAGGAGGCGGCAGCAGTGCCCTTGGATAAACATTTGGCTGGTCTCAAAGACTTGATCTTTGTGTGCTCAGCACTTTACAGGCACAACAGCAAGCAGCAGCCTTCCTCTCTTCTCCTTCTCTCCTGCTCTCTTCATATCTGGTTAAATTCAGGACAACCAATCACAGAGTCACAGAATGGCTCTGGCTGGAAGGGACATCAGAGCTCATCTACTCCTCCCCCCTGCCATGGCAGGGACACCTCTCAACTAGACTCAGCTGCTCAAGGCCTCATCCAGCCTGGCCTTGTATCCCCCCAGGGAGGAGGCAGCCACAACCTCCCATGGCAAACCATTGCAGAGTCTCGGCACTCTCATACCAAAGAGCTTCTTCCCAAGCTCCAGTCTAACCCTGTTCTCCCTCAGCTTCAAACCATCCTCCTCTGTCCTGCCACCTAATACCCTATGAAAAGTCCCTTTCACAGAATCACAGAACCATGCAGGTTGGCAAAGCCCCTCAGGATCATCAAGCCCAAGCCATATCCCTTCTCTACAACGTGCACCCTAAACCATATCCCCAAGCACCACACCCAAAAGAGTTTTAAACACCTCCAGGGTTGGTGACTCCACCACCTCCCCGTGCAGCCCATTCCAGTTCCTGGCCACGCTTGCTGGGAACTTTTTTTTCCCTAATATCTAGTCTAAACCTACGCAGTCACAGACAAGGCCATTCCCTCTTGTCCCTCTGCAGCCTTCCTGTAGGCCTAGCAATCTCAGCCACCAGTTCCTTCAGGAGCCATGGATGTATCTCACCCAGTCCCATGGACTTGCTGACTTTCAGGTTCTCTTGCTGTTCCCAGACCTGACCTGCTCCTACCGTGGGTGGTTCTTTGCTCTCCCAGACCCAGCCATTGCCCTTTGTGACTTGGGTGCTGTCACTCAAGTGGTTCCCAGCAAAGACTGAAGCCAAAAAGTCACTGAGCCCTTCAACCTTTTCCATAGCCTTGGTGGCAACCAATCCTTCAGTTCCAGGCAGAGTTCCAGCCGAGTCACAGGGAAAATGGTGTGTGAAGCATCTGTTTACATCTCCAGCGCTGAGGGAACCATTATCATCCATCCAACTGTCACAGGGCTTTGTGTTCTCTGGTCAGGCCATTAGGATTTAATTCCTTTACATGAAATCTAAAAGCCATTTACTTGCAGGAACATGCAATTAAATGTAGCACATCGAGCACAGCTGGAGGAGTTGTAGCATTCATTACCAGCCTGCTTTGGCAGAGCTGAAACCAGCCCTCAGAACTTCATCTGAGCACTCTGCCAGCTCGTGTCCAGCTTTTCACCCACGGTGGATGAAGATGATGAGGTGTTGCCTTGCAGCCAGTGCTTTCTTCTCAGTCAGGTTTTAATTCCCAGGCCTCTGAGGCTGTTTGGCCTCCACTCATGTGCAAGCAGAGCTGGCTTGCTACCTCCTACCATGCAGCTGTGAATGTGTAAGGCTGAGCCAGCAGCAATTTCACCCTTACCCAAAGCCTCAAAACATGCTCCAATGGCTACCAAGTTGCACCAAACCCTCCCAGTTCTTCAGCCTCATGAAGCACATCTACAGCACCCTCCTCCTTCAAGTTCAGGCTCCCAGCACTAGTGTCAAACCTTCCTCAGAAACAACCCTTTCTTAATTGCTTTTCCCTAATTAGAGACATTTTGAAGCTTCCTATAGTCAAAGGCAGGGAAGATGGATGCAAATTAAGGCAAGGTTTACCCAGAAGACCAGAAAACCTACTTTAGTCTTCTTAAAGGGAGAAGAAAAAAAGATAATTACTCCAAAGTACCAAACTGTCCTGGAAAAGAGACTGTTTGGACAACAGACTTTTGGGAAAGTCTCCCAAAGATTCCCATGCTTTACAGTTTTCCAGGGGTGGTGAGGTTAGGACCATATTGCCCTGGTTTGGATCTCCACTGTCCAGGAAAAGGGGAGCCAAAAAGAGGTGGCTAACCCTCTCCTCCTGCTGAACCTCAGCCCTGCACATTGCAGCCTGCTCCCACCCCACTCCTGACAGCACAGTCTCACTTCACTGAGAATCCAAAGGAACTCCAGAGAGAAAGACAGGTCCCAGCAGTGCCCCACCACAGGACCATCTGCTCTGAAAAGAGCCATAAAACAAACCAGAGCTATTATGATGCAGCCCTGACCTCTCCAAGGGCGATAGCTCTTTTGCTGCTGTTTTCCAGCAGGCTGAGGGCTCACAGCTCTGCCACCTGCAGGGGTGACAGAAACCAGGAACTAGAGCTAGCACCTTCCCAAACACAGAATAACACTTATTGGAGCTTACCTACCTCAAACAACAAGCCTTGGCAGACACAGGGGACAACAAAAAGCTCAGGCAGGCTCTGCCTGTCTCATTGAGCTCGGCTGTGCACGGCAGCCTGCCCTGCTGGCTGTGTTTGCCTGCATGGCAGAAGCTTCACCTGGAATCCCATTCACGGCTCTTAACAAGAGCAGGCTGCAGGCTGCCCCAGGTGGTGATTTATGCCTCAGCTTTCCTTTGAAGGGATGCCAATATTTGTAAGCTGACCCTGCACCCTCCATTTGATTCTGTCATCTCTCAGTTGTGCTACCTGTTGGACACACAAAAGCACCTTCACAAAGCCCCAGCAGCTGGAGGGATTTATGAGCCATGGTGGCTCTGCACAAAAGCAGTCTCCAAAAATCACTTGGTGCTGGTCACAGATTCCTAGAATGGTTTGGGTTGGAAGGAACCTTAAAGGTAATCCAGTTACAACCCCTTGTCGTAGGCAGGGACACCTCTCTACTAGCCCAGCTTGCTCAAGGCCTCATCCAACCTGGCCTTCAACACCTCTAGGGAGGGGGCATCCACAGCCTCCCTGGGCAACCTATGCCAGTGTCTCACCACCCTCACTGTCAAGAATTTCTTCCTAATCCCTAGTCTCAATCTCCCCTCCTCAACCTCAAAGCCATTGTCCCTCCTCCTGTCACTCCCAGCCCTTGGTCAAAAGTCCCTCCCCAGTTTTCTTGTAGCTCCCTTCAGGTACTGGCAGGCTGCTCTAATGTCTCCCTGGAGTCTTCTCCATGCTGAACAGCTTCAATTCTCCCAACCTGTCCCCGTGGGCAAGGTTCTCCAGCCCTCTAAGCATTTTCATGGCTTCCTTTGGACCCTCTCCAGCAGTTCCAGGTCCTTCTTGTGCTGGAGGCACCAGAACTGGAGGCAGTGCTGCAGGTGTAGTCTCAGCAGAGCAGAGGGACAGAATCCCCTCCCTGTGCTGCTCTCTCTGCTTTGGATGCTGCCAGCACACAGCTACCTGCTGGGCTGCCAGCGACCAGTGCTGGCTCCTGGGGAGTTTGTCATCAGCTGAGCACTGCTCTTGTTTCTTAATCAGAGAAACAGTTCTCAACACACACCAAAGGGTCTGCTCCTGTTTCACAAGACATAGCTACTTCCCACTTCAAGGAAACAGACCATATTTAGCTGGCACAAAGCTAAGTGAGGTCTATGCAAGACTTTTCTGTTCCCACGAATACCCCTGAGATGAGGCTGTTGATATGAGAACAAAAAGGCAGAAGCAGCTCTGCAGATCTGGTGAATAATTCACTTCGGTACAGGAAAATGCTCTTCTTGGAACATCTCTTCCCTGAGCAAGCACAGCTGGCAATGATACAGAGAACTCCAACTTATAGGAAGGAGAAGGTGGATCAGTGAGCCCAGAGCCAGACACAATACTCCAGATGTGACCCACTAGAGTAGAGGAGGAGGAGAACCTCTCCTGACAACACTCTCCTTAACACATCCCAGGATACTACTGTCCTGCCTGACCACGAGAGCACACTGCTGGTTCATGGTGAACTTGTCCACCATGTCTCCCAAGTCCTTTTGCTCTAGATAGAGTCATAGAAGCACAGAATCATAGAATCAGTCAGGGTTGGAAGGCACTACAAGGATCATCCAGTTCCAACTTCCCTGCCATGGGCAGGGACACCCTACCCTAGATCAGGCTCCCCCCAGCCTCAGCCAGCCTGGCCTTAAACCCCTCCAGGGATGGGGCCTCAACCACCCCCCTGGGCAACCCATGCCAGGCTCTCACCACTCTCATGCTGCAGAACTTCCTCCTCAGCTCCAGGCTGAATCTCCCCTCCTCCAGCTTTGCTCCATCCCCCCAGTCTTGTCACTACCTGATAGCCTAAAAAGTCGCTCCCCAGCTTTTTTGTAGCCCACTTCAGATACTGGAAGGATACAACCACTGCCTTGCACATTGTTAAGAAGTCTGCATTGTGCCCATTTCTAGTTAGTAAATTCCTAACAGCAGGAAGTTTAGAAGCAGAGAAGGCAGCAAAGTGCCCAGCTTGGTGCTGGCTCAGGCAGGAGATGAGGTGCTCTGAAGTCCTGAATACCAAACAAGCCTGTTCCAGGTCATGTATTTTGCTTTCAAGCTGACAGCTGTGCAAAGCTGCACTGCTTTGCCAGTTGTTAGAGCTACTAAAGGCTCAGATGTTTCCAGCCACCACAGCGCAGGACCTTTCTTTCTCCAGCAGCCTCACACACAGAGAGAAATTTGCCCAGTCACAAAATAAATTATGTAAGAGGGCTGAGATTGAAGCGTAGCTTCAGAAAATGCAGGCAGGATGGAAAAAAATCTGCTGAGCTGACAGCAGGCAGGAGCCAAATGCAACCTTTCCAGCCTGGCTGAACATCACTTAGCAGCCACACAACAACCATGACTAAGTCTGGGACTTGTAGTGATGGAGTTTAGCAAGCAAGTCAGACACAAAGCCCCATGTACCATGTGTCAGTGCTCCCTCACTTTGAACAGCTGCACTTAGAGGAGCAACCAAGCTGGGGAAGGCTCTGGAGAACAGGGCTGGGGAGGAGCAGCTGAGGGAGCTGGGGGTGGTTAGTCTGGAGGAGGCTGAGGGCAGAGCTCATTGCTCTCTTACAGCTCCCTGGAAGCAGGCTGCAGTGAGGTGGGGTTGGGCTCTTCTCTGTGGTATCAGGTGATAGAAGGAGAGGCAAGGGCCTGAAATTGTGCCAGGGGAGGGTT
Source organism: Ramphastos sulfuratus (assembly GCA_013399055.1). Lineage (NCBI taxonomy): Eukaryota > Metazoa > Chordata > Aves > Piciformes > Ramphastidae > Ramphastos > Ramphastos sulfuratus. The sequence goes on along the minus strand of WBNM01015126.1, from coordinate 39,991 downwards.
AGGTTGGAGATTAGGACCAGAAGGCAAGTGGCAGCCTGGGCTGCAGCAAAAGCAGTGTGGCCTGCCCATCAAGAGAGGGGATTCTGCCCTATGCTCCACTCTGGGGAGACCTCCCCTGCAGTGCTGTGAACAGCTCTGAAGCCCTCAACACAGGAAGGACATGGACCTGATGGAGCAGCTCCAGAGGAGGGCCAAGAAAATGATCAGGGTGCTGGAGCAGCTCTGCTATGAGGACAGGCTGAGGGAGCTGGGGGTGGTCAGCCTGCAGAAGAGAAGGCTCCAGGGAGACCTTAGAGCAGCCTGTCAGTGCCTGAAGGGGCTACAAGCAGGCTGCAGAGGGACTGTTCGCAAAGGCCTGCAGGGACAGGATGAGGGCAGTGGTTTGAAATGAGAGCAGAGCAGACTGAGATTGGATGTGAGGAACAAGTTCTGCACCACCAGGAGGGTGTTGGAACGCTGCAGCAGGTTGTCCAGGGAGGTGGTTGAGGCTCCATCCCTGGAGATCTTCAAGGTCAGACTGCGGAAGGCTGTGAGCAACCTGCTCTAGTAGAGGATGTCCCTGCTCAAACATCCACAGTTTAAAAAGTATTTACTTCAGCAGGAGCCTTGCCCTGAAAACTTGCAATCTCCTGTAATTTGGGACTTAACATTATTTTTTCTCCCATTGGAACAGCCTCTGCCCTTGATGCTTATTGAAGTCAAGTACTAGCTGGTGCTCAGAGGGAAGAGACAATAGTTCAAACCATTATTATCTCCTGCACTTACAAACAAGGATTTTATTGTTTGTTAACCTCAGACACTATTATTTTATGTCAGCTTTAGAAGAAGTAGTGATGATTACACAGGGACAATCCCTGCCAGGCAAGAGCCTTGTTTAAGAGCAATCTATCCTCTGGATGTGCTTCGAGACCACACACTCAGTGCTGCACAACACCACTGCTAGGGGGGGGGAAAAAAAAAAAAAGAAAGACAAAGAGAACTTTTTTTTCCCCTCAGCCCTTTGGGGAAAGAGCCACAAACAAGTTTCTCATCATTTTCTGCACGCACAGGAATCACACAGCCAGAAAAAGGCTGAGTGGAAAAGTTCAAGGGAACTGGCGCAAAGGCTGCAGGAGGGACCAGAAGTTAGAAGAGAGATTTGCAGCTCTGTCACAGACTGCAGAAGTGCCTTTGGGCAAATGGTTTAGTGTCTCAGCATGACATCTGGAAAGCAGGATGGATGCTACCTTCCTCCCATGATGGCAAAGTGGATATAGATCACAGGGCTGCCTGGTTTTATAAGAAGGGCAAATGTGGCACTAGCTTCTGGTCCCCAAAAATGTCTAACCCAACAGAAAATGCTTTCTGTCAGCTCTGAATGCATGGGGGTTGGAAATGACCTCCAAAGCTCATCTAGTCCAGCCCAGACCATCCTATGATTCTATGAAAACCTGTCCCCAGACAGGGTCTGTAGACAGTAAGAGGTGTCCCAGCAGTAGGCCATGGAGGAAAAAAATTATTAAAGCTGGGGAAAAAAAAAAAAAAAAAAAATCAGGAATGGTTTGGGTTGGAAGGGACTTTAAAGCTCATCCAGTTCCAACCCCCTGCCATGGGCAGGGACACCTCTCACTAGCCCAGGCAGCTCAAGGCCTCCTCCAGCCTGGCCTTGAACACCTCCAGGGAAGGGCATCCACAACCTGCCTTGCAGCCCTTGCTGCCACAGACACACAGCCACAAGGACCCCAGCAGCACACAGGCTGTACCCAGGGCACCAGAGTGGGTGAAGGGAGTGTCCACCAAACCACCCAACACCATTCCTCCATTGGGTCCTCAACTCCAGCTGGATGCCAGAGCACAGTGCCCAGCACACACCAGCACCTCCAGTGTTAATCAGGGAATGGGTTAGGTTGGAAGGGACCTTCAAGCTCATCCAGTTCCAATCCCCTGCCACAGGGAGGGACACCTCTCACTAGCCCAGGTAGCTTAAGGCCTCAGCCAGCCAGCTTGAACACCTCCAGGCACCCACAGCCTCCCTGGGAACAACCTGTGCCAGTGTCTCCCCACTCTCACTGCCAAGAATTTCTTCCTAATCTCCAGTCTCAATCTCTCCTCTTCCAGCTCAAAGCCATTGCCCCTCATGCTGTCACTGCAAGCCCTTGGAAAAAGTCCCTCTCCAAAAATCCACCTTCACTCTGGCTACCACTCAGGACCATTCCAAGTCATTTGCAATTGGGAGAAGTTTGGACTTGAAGAGAGTGAGAGAGAGAAGGTACAGACATTGCTTGGCCACAGACATGTTGGGCAGAAGGTTGGACTTAATGATCAAGGCTTTGAGCAACCTGCTCTAGTAGAGGAAGTCCCTGCTGACTGCAGGGGGGGTTGGATTGGATGACCTTTGGAGGTCACTTCCAACCCAACCCATTCTAGGATTCTATGATCCTAGAGGTCTTTTCCAACCTTTATGATTCTGTGGTTGCTATGTTGTGTTTCCTCCTCACAAGCAGCAGCTACAAAACATTTCTAGAGCAGGACTGAGGATTCCCTTTAGGGGAATAGCTTTGAGAGGAAAAGAAAAAGGAATTCTGCAGCACTTTATGACCAATTATAAAAGTTCCTACACTTCCTGCCAAACAGAGACTGGATCAGATAAGGCTCAAAGGCCTTCAGCTGCATCTAAACCATGGGGAAGCAGCAGCAACTCCTAGAAGTCTTTAGCTACAGGTAGTACAGGGTCAGCCTTCTACTCCTGGGTTCCTTAAAGAACACTTTAAAGACAAAAATGGACCTAAACCCCCCTGACTTAACACCAATAAAAGAGCTGAAATAATGTCATTGTTTAAAATGTAGCTTTATTTCAAGAGTAAAGCACTTTTAGCTTCCTAGCTCTAAAAGAAACACGAGGCAGGAGTGGTTTCTGTTTCAAGCTCTCCTAAATTACAACTGAAAGATGACTTTTTCTAAAGCCAACATTTTCCAAACCAGGGGAGGAAAGTCAAGCTGCCCAGCCTCAATTTATGCATTAAAATGCTCAGTCTTATTCTCCAAAAATCCTGTATTCAGCTGACCCTTTGCTAGTCAAGGGGAGTCACTCCACAGCTAAAACAGCAGAGAAAAGAACCAAAACACAACCAGAATTCTTAAATTCACAGCCTGGCTTTAGCCTCTCCACCCTTCCTTCTCTGGAGACCTTCAAAACCCACCTGGATACATTCCTGTGTGTCCTGCCTTAGGTGATTCTCCTTTTGCAAGGAGGTTGGACTGGATAAAATCTGGAGGTCCCTTTCAACCCCTACCATTCTGGGATTCTGTGATCCTGAAAGAGCTACACATGTCATTATTAAAGCACTATCCACAGGCAGGGATTGAGGAGAGGATGGAGAGGTGATGGGAAGGTTATTCTGAAGGGAAATAATCAACCTTTCAATTCATGGAATCCTAGAATGGTTTGGGTTGGAAGGGACCTCCAAAGGTCATCCAGTCCAAACCCCTGCAGTCAGCAGGGACATCCTCTACTAGAGCAGGCTGCTCACAGCCTTCTCCAGCCATACTAAGAAGATCTCCAGGGATGGAGCCTCAACCCCCTCCCTGGGCAACCTGGTGCAGTGTTCCAGCACCTTTCTGGTGCAGAACTTGTTCCTCACATCCAACCTCAATCTGCTCTGCTCTCATTTCAAGCCATTGCCCTCATCCTGTGCCTGTAGACCTTTGCAAACAGTCCCTCTGCAGCCTGCTTGTATCCCGCTTCATGTACTGGCAGGCTGCTCTGAGGTCTCCCTGGAGCCTTCTCTTCTCCAGGCTCCAAAGGTACAACTGAATTAAACAAGGGCACAAATGTTTGGTGCTGGCCACCAAACACAACACACTGAAAGCAGAAATGCTCCAAAGCAGAAGCTTGGCTTTTCCTGCTGGGTTAATTCTCCCTGTCTGGGAAGTAAAAGCTCAGTTAATTCAATTGGCCTTTCAGTGCCTCACTCCTGCAGTGAACGAGTTAGGGGTGAATTGATGAGTTACAGATCAACTAATCCTACTGTGGCCTCTCTCATGAACCCTCTACCCTGACCTCTCCTCCTCCACACCCTGCTTCCCAGTTCCAGCACTGCCATTCACAGGACTCTGTGCTGGGCAGATTCACTTTGCTAACTCAGCAGAGAATTTCTCTTTTTTCCCCTGATTCAGGCTTCTGCCACTGCAGGGGGCAGGGGAAAGCTGCCCACCCCTTGCAGCCACAGCAGCAGCAGCAGATAGCTGCCTATGACTCAGTGCAGTGGTGACTGACAGCCTCAGGTGGCAAACTTGCATCTGCTGGATCTTGCTTTGAGTCAGAAAATATCTCTTCTGCTGCCAGCATAGAGAAATGCTTCATTTCTAGAGTAAAACAGGAACCTGCAACCAAAGTTAGAAACCCTGAATTGTGATCAACCTTAGCACCAAGGATGAAGCTGACCACAGAACTGTTTGGGCTGGAAAAGACCTCCAGGATCACTGAGTGCAATCATCAACCCACCACCATCACAGCCATCAAACCATGGCTCCACATTCCTTGAACATCTCCAGGGATGGGGACTCCACCCCCTCCCTGGGCAGCCTGTGCCAATCCTTGACAACTCCTGCAGCAAAAAGTTTTTTTCTGATATCCAACCTAAATCTCCCCTTGGCACAGTTTCAGGCCATTGCCTCTCTTTCCATCACCTGACATCACAGAAAAGAGCCCAACCCCCACCTCACTGCAACCTCCTTTCAGGGAGCTGTAGAGAGGACAGGTAGGCCTGAGGCATTTGATGGGGTACAGGAGATCTGCTTTGCTCTTGGGTTTCCCTTTCTCTGTGTCCCTGCACTGCCCCTGCAGTCCTGAGCGAGGAGAACCTCCCAGGGATGAAGGCCAGCAGGACCCAGAGCAATTCTCTACAACCTGGGGTGGAAAATAAGTTACATTCCCAGGCTAATCATGGAGTCATTTAGGTTGGAAAAGACCTTCAGGGTCATTAAGTCCAACCATTAGCCCTTCCCTAGCAAGTCCACCACTAAGCCACCAAGCACCACATCTGCAGAGCTTTTGAACACCTCCAGGGACGGTGACTCTGCCACCTCCCCATGCAGCCTGTTGCAGTGCCTGACAACCCTGGCAGTGGAAAGATTTTTCCTGGTTTCCAACCTAACACCCTCCTGGTGCAGCTCGAGGCCATTTCCTCTGTTCCTGTCACTTGTTACTTGGGAGAAGAGCCCAACCCCACCTCACTGCAACCTCCTTTCAGGGAGCTGTAGAGAGCAGTGAGCTCTGCCCTCAGCCTCATCTTCTTCAGCCTAAACACCCCCAGTTCCCTCAGCTCTGTTCTCCAGACCCTTCAGCAGTCTGGTTGCCCTTCTCTGGACACTCCATGCTTTCTCCTCTCAGATCTCATCCCTCATCATCCCTGGAGACACTGAAGCAGACTTGGTGTGGCTGGAGGTGTCCCTGCTCACTGCAGGACAAGACGAGCTTTGGGGGTCCCTTCCAACCTGGCACAGTCTGTGAATCTCCACCAACAAGCAAGAACTGATCAAATACAGGTAGCTGCAGAACATCAGAAAGGCTTGAGCACATCAGATAGAAGAGGACTTGCTGGCTCTGAGGAACTGAGCAGACACCAGCAGCAGGCTGTCCTTCATTCAGCCTACCAAAGCTTAAGGTTAATAATTTGTACTTTAAAATTCTCCCATTCAAAGTACTTGAGGCAGAAGAATTTGGGTTTTTTTCCAGTGGATTTAGACATTGAACAGAATCTTTCCCTTTCCTCCCCTCCCCAGCCCAGCTCTCCTAGATTTGGTTAATGAAGTTTACATAAGATGAGAGGTCCTTGATTTAGCTGTCACAGCTACCATCTGTAATTAATCCTCCCAGGAGCTGGAACGCTGCACAGCTTGTTACTGCAAGCTGTGTTTCTAATGCAGTACAAGCTTCCACCCTCCATAATTCCCAGCTCCAGGCAGTTTTATGCCATCATCATTCCTCTGCATTCAGCTGGCCAGTCACAGCAGCCAGTGGAGAACATGACCCACAGGGAAAGGTTGTAAACAAGCTGATATTGCCAGTCCAGGCAGGCAGGAAGGTGTCCTGTCCCTCTTTCCTTTCCTTTCCCCCCCTTTTCTTTCCCTTTTCCTAGAGCAAGGAATAAGGAGGCACACAAATTACTTGACCACCCATGTTTGTAGGTATTTTCTGTGTATTTTCACACAGATTGCACCAGGTTGGAAGGGATCCTCAAAGGGCATCTTGTCCAACCCCCTTGCAGTCAGCAGGGACACCTCCAACTAGAGCAGGTTGCTCAGGGTCTCATTTTGCACTTCTGCAGCAAGACTTCCGTGCAGTCAAGACACAGCCTTTAATCATACCATCATGGCATGGGTTGGGTTGGAAAAGACCTCTAAAGGTCATCTAGTCCAACCCCCCTGCAGTCAGCAGGGACATCTGCAACTAGAGCAGGTTGCTCAGAGCCCTGTTGAGCCTGACCTGGAATGGTTCCAGGGCTGGGGCATCTCCCACTTCTCTGGGCAACCTGGACCAGGGTCTCACCACCCTCAGTGTAGAAAATCTCTTCCTTTTCTTCAGTCTGAATCTCTCTGAGTTCAAACCATGATTCCTTGTCCTGTCACAACAGGCCCTGCTCAAAAGTCTGTCCCCAGCTTTCTGATCAGCTCCTTTAAGCACTGAAAGACCACCAGAAGGTCTCCCTGGAACCTTCTCTTCCCCAGGCTGAACAACCTCAACTCTCTCACTCAGTCCTCTCAGCAGAAGTGTTCCAGTCCTTGAATCATTCTTGTGGCCTTCTCTGCACCTACTCCACTAGGTCCATGTCCTTCTTATGCTGAGGGCTCCAGAGCTGAATGTTAGAACAGATGAGGGGTTTAACCTCTGCTAATTTATACACAGGAGTATCAGTGAAACAAAGACACCAAATTCATAGAATCATAGAATCACAGAATGGTTTGGGTTGGAAATGACCTCCAAAGGTCACCCAGCCCAACCCCCCTGCAGTCAGCAGGGACATCCTCCACTACAGCAGGTTGCTCAGAGCCCTGTCAAGCCTCACTTTGAATATGTCCAGGGGTGGGACCTCAACCACCTCCCTGGCACTTCAGCATGATGTGAAAAAGTAGGTGAGCTGAATACTGCCCCTTCCTACCACTGTCTGTGTGCTGCTGTGCTTTGAGAGAGTTCACCCTGAAATGCAGCTTGCTTGGTTTTCAACACCAGCAGCCCCTGTGTTAGTTGACTTCTATGATGAAATGAATTCCTGATTCAGGTCCAAAAGCTGCAATTTAAGCAGAGAATAAGGGGAGGGGGGAAAAAAAAAAAAAAAAAAAAAAAAAGGGGGGCAAGAATGATTTAAAGATTTCCAGTGATCCAGAATAATTCCTAGCACACCTCAGGAAATTGTTCCAATGATTCCCTATCTTCACAGGCAAAGGCTCTCTAATTCCTCAGCTGAATTTAGCTGCCTTTCATTTGCTGCCTGAGCCATTTTCTTAGGGACAGAAGAATTTGATTTATAAAATAAAATCCCCATCAGATCAGTAGGGTCCCTGCTGGCTCTTCCTAAATGCATTACCTTGCCTCTGGCCATGCTCAGCACACCTTCCAGCCTGCCTGCAGCCACCCTGCTGTGCCTCCTCAAATACCCATCAGGCAGCCCTCTGCCAATGTGCCAACAAAATACTTAGAGCTCACAAGTTAAAATAACCAAAAAAAAAAAAAAAAGAAATCTGCCTTCTAGGCTTTATGGACAAACTTCTCGAGGCCAAATTCACTTCATCAGCAGCATATCTGAACTCCTTAATAAGTCACAGAATGGGTTGGAAGGCACCTTCAAAGTTCATCCAGTCCAACCCCCTGCAGTCAGCAGGGACATCCTCCACTAGGGCAGGTTGCTCACAGCCTTCTTCAGCATCACCTTGAAGATCTCCAGGGATGAAACCCCAACCACCTTCCTGGGCAACCTGGTGCAGTGTTCCTGCACCCTCATGGTGCAGAACTTGTTCCTCACATCTAATCTCCATCTGCTCTTCTCTCATTTCAAACCATTGTTCCTCATCCTGTCCCTGCAGGCCTTTGCAAACAGTCCTTCTGCAGCCTACTTGTACCCCCCTTCAGGTACTGGCAGACTTCTATTAGGTTTCACTGGAGCCTTCTCTTCTCTGAGGCCACTGCAGGACTCTGAGACACTGACAGACACCTCTGGGGCTTTGCTAGAGCAGTACCTTGGTCATTTCTGTCACAGAGGGACAGGAGCAAAACCAGAAGATTCCAAGGGGGTACAAGACTGAGAAAGAAGATAAAACAGAGATAAAAAGAAAGGTGCAAGAAGACCTCAGGTCTGACAAAACATTCCAAGTGAGACTAATAAACTGAAGCATCACAAAGATGCTGATCAACATTTGCTGGTAACTCCTCTGTGTGTTACAGAGTTTGGGAGTCCCTAACAAGCTCAGGGTCTGCTGTGCACAAACAGCAAGTGGCAGCTGACAGGATGACTGCAGAGAAAACCTCGAGCTGAGAGAACAAAAAAAAAAAGGCTGGCAGAGGAGCAGGGACTCTGCTGAGGGTGTCAGTGACAGAGGCAAGGTGACAACAGAAATGTTTGCTTCTCTCTGGAGCACCTCTACCTCCGGCCCCAGCAAAGAGGACACATTCAGCAGAGTTAGGCTAAATCCTGAGTCAAAGACTTGCAAACAAAAAGCATTTGGAAACCAAACAAAATCTTTTCTGCACAAGCTCTCTTGTTTGGGTTGCTAAATTCTGTCGGGTTTGGGGCTTTTTAATGTCAAAATACTGCGTTTACCATCAGTCCTATTTCAGCTTTTGTGCACACAAAATCAGCTCAGCCAAACAGAAAACAGCTGGCAGCAAACAAATCTCCAATAAACCTCAGGGCACACAGAAACACAGGGACAAAATAAGCTCAGCAAAACAGCTGGCAGCAAACAAATCTCCTGTAAACCTCAGGGCACACCAAAACATAATCAGCTGCTTTCTCTCTCGATCAGCTTCCAAGCTGGGGGGTGTTTTCTCCTCCACAAACCTGGCAGGTGATGCCCATACCTGCTTCTAAGAATTCAAAGCTTCAGGGTAGGAGCTTTACTCCTACAAGGCAGCTGTGGTGGTTATCCCTGTGCCCTGGCTTTAGCTCACAGCTGGGAGCTATACTGGCAGACTGGAAGATGAGAAACCTTTGAGTCTCCTTCACATCTGCAGAGCAAGGTTCAGGACCTAAGTGACACTCAGGCCTCAGATTCACCTGTTTTAGTTGAAGATCATAGAATCACAGAATCAGTTAGGGTTGGAAGGGACCACAAGGATCATCCAGCTCCAACCCCCCTGCCATGGGCAGGGACACCCTACCCTAGATCAGGCTGCCCACAGCCTCAGCCAGCCTGGCCTTAAACACCTCCAGGGATGGGGCCTCAACCACCTCCCTGGGCAACCCATGCCAGGCTCTCAGCACTCTGATGCTGAAGAACTTCCTCCTCACCTCCAGGCTGAATCTCCTCACCTCCAGCTTTGCTCCATTCCCCTCAGTCCTGTGACTCCCTGAGAGCCTAAAAAATTCCCTCCCCAGCTCTTTTGTAGCCCCCTTCAGATGCTGGAAGGCCACAAGAAGGTCACCTGGGAGCCTCCTCTTCTCCAGACTGCACAGCCCCAACTCTTTCAGTCTGTCCTCACAGCAGAGCAGCTCCAGCCCTCTGAGCATCCTCGTGGTCCTTCTCTGGACACACTGCAGCATCTCCACATCCCTCTTGTCCCAGGGGCTCCAGAACTGGATACAGTACTCCAGGTGGGGTCTCACTAGAGCAGAGCAGAGGGGGAGAATCACCTCCCTTGACCTGCTGCCCACACTGCTCCTGATGCCCCTGGTTACTGCAGAGGGGTTGAACTAGATGACCTTTGGAGGTCCCTTCTAACCCAGACCACTCTATGATTCATCTTCCCCACAGAGGGTTATTTCATAGAATCACAGAACTGTTTGGGTTGGAAAAGACCTCTAAGGTCATCCAGCCCAACCATCAACCCAACACCACTGTGACCACTACACCATGCCCCCAAGTGCCATGGCCACAGGTTTCTTGAACACCTCCAGGAATGGGGACTCCAGCACCTCCCTAAGGCAGCCTGTGCCAATCCCTGACCACTCCTGCAGCAAAGACATTGCTCCTAATCGCCAGCATCTGATACAACAACTGTGTCCAGCTCAAGAAGTGCCAGGAACTGCTTGAGAGGGTACAGCAAAGGACTAAGAAGATGGTGAGGGGGCTGGAACATCTCTGATGAAGAGAGGCTGAGGGAGGGACTCAAGCTTTTTAGTCTGGAGAAGAGCAGCCTGAGGAGGATTTCATTAATGCTGATCAATACTTCAAGGGTGAGTGGCAGGAGGATGGGGCCAGGCTTTGTTCAGTGGTGCCCAGTGACAGAACAAGGAGTAATGGGCACAAATTTGACCATAAGAAGTTCCATCTAAGCATGAGAAGGAACTTCCTTAATTTAAGGGTGATGGAGCACTGGAACAGGTTGCTCAGAGAGGCTGTGGAGTCTCCATCTCTGGAGTGATTCAGAGCCCACCTGTACAATGGGACCCTGTGCAACCTGCTTGGGTGAGGAAGTTGGACTGGATGTTCTTCAGAGGTCCCTTCCAAACCCCACCTTGCTGGAACTCTGATAACACTGCAGACAGGCTCCTGCAAATGCAGCTCTTTAAAGGTGCTGTGCAGAAAAGCAGGGAGAGCCTACAGGAACTTTCATTTATTCATAAACATGCAGGTAATAAAAAGCCAAGGGAAACATCAGGAGAAAGAGAATGGAAGGAGAAAAGGATCCCAGGAACTTCCCTATGAAAAAGCCTTGTCACTGATACATTTCTCCTGTCCCCTGTGTTTTAAGGAGAGCAAAAGATTCCAGCACACCACTTAAGCTGCACTGCCTTCATCTCAAGATCACCATATGGAGAAGGTAGTCAATAAACCAGCAGTTGGAACACAAGGAGGCCAAGACCTCCTCAGGAAACCCTCTGTATAAAATGGTGATTAAGAGAAAGGGGAAACAAAGGGGAGAGGAGCCAGATGCAGTTTCCTTTGGATCCTAAACCACCACCACCTAATTCCTTCAGACACGTGGGGATCTTCACCTTCCTAGCAACCAAACTGTGCCAAGAGAAAAAGAAACCACAACAGAAAGACCTCAGTTGACTTCTCAGCAGTCACAGCAACTGCTGTGCCAGGAGGCAGAGAGGAGCACAGGGCAGAGCCAGGAGCTGCTCCCAGGGAAGGCAGAGGCAAAGCACAGATGGATTTCCAACACTCAAGAGTTGCAGAGCTCCTTTGCAGCCCTTGCTGCCACAGACACACAGCCACAAGGACCCCAGCAGCACACAGGCTGTACCCAGGGCACCAGAGTGGGTGAAGGGAGTGTCCACCAAACCACCCAACACCATTCCTCCATTGGGTCCTCAACTCCAGCCGGATGCCAGAGCACAGTGCCCAGCACACACCAGCACCTCCAGTGTTAATCAGGGAATGGGTTGGCTTGGAAGGGACTTTCAAGATCGTCCAGCTCCAACCCCCTGCCATGGGCAGGGACACCTCTCACTAGCCCAGGCTGCTCAAGGCCTCAGCCAGCCATCTTGAACACTTCCAGGCAGGCAGCATCCACAATCTCCCTGGGCAACCTGTGCCAGTGTCTCCCCACCCTCACTGCCAAGAATTTCTTCCTAATCTCCAGTCTCAGTCTCCCCTCTTCCAGCTCTAAGCCATTGCCCCTCATGCTGTCACTTTTGCCTTTGTCAAAAGTCCCTCCCCAGCTTTCTTTGTAGCCCCTGCAGGTACTGCTCTAAGGCTGCTCTAAGGTCTCCCCAGAGCCTTTTCTTCTCCAGAGTATGGAGAGTATGGAATAACTCAGGGCTCAACACACACCAGTAGCTCACTGATGGTACTGAAAAAAGCAGAGGTAACACCAGAGGCACCTCTTGATGGGAACTCTCCATCTCCACACAGTCCCCAACACTCCTCACCTAACACAAGTGTTGATGTTGCTGCATCTGGCTTAACCTCGAGCTTGGGGAGCACCCTGAATACTGATGAGGTTAGAACAAGACACAAAGCAGTGACTGGAGGTCTGCTGCAAATCTCTAACAAAAAAATATAACCTCCTGTCCTCTTTGGAAAACACCAACTGGGGACCAGTTGCCACTTTGCAGCTCTGCTTCGGGTACTAAATCAGCTCAGTGGCTCAAGGGCTGACTGCCAGCCTTAGGGTCAAGTGCTCAGCTGGGAAAGTGCCCAGCTCCACTGACATCAAAGCAGCTGAAGCCCTTTACAGTAGCTGAGGAGCCAGCCCTCTAGAGCTGGAGTGGAGGAATGTGTGGGCTCCCCAAATAGCAACACGCCGCTCACATTTCTGTAAGTGACTCTGGCCTCACCTCCAGGCTCCCTGCAAACTGGCAGGGCTACACTCACTCCAGCACCACCTTCCAGAGGTGGGCAGATGAAGCAGGAGATCAGGTCTCCGTGCCAGTAAGGGGTGAGTACTTCTTGCCTTTCTGACCAGTCCAACGATCCTCACACAACCCTGCTCTGTCACTCCAGACAGATGCTGCTGTCAGCACCATCTCAGGGAGGTTTCCAAGCGTGAATGCCAACAAATCACAGCTGTCCTGCTTCCTCATCATCTTGCAGCCAAGGGTCAGGGTAAGCCTGTAGCAAAAATAGTTCACGTCTATACTGCTGGGAGAGTGAACACTAGAAAGCATCCCCTGGATTTGCTTGTGCTTGCAGCCCAGAAGGCAACCGTGTCCTGAGCTGCATCAAAAGAAGCATGGCCAGCAGGCCAAGGGAGGGGATCCTGCCCCTCTGCTCTGCTCCCCTCAGAAGACCCCATCTGGAGCAACACAATCCAGTCCTGGTGCCACCAACACAAGAAAGACATCAAACTGCTGGAGCAGGTCCAGTGGAGGCCATGAAGATGATCAGAGGGCTGGAGAACCTCTCCTATGGGGACAGGCTGGGAGAGTTGGGGGTGTTCAGCCTGGAGAAGAGAAGGTTCCTTAGAGCAGGCCTTCCAGTACCTGCAGGGGACTACTAAAGAGCTGGGGAGAGGCTTTTGACAAGGGCCAGGAGTGACAGGGTGAGGGGCAATGGCTATGAGGTGGGAAAGGGGAGATTGAGACTGGAGATTAGGAAGACATTCTTGACAGTGAGGGTGGGGAGACACTGGCACAGGTTGCCCAGGGAGGCTGTGGATGCTCCCTGCCTGGAGGTGTTGAAGAGCAGGCTGGATGAAGCCTTGAGCAGCCTGGGCTGGTGAGAGGTGTCCCTGCCCATGGCAGGGGTTTGGACTGGATGACCTTTGGAGGTCACTTCCAACCCAACTCCTGTAATTCTATGAGATGCTCCCTTGTGCGCTCTGAAGGGGACAGCAGGACACAGCCCTGCCCACAACTCCTGCAGCACAGCTGGAGGGAAGCTGAGCTGGGCTGGACACCGCTGCATGCCTGGAGCTCCCCTGGCTGGGCTCCTCTGCTGCTGTCTTCATCCAGGGTTAAACAGTTTCACAATCTGGGGCCCTGACATAAGAGAGCAGGGAGGGAGGTGCCAGCAGGTGTGGGCTGGGGGATCCCTCTCTGGCAGTGCTGCCAGAGGGGAGCAGAGAATTTTGTGTACCAGGGTGGAAAGCTGCACGTAGCAGAACATGTTGGGAGTGGAAATGCCAGGGGCAGGCCACACGCGCAGGCTGAGGGTGTCAGCTCTGTAGAACCTGTTCCAGGGGAGACTCAGCCTTCTGGGTGTGTTTGCTTACAAGCCATTTCCTCACTGAAAAGAGAGGTTTTCTGAATGACAGGAGGCACTGGGCCAAACATACCTCTCCTGGAGTGACAGCATCACAATGTGCCTGTGGCACTACCAGAGCTGCTGACAGATGCCCAGAGAATCCCTAGAAACTTTCTTGTCTTCAGCCACAGCTAGAGAAGCAGCTTTGCTTCAGTGTCTTCTGTTATGTTAGGGCTGCACAGATACTGAGGGGACTGGAATTTCTCTGTTGAGGACAGGCTGAGAGAATTTGGGCTGTTTAGCCTGGAAAAGAGTAGCCTGAGGTGGAGTTCATCAATGCTGATCAATACTTCAAGGGTGGGTGTCAGGAGGATGGGGCCAGGCTTTGTTCAGTGTTGCCCAGAGACAAGACAAGGGGTCACAGGCACAAACTTGACCATCAGAAGTTCCTCCATGAAGAACTTCTTTAATTTAAGGGAAACAGAGCCCTAGAGTAGGCTGCTCAGAGGGGTGGTGAAGTCTCCATCTCTGGAGACATTCAGAACCCAACTGGATGTGTTCCTGTGTGACCTTCTCTAGGTGATCCTGCCTTGGCAAGGAGGCTGGACTCGATGATCTCTAGAGCTGCCTTCCAACCCTGCCATTCTGTGATTCTGGGTTTCTCTCAGTGTTTCCTGCCTGAGTGGTTGTAGGTGAGCTGTTTCTGGGTGGTTGTAGGAATGCTGTTTGCTGCAAGTCTTGCTTTATGACATTTGGCAGTCTCACTCCTGCTGCACATCCAGACTCTGAAGTCACTTGGAAAACCCTTGGTGCAGAAAGGGAAGGCTGAAGCGTGGAGAATGCAAGCACTGCAGGGCTGCTTGAACTGTTAACACCACAAAGGCTCTGCACCTTGCCTGCCTGACTTAGCATGGGTCAGCTTCTGTTCAAGTGCCTCCTGTGAGGACAAATCCTTCTGTGGCTGCCAGCTGCGCTGAGCAGGTCTGTGTTCCTCCCACTGTCCTCACTTTTGAGGGAGGTTTCAGATCCACACAAGCAGTGCAGCCACTCCTTTCCTTCACAAAGAGAAAATACCCATTACTAGGCCTATTTTTCCCCCCCCCCCTTAGCTGGAGGGTAGTGGAGGTGGGGATGAGGAGACATTCATACCACAGGGAATGTAAATGCACGTGGGAGGCATTGATCAAGTCCATGCCTGCATCTTCCTGCCAGCCTGGCTTGTGCCAAGAAGAGTTTTCAGCTCTGGGAGCTGTGAATTGGGGCTGTGCAGTCTGGAGAAGAGGAGGCTCCCAGGTCACCTTCTTGTAGCCTTTCAGGATCTGAAGTGGGCTACAAAAAAAGCTGGTGTTTAAGGCCAGGCTGGATGAGGCTGTGGGCAGCCTGATCTAGGGTAGGGTGTTCCTGCCCAAGACAGGGGGGTTGGAACTGGATGATCCTTGTGGTCCCTTCCAACCCTGACTGATTCTATGCTTCTATGATTCTAACTGAGGTGGGAGCTGGCTGGAATGGAAGTGTGACTTGACAAATGACACTTCATGGCTGGTAGGCATTGCACTAAAGAAGGGCAAGCCCCACCTGGGCAGTTTCCAGGACATTTTGATTTTGGCTGTGCTAAAGCATGGATGTAGCAACAGCTGCTGGTGATGTCTGGAAGGATGAAGTTCTGGAGTGGCAGATCCCTTTGGAAGTTTCCTGAGACTTGGGGCTTTTTTTTTTTTTTTTTTTTTTTTAATGCTATAAAGCATCAAACAAGCCAAGCAGCTTTTCTTGAGAGCAAATGCTTTTAGTCACAGAATGGCTCAGGTTGGAAAGGACCTCAGAGACCATCTACTCCAACCTCCCCACCATGGGCACCCCTCAACTAGACTCAGCTGCTCAAGGCCTCAACGAGCCTGGCCTTGAACATCCCCAGGGAGGAAGCAGCCACAACCTCCCTGGGCAGCCTATTCCAGAGTCTCACCATCCTCATACTGAAGAACTTCTTCCTAAGATCCAGTCGAACTCTGCGCTCCTTCAGCTCCAAACCATTCTCCCTTCTCCTGTCATAGGCTGAGTTTGAGTCTATGCTCTGCTGTGACTGCAACGGATCCCTGTCCAACAAACCAGCATCCCTTTAAATCTCCTGGTGAACCTGGTAACATCTTGCAGTGCCAGTTCTGCATTTTATTGCCAGCAGCTGAAAGGAAGCCTGATTTGATGCTTTTAAAAATCAGATTTCTCTTTCCATTTGTAGTTTATGCTGAGTCAGAAATGAAAGAGGAAATACAATAAATGGAAAATGCCTTTTTTTTTCCCCTCCTGAATTTTAAGTCTTCCACTCTAGGTAGCTTCCATTCTGAATAAATTTAGTGACTACTAGAAATAAATGTTAGCAGATGCAGAGCACTTCTGGTTGGGGAATGCTTTAAAATAGCAATGGAAAATGAGCTTCACTTCAACTTCTAAAGAAGGGGAGAAAAATTCTACTGGAAAAAAAAAAAAAGTGAGATCAGAACTGAAGATTTCAGTTGAAGGCTTTGCTTGCTGACTCTCAAATGCTCCAAATGTTTTTGCTTTCCTAAATAACGTGATTTAAGTGCTGCTACTTAGCCCTGGGGGTACATCCTCAGCTCCATCAGGGAACAAAGCTCTGCATTTATAACATGCACACAGCTCTAGCTTACAGCAGCATAGAATAGATNGTTTATGCTGAGTCAGAAATGAAAGAGGAAATACAATAAATGGAAAATGCCTTTTTTTTTCCCCTCCTGAATTTTAAGTCTTCCACTCTAGGTAGCTTCCATTCTGAATAAATTTAGTGACTACTAGAAATAAATGTTAGCAGGTGCAGAGCACTTCTGGTTGGGGAATGCTTTAAATTAGCAATGGAAAATGAGCTTCACTTCAACTTCTAAAGAAGGGGAGAAAAATTCTACTGGAAAAAAAAAAAAAGTGAGATCAGAACTGAAGATTTCAGTTGAAGGCTTTGCTTGCTGACTCTCAAATGCTCCAAATGTTTTTGCTTTCCTAAATAACGTGATTTAAGTGCTGCTACTTAGCCCTGGGGGTACATCCTCAGCTCCATCAGGGAACAAAGCTCTGCATTTATAACATGCACACAGCTCTAGCTTACAGCAGCATAGAATAGATTGGGTTAGAAGAGACTTCCAAAGGTCATCCAGTCCAACCCCCCTGCACTCAGCAGGGACACCCTCCACTAGAGCAGGCTGCTCACAGCCTTCTCAAGCCTTACCTTGAAGATCTCCAGGGATGGGGGTCAACTACCTCCCTGGGCAACCTGTTGCAGTGTTCCAGCACTCTCATGGTGCAGAACATTCTGCTGATGCCCAACCTAAATCTACTCCATTCCAGTTTCAAACCATTGCCCCTTGTCCTATCACCACAGGTCTCTCCTCTCCATCCTGGGTACTGGCTGGTGAAAGGCTCAAGACTTTAATCTTGCCTGTGCTGTGGGAGAGGACCTGGCACCAGCCTTATTTGGAGATCAGGGTCTTTACAAGAGCTGCCCTGTTCCACATTTTCCATTCCACTGCTCCTCCTGGCTGGTAGCTGCTCAGCCACAAACACTGACTGAAGTAGATGATTAACATTTAATAACCCAGCTAGAGGAGCTCCTGGCCAAAGCCTTGGCAGGAGCTGTTGGATTTCTCATGGATTCACTCCCCACAACAGCAATTTCACAATTATCCAGTGCTTACACCTTTCACAAGTAATTCTGCCTTCCAGCTCTGTGCCTACAGCTGAAGCAGCCTTGTTTGGGATGTAGTGTCTTGTAATTTGTCACTGACTTCTCCTTTTTAACTTCTCAGCATGAAAAAATCCTTTTCCCTTTGCCAGGTCACTTCCTCATTCCTTCCCTCTCCTCAACTCTATCACAGCCTCCATCAGGTTCTCCATTTGCATTTTCTCTTCAGAGCAGAGGTTCTGATGCTCAGTTACTTGATAAGAGAAATTGCAGAAATCAGGTTTGGCCAGAGGAAAAAACCTCAAATGCTTTAAAAATGCTTAAAAGTGCAGACCTGTGGGCAGCACAAAGGAGTGTAGCTAGAGAAAGGTGAGAGCTTCCATCATAGAATGGTAAGGTTGGAAGGGACCTCAAAGATCATGCATGCCATAGGCAGGGACACCTCCCACTAGCACAGGTCACTCAAGGCCTCGTCCAACCTGGCCTTGAACACCTCCAGGGAGGAAGCAGCCACAACCTCCCTGGGCAACCTGTGCCAGTGTCTCACCACCCTCACTGTAAAGAACTTCCTCTTAACATCCAGTTTCAATCTCCCCTCTGCCAGTTCAAACCCATTGCCCCTTGTCCTGTCATTGCAAGCCCTTGTCAATAGTCACTCCCCAGCCTTCCTGTAGGCCCCCTTCAGATGCTGGAAGGCTACTCTAAGGTCTCCTTGAAGCCTTATCATCATCTGGGGACCTGCCTCAAATGTACTTTCTCCCTGGGCAGAAACTGGCCAACAAACCACTGTCATGCTGGGCTGGGTGCCTAAAACAGGCCTTGCACTGAAAACTTCCCTCTTCTGGGGTTGGGAGTAGAGGCAGCAGCCTGGGAGCTGAAAGCAGTGTCCCACAGCTGACAAAAATGTCTAAGACATTGAGATGCTGGAGCAGTTCCAGAGAAGGGCAACCAAGCTGGTGAAGGGTCTGGAGAACAGGGCTGGAGAGGAGCAGCTGAGGGAGCTGGGGGTGTTTAGGCTGGAGGAAGCTGAGGGGAGAGCTCATTGCTCTCTACAGCTGCTTGAAAAGAGGTTGGAGAGGATGGTGTTGGCTTCTTCTCCCAAGTAACAACAGGATAAGAGGCGATGGTTTCAAACTGCACCAGGGGAGGTTTAGGCTGGATAGGAGGAAAAATTTCTTTGCTGCAAGAGTCATCAGGGATTGGCACAGGCTGCCCAGGGAGGTGGTGGAGTCCCCACCCCTGGAGGGGTTCAAGAAACAAGTAGAAGTGTCACTTTGGGACATGGTCCAGAGGTGTTGGGTAGAAGATTGGACTTGATGATCTTAAGAGATCTTTTCCAACCTGAATGACACTATGAGAAAATAAAGCAGCTGTGTCTGTAGTGGGTTATCTGGCAAAAGCAGAAGTGGAGAATGGCACCCATCAAACCTGCTGCTGCTGTTGATGGAAGCAGAAGCCAACACTGCTCTTTGTCAAGCAGTGAAGTGTGTATGAAGCTCAGCAAGAGGACATTTGGGTTGGAACTCACAGCCTGCTTTTCCAGCAGGGATTTCATTGCCTCTTTCTGTGTCAAACCTGACTTCAGGTTTGAACAATCAGCCTGTGCTTGTCTTTCTTGTGCAGGTCATAAATGACAGCTCAGTTGATTTCCCCTCTCTCCAGCACAGGAATTGAGAGCTGCAGAAATCACCCAGTAGGGCACAGCTCTGAGCATCTTACTTGTTTTATGGGCTCTTCAAAAAACTCTGTAATCACACTCCAGAAACATAACCTTCATGGTCAACAGGTGACTTGTAAAGGTCTTTGAACTGAGCAAGGAAGTCAGTATGGTTTTAACAGTCCCCAGACAGCTCTTTACAGAAGTGATTATTTCCATGGCATGTGCGGCAGGAGCTTTGGGAGACAGAAAATGAAGACAGAAGGCCAGGAGCAAGGGAAAAAAAAAAAAAGTAGTTCCTGCTCTGTGTTGGAAAAGAGCAGGGTGCCCAAAGAAGTTGTGGAGTCTCCTTCTCTAGAGAGATTCCAAACCCACCTGAATGTGTTGCTGTGTGACCTGCCCTAGGTGATCCTGCCAGGGGGCTCCACTGGATGATCCCCAGAGGTCCCTTCCAACCCCTACCGTTCTGTGGTTCTATGACAGTGCTCTCTTGTGGAATTTATCTTGTAGGCTGGTTTCATAGAATCACAGAATTGGTTTGGTTGGAAAAGCCCTCTAAGACCACCAAGTCCAACTGTCAACCTAACACCACCATTGCCATCAAACCATGTCCCCAGGTGCCATGGCCACACATTTCTTCAACACCTCCATGGATGGTGACTCCACCACCTCCCTGGGAAACCTATTCCAATGCCTGCCCCCCTTCTTTTTCCCTGTTTTTTTTTTTTTTACCCCTCTTGAATAACTCATGTCCCCATCAGAAACACCAGTTTGATCCTCCCCTCACTGTCACAGTTGTTGCACAGCCTTGTTAAATTAATTGATTCCAAGCTGTCTAAGATCAATCATCCTCTGAGCCTCCTCAGCAGACATCAGCTCTCCAGCTGCTGCTGAATTTCACACAGAACCCAAGGTACTCCTCAGTGCTTTCAGGAAGACAAAGAATAGCTGGGAAAAACTCCTCAACCTGAAGCTCTTCCAGCTGAGTGCATTGATTTTATAGCACTGCTCAGTGTCTGTCAGCCTTGAAAGCAGCTGTGAGGAGAGCCATGTGCTGCTGGGATCCTCTGAAGTTTATGGTGCTGGGGTGTCTGCATTTCTGCAGTGCATATTAAATAGCTCCTAGAGGGAATGGGCACAGCAGGCTGCCAGTGGAAGGGCCACTGCTGTTCACATAGCCACAGAATGGAAGGGACCTCTGCAGAGCACTGCAGCAGCCTGCCCAGAGAGCTTGTGGAGTTTCCTTCTCTGCAAACCTTCAACACCCACCTGGATATGTTCCTGTGTAGACCTTCTCTAGGTGAACCTGCTTTGGCAGGGGGGTTGGGGTCAATGATCTCCAGAGATCCTTTCCAACCCTTCCCATTCTGTGATTTCTTCCTGTATTGATCTGAAGAATTTTATGCCCAATGTTTCACTACTCAAAATCAAATAAACTTCAGAAGTGTCCTAAACTGCTTCCTGTCTGGTTTATGGGGATTCAGATTAAACTTTCTGCAGGTTCAGAATTGGGACATTTTAATTTAAGATTGATAATGTGCAGAAATTTTTCTGTGTCAACGAGAGCTGAGAGTTGAGGTCTTCATAGAATCACAGAATGGCTCAGGTTGGAAGGGACCTCAGAGATCATCTACTGCAACCCCTCTGCCATGGGCAGGGACACCTCTCAACTAGACCCAGATGCTCAAGACCTCATCCAACCTGGCCTTGAACACCCTCAGGCAGGAGGCAGCCACAACCTCCCTGGGCAGCCTGTTCCAGAGTCTCACCAGCCTCACACTGAAGAGCTTCTTCCTCAGATCCAGTCCAACCCTGCTCTCCCTCAGCTTCAAACCATTCCCCTTGTCCTGTCTCTAGACACTCTCAGGAGAAGTTCCTTTGCAGCCTTCCTGTAGATCCCTTCAGGTATTGGAAGGCAGCTCTAAGGTGTCCCTTTTTTTTTTTTTTTTTTTNTTTTTTTTTTTTTTTTTTTTGTCATCTTACAGTAAGATGATGAAGATAAAAAATTTTGACTCTTGCAGCTATAGCCAGACCCTTTTATTTACCTGTTATCAAACTAGAAATCTTATTTCTAATGGAAGTGTAGTCTGCAAATGTTAACCTTTTCACTTCCTGGGAATTCATCTTTGCTCCTGCATTAACAGATTTGGAATCATAGAATCACAAAATTGTTTGGGTTGGCAAAGCCCTCCAAGATCATCCAGTCCAACCATCAACCCAACACCACCATGGCCATCAAACCATGTCCTCAACTGCCATGGCCATACCTATCTTGAGCACCCCCAGGGTTGGGGACTCCACCACCTCCCTGGGCAGCCTGTGCCAATCCCTGACCACTCTTGCAGCAAAGGAATTTTTCCTGATATCCAACATAAACCTCCCTGGCACAATTTCAGGCCATTCCCTCCTGGGTCCTAGTCATGTGGGAATAACTAGTTGTGGGTGCACAAGACCTGTATTGCCCAAGTCAAGAGTCCTTTGGCGGATGTTGATCTCTTCAGAGGAAATACAGGGACAGTTGTTTAGTTGTGAACTTGCAAACCAAGGCTGATTTCAACAGAGATGCCATTCCTGACACATGAACAGCCAGAGCTGAGGGAGTGAGTGCAGTAAATCCTTATTCACTGAGCCTGGGAGAATGGTTTCAGGCAAAAACATGAGCAAACTTGTTAGCAATTTCTCTCTCACATTGGGGTTGTTGAGTCTGGAGAAGAGAAGACTCCAGGGAGACCTAATAGCAGCCTGCCAGTACCTGAAGTGGGCTACAAGCAGGTTGCAGAGGGACTGTTTGCAAAGGTCTGCAGGGACAGGACGAGGGCAATGGTTTGGAATGAGAGCAGAGCAGATTGAGATTGGATGTGAGGAACAAGTTCTGCACCAGGAGGGTGCTGGAACACTGCACCAGGTTGCCCAGGGAGGTAGCTGAGCTCCCAGCCCTGAAGGTCTTCAAGAGAGGCTGGAGAAGGCTGTGAACAACCTGCTCTAGTGGAAGATGTCCCTGCTGACTGCAGGGGAGTTGGACTGGATGACCTTTGGAGGTCCCTTCCACCTCAGCCCATTCTAGAATTCTACAGAAATCTGAGATCCTTTCCTATCATCCTGCCACACTAAGGTACTGAATTCAGTCCACTTGTGGATTTGCTTGCACAGACTGCTTTGAAACACCACAGAAAGTAGGTGGCTCCAGGACAGAAAGAAACCCTCCTTTAGAACCTTCAAGCCCCCAGATACATTCCTTACGATGTTGCAGTAAAACAAGAGGCTGTAGGCAGAGCTCCCTGGAACTAAGCTGCAAGGTGTCTCTTTTTTCCAGCTCTCATGGCTAACTTAGGTGGTTTCCATCCGAGAAAAGCTCAGTGGTGACACTTAGGGCATTCTAATGACATTAAATAGCTAAAGCCTTTAAAATATTGCTGTAACCATCCAGAGGGGGAAAGGCTCAATGACCCAGGTGATTTTTTCCCTATTTCATCTGAGAATAACTGCTCAGAGGTTGCCGTATAAAAGGTGATGGATTTGACCAGATGCTCTCATCACTCCTCCTGCAGTGCTTGAAAAAAAGACCTTCTATAAATACACCCAAAAAGCCAATGAATTAGAGAGGCATGAAGTGGCTTCAGTTAGGTTAAAAACATGCTGGCATCATCCACAAGGCACTGAAAATCTGAGGTGTAAGAGACTTCATTGCAGCTCTCACCTAGCACTGCTGCTGGTTTTAACAAGGAGGTTCCTTATTGAAGCTGTCATAGGAGAAATTATCATCTCCTCAGCCTGAACATGGGGATTTATCAGCTGCTTGCAGAGGCTAAGGCAGGGATCTGTGCAAACAGGATGCTGAGGAAAAGATATGACCTTGAAGATCAGCTCAGCCCCCTTGCTGGTACCTGCAGAACAAACTGTATATTGACATGCAAGACTAAAAAGGGAGTGTGGGGGAATAATCATAGATTAAGAGTGTGCTGTGGTCCACTCTGCCAGACTTCAGCAGCAGAAGATGGTTTGCTAAATCCCACTTCACCTATCAGAGTTGTTAAGCTGCTAATGTGGCACAAGCCTGAAGAACAGACAGGCTGAGTCCACTTTCTAAATCAGAGCTGCCTGCACCTCTGCATGCTCTGAACAAAGCCACAGGCTCAAAAGCACCAAGCAGAAAGCGCTGCGCAGCCTGCTCCTAGGATGCAGAGCATCATGCCTTCTCCTGGGGGATTTCAAGAGGCTTGCCTCTGATCTCACAGAGATTTCTCTGCCTGAAGCATGAAGGAGAATTGACACTCTTACATCTTGTGAGCTTAGATCTTCCCCCACAAAAAGATATTTATGCACTGCAAGAAGGGCAGGTCAGCAGAGAGGGACATGTCTGTGGTAACTCCAGCATGCTCCTCTCTAAAGTATGAAGGGATCTAGAGGTCTCCTCACCCTTCCACAGTCAAAAGATCCTTCTGAACCTCACTGGAAAGGAGCCTGTAACCTTATGGGGCCAGGCTGCTACTAAAACACATAAGAGAAACCCTACCTTGCACAACACCAAAGCAGGACGAGAAAAGAGAAACCACAGCAGATCTTCCAGAATCCCAGAGCGTCAGGTTGGAAGGGACCCCAAGGATCATCTGGTCCAACCTTGCCAGCTGATAGTGGAGTTGAAATGAGCTGGCCCAGAACCCTGACAGGCTGAGTTTGAAAACTAGCCAATGCATGGGGCTCCACTGTTTCCCCTGGGAGATGATTCCCAATGTCTGGCTGTTCTCACAGGGGAAAATGTCTTAGGAGTGAAAGGCAGAGCAGAAGTAGAAAAAGAGGGCAGACAGCAGCTGTCCCTGGAGTTGATCCCACCCATGGCACCTCTTTACATCAGGAGGACAGAGCTATCACTATGAAGTTCTGACCTCTCCAAAGCCAACAGCTTTTTTGCTGTTGTTTTCCAGCAGGCTGAGGGCTCACAGCTCTGTCACCTGCTGCAAGGATCAGGCAGCCCACTCGCAGTGGGGACAGAAATCAGGAGCGAGAGTTCCAAGTTCAACAGCAGCTTCCCAAACGCTTCCCACAGAACACCACATTGGAGCTTACCTACCTCAAACAATGAGCCTTGGTAGACACAGGCACCTATGGGACAAAAAAAAGAAATGAAGTGAGTAACACCAGCAGCAGCATCTCCAGTAAACCCCACCACCAACTCCTGAGAACCTGCTGAACAGCCACCTCCGGCCATGCACTTGGCAGTCGCAACACAAATGCGGTTTTGGTGCAGCAAGGCAACCTCTGGGCAAGCTTCAGACTGCAGTTTCAGGGCCTCTGGCCAAGGCAGGCTCAAGATCACAGAGCGTGGCACAAAGAAGGCAGAGACAAAAGGGGAGACCTGCCACAATAATGTAGATGGTCTTCCAGATGGGGTTAGCACATCTCTGGAGCACCTCAGCTGACCTCTGATGAAGCATCATAGTATTGGTGCCCATTTTTTGCCAGATAAAAGTCAAGGACACAGACAATCAGAGAAGCAGCTCCAGCACCTCAATGTCCTTCTTGTAGTGAGAGGCCTCAAAACTGAACTCAGTACTCAAGGTGTGGCCTTACCCAGTGCCCAGTACAAAGGGTGATGCCACTTGAGAAAAGCTGAAGCTCCCATTCTGGTTTAAAGAACAGAGAGGTGCTGGACTGGGTGTACATTGATCTGTTCCACTTCAAGAAATCACACCAAGGGCTTAGGAAAAGAACCCATGAGAAGTTGCAGGACAGGGCTGGTTTGTTTCATTGACTTTCTAGGACACAAACAGTGGCTCTTCAACAACTGTCCACATGATGAAATTGGGAAATCAAAACCAACCCAAGAAACTCCAAGATGAAAAGAGAGCATGGTAAAAGCTGCCTCAAGGCACCCCTCAGAGAACTAACAATTTCCTCACTCAGGTGTGGTGCTTCCCAGATAATGCAGATGACACTAATTTGTACAGAAAAGCTTAGAGCTACACTGCCTTCATTCAAGGGCTCCTCCTTCAGATTTGGTCTCCAGATCAGCTACAAGAAGCTGAGAACTTAAGCCATGAGAACCCAGGTGTGCTTCTTCCAAACTCAGCAGGTTCCACTCATACTGGCACCAAACAAACAAGATTAAGAAGAATTTCTGTGCTGCAAGAGAGGTCAGGGATTGGCACAGACTGCCCAGGAAGCTGGTGGAGTCCAAATCCCTGGAGGTGCTCAAGGAATGTGTGGCTATGGCACTTGGAGACATGGTTTGATGGCCATGGTGGTCTTAGGTTGATAGACCTAATGATCTTAGAGCATCTTTCCAGCCTAATCAAATCCACAATCTCCTAGCATCCCCCTTGGTAAGCTGTGAGGGAATCAATCATATCTTTGATTCTGCCTCTCCATCAAAGCGGACTTTGACTTTGCTTTCTAGCCCCACGTGGGCTGGAGTGAGCCTGCCTCTGCAGAGTGCAGTGGAAGGGGTAGCCTGCAGAGCTGAGAGACACCTTTCTGAGGGTCTGTCTCATTCCTGCTCTTGCCTGCCTGGACTATTTGAGGCAGCAGCTCTCACTCTGCTGCCTTGTTCTCTGTGCTCTGGCCCCTGAAGATCTCTTTGGCACACAACTGCTCTTGCAGGATGCATTTACAGTGCCTGGCACAAAGGGTACCAGATGTAATTACAGCTTCTGAAGCAGAAGTAGGAAATGCTGGTATTTTTTGGTGGGTGATGACATATTTTCCCCTGGCTCTAAGGTTTTTAAATCATCAGTGGGGCTGTGACAATACATCTCACACTTTGAGGAGATCATCAAACCCAGCTGTCAACCCAACACCACCACGGCCATTAGAACATGTCCCAGAGTGCCACATTCACATCTGTCTTGAACACCTCCAGGAATGGGGACTCCATCATCTCCCTGGGCAGCCTCTTCCAATCCCTGACCACCCTTGCAGCAAAAAAATTTTTCCTAACATCCAACCTGTGTCCCCTGGCACAATTTCAGGCCGTTGCCTCTCCTTCTATCACCTGATACCACGGAGGAGAGCCCAACCCCACCTCACTGCAGCCTCCTTTCAGGGAGCTGCAGAGAGCAATGAGTTCTGCCCTCAGCCTCCTCTTCTCCACGCTGCACACCCTCAGCTCCTTCGGCTGCTCCTCCCCAGCCCTGTTTCCCAGACCCTTCCCCAGCTTGGCTGCCCTTCTCAGGACATGCTCCAGCAACTCAACCAACTCTAAGTCGGTCAGGTTGGACTTGATGATCTTGGAGGTCTTTTCCAACGGAAGCAGTTGTCTGATTCTGTGATACAGTTGCACTGCCAGAAAAGAACCCAAGAACACCAATGCAGCCTTGCTGAGCTCCCAAACTTCCAACCCTCAGTGCCTTTGCTGCCTGACAGCACTGCAAAATCATCACCTTGAACTTCTTCGTGTAGGTCCACAGCGCTTTAAGGACAGAAGAACAACCCCAAATCCCGATGCTAAGGCGCCATGAGAGTACTCTCACTGCAACAGCCACGCACAGCAAGCCAAGCTCAGCCTTCGCCCGCTAAGCCAAGGCCAGCTGCATGCCTGCTACCCCCCGCACGGCGCTCGGCCCCTCTGCCCAGGCTGGCAGCCACCCGCTCCACACCGCGGCCACGACCGCCCGTGGAGAGTGTGCCGGGACAGCTCGAGGGCGATTGAGGGTATGCTGGACAACTAAAAGCCGCAAGCCCCTCCTGGGCACCCTCACTCTCAGCCTGGCAGTGGCTTAGCGCCGGCTCTCCTTGCCCTGAGCGCGGAGCGATGAGGGGCAGCACCCGCAGCACCTACCCGCCCGGCGGCACCCCCGAAGCGGGACACGCTCCTCATCTCCGCCGGCCCTCGACCGCTCGCCAAGGCTCCCGAGCGGGAAAAGCCGAGGGGCAGAAGCGGGGAGGGCCGGGTACGGCTTCGCCTCGGTGCCCCTCGCCCCGCCGGTGGAGAAGCAACCAAAATGGCGGGGGGCAGGAGGCGGACCCCCGCCCGGGGCCGGGGGAAAAGGGAGGGGAAGATGCCCCGAAGCCCGCCGCGGGCAGAGAGAGACTTCTCCTCGGCGGGGGAGCTCAGCTTCCCCGCACGGCACCGCCGGCCCGCGGGACGGGACTCACCTGAGGCGGCGGCGGCCAGCGCCGCGCCGAGGAGCGGCCACAGCCACAGCGTCGCCCAGGCGCCCATGGCCCCGCCGCGCTGCCCCTCCGGCGGCTGCGGGGGAAGCCGGGCAGAGCCGCGCCGCTGGGCGGAGAGACGAGGAAAGGGAAGGAGGAGGAGCGTCTCCGCCGCCCCCTCGGCAGGTGCCGGGGCAACGCTTCGACCCCCGCCCCACCGCCAAACTTTCCCCGCAGACAAAGCGGCGGCGGCGGCGGCCCCGCAAGAAATGCGCCGGAGCCCGCCCGCCCCCCGCCCCGCCCGGCTCGGCTCGGCTCCGCCTCGGGCAGCGCTTTCCCCCTTCTCCTCCTTCCGCGGGGCCGTGCCCCCGGGCTGAGTGCGAGGGGAGCTGAGCCTCTCCTCTCCCTCCTCCCCGGCTGCTACTGGGAATCCGCAGCCTGTCCGGGCTGCAGTGAGAACCGCAGCGGCGGTCGAGTATCCTGCCATGTGTGTGCGGCGGGAGCCTACCCCTCTGCACAACTCTTCTCTCTACTTTTTAAAATTTTCAGCCTCTCCTGGGAGAATAATTTTGCCAGAGGTTAATTTTATTGGCTTCTTGGTCTAATTTTCATTAGTATCAGGTGACAGAAGGAGAGGAAATAGCCTGAAATCATGCCAGGGGAGGTTTAGGTTGGATATCAGGAAGAATTTCTTTGCTGCAAGACTGATCAGAAATTGGAAGAGGCTGCTCAGGGAGGTGATGGAGTCACCATCCCTGCAGATGTTCAAGAAATGTGTGCCCATGGCACCTGGGGACGTGATGTGATGGCCATGGTGGTGTTAGGTTGATGGTTGGACTCAATGATCTCGGAGGTCTTTTTCCAACCCAGACAATTCTCTGATTCTGTTTTTGCTCTGTCTTCTCTAAGAATAAGCTGACCTGTTGAGTGGTGCAACAAAGTGACCTTCTTGAAGGAGTAGCAGTCTCAGTGCTTGCTTAGTTTTAGCATCTCTGGGAGAACAAAACTGCAGATGGCTTTCCTGAGAGCAAAGGAAGCAAATAGCTACAGGTACACACAATCCCTGAACAAAATGACTCTGTGCCTTCTTCCCTTCCTTGGAGTTAAAAAGTGTACACCAGAGGCAAGGCTGCTAATCAATATTAAACAGCAAAACCCATTCCTGCTTTGCTGAATTACAAGCAGCCAAACCCTGTCACAGCTGAATGAAAAATCTCTGCTGCTGGATGTTTTGCTTGGCACAGAGCAGTAATGTGCCCGGGGTCATAACTGTGTCCTAAGTCATTCCCAGTTCTCCTAAGAAAAGCAAACAAATGCTGGATAAAGTGGCACAAGGCTTTTTTGGGAGGAGAGGACTTCACACTCATTCCCTAACATGTCAAGACAGTGTTGTGGACAGGAAGCTTGGCCTGACTTTAATGGGTCTCTGGTTGTTTACAGAGGGTTTTGTGTTACCCGGAAGGATGAAGGATTAAATTCTTTAAAAGAGAAAGGATTTTGTTGTAATCTAAGTGTGAGATTGAGCACTGAATGGGTTTTATCGGGCCCAAGAGAAAACAGCTTCCTTCCATCATATTCTGATGCTGCGATAAGGCTGGGAGCTGAACTTCTCTCTCACACCACCTCTGACTACTACTGATTGGATTTGAGTCAGGCTCTTGTGAGCAAAGCTGCTTTATTTGCCAATATGTGTCTCTAGAGGGGACAGAGATGTTTTAACACCATGTCACAGAAACAGAGAATGGCTCAGGTTGGAAAAGATCTCAGAGATCATCTACTCCAACCTCCCTGCCATGGGCAGGGACATCTCACAACTAGACTTAGCTGCTCAAAGCCTCATCCAGCCTGGCCTTGAACACCACTAGGAAGGAAGCAACCACAATCTCCCTGGGGCAACTATTCCAGAGTCTCACCACCCTCACATTGAAGTACTTCTTCCTAAGATCCAGTCTAACCCTGGTCTGCCTCAGCTTCAAACTATTCCCCCTTGTCCTGTCTCTAGACACCCTCAGGAAAAGTCCCTCTGCAGCCTTCCTGCAGGATCCCTTCAAGTACTGGAAGGCAGCTCTAAGGTCCTCCTGGAATCTTCTTTTCTCCAGCCCCCTCAGAGTATCCTCATAGCAGAGGCTGCTCCAGCCCTTGTATTGTCTTTGTGGCCTCCTTTGGACACACTCCAGCAGCTCTGTGTCCTTCTTCTGCTGGGGACACCAGAACTAGAGGCAGGATTGGAGGTGAGGTCTCAGCAGAGCAGAGTCAAGGAGCAGAATCCCTTCTCTTGCCCTGCTGCCCACACTCCTCTGGATGCAGCCAAGGACATGATCTGCCTTCTGGGCTGCATGAGTAGCCTTTATGTTAAGTATGTTTTTAAGTTACCCTTCCAAGATTATTAATTTCACCTTCTCCCCACGTGGTCAATGTCCCTCACAAACATTAAAACTTGCTTTTAAACTACTGAAGTGCTTATAGCTCACTGCACACAAACCCTGTCCTTGAGTTTACTTTCAAGTGCTCCAACTTGCCAGGTAGCCTTCACACCACCTTTTTCTTTTTACAAAGGCTCTGGAGAGAAAATTATGAGTTGAAGGCCACTGACATGCTTTAAGAAGAGCCTGCATTTCAGAGTCTGGAAGCGCTACATCTAGAAGATATTTCATCCCTTCACAGAACATCCCAGACCACATATCACTACTGGAATAAAGGAAATTCAGTCTTTTTCCAATGGCTCTGCACACAAGCAAGGAATAAGACACTAACCTCTAAGCACTACACATTGTAGTACTGCTACTACTACTTAAAACACAATGAGATTAGGCCAATACCAGTTCTGGTGTCCCCAGCATAAGACAGACATGAAATTTCAGGAGCTGGTCCAAAGGCGGCCACGGGGGACAGGCTGTGAGAGTTGTTGTTGTTCACCCTGGAGAAGAGAAGGCTCCAGGGAGACCTTACAGCAGCCTTCCAGTACCTGAAGGGGGCTACAGGAAAGCTGGGGAGGGACTTTTTACAAGGGCTTGTAGTGACAGAATGAGAGAGAATGGATTAAAGCTTGAGAAGGGCAGATTGAGACTGGAGATGAGGAAGAAATTCTTGAGAGTGAGGGTGGGGAGACACTGGCACAGGTTGCCCAGGGAGGTTGTGGATGCCCCCTGCCTAGAGGTGTTCAAGGCCATGTTGGATGAAGCCTTGAACAATCTGTTCTAGTGGGAGGTGTCCCTGCCCATGGCAGAGTGGTTGGAACTGGATGATCTTTAAGGTCCCTATGAATTTATGTTGGTCATAAGGATTTTGAAACCCCTCCACATACTCAAACCAGTCTTACTGACATTTGAGCAACACAGCTTTCACTGCCATCCCATCTACTCACAAACTTGTGTTTGAAAGCCTTTGAGAAGCAGAAAAGTGGTTTTTCCACAAATGTTTGGGGTTTGTGCCTGGTACAAAACGACTTCACCTCTCTTTCTGCTGCATTTCAACTCCAGAAGCCTCTCAAATAGTCCCTCTACCCCATGCCACGTGTGTATTCTTTGCTACAACTAGGATGATCTTCTTGCAATCTCTGTCCCAGGACCCAAAATCCACTCCCTATCCCCAACAAACGTTGGCAGCTGAGTGGTGGGAAATGAAGTTTCCCTGACTACAAGAAACAAAGCAAAAAAAGTTTTGCCTTAATTCTCTCCTCATTCCCATCCCATCCCTCACTCCTCCTGGAGCTCGGTGCCCATGCTGCTAGCAAAGCAGTCGCAGCACTCCTCCTGCTGGCGAGATGGAGCTTGCAGCAAAGAACAATGTGGGGTTATTTTTTTTTTTCACAGAATCATAGGACTGGTTTTGGTTTAGGTTGGAAAAGACCTTAAAGATCATTCAGTTTCAGCAGCCCTGCCACGGGCAGGGACACCTTCCACTAACCCAGGATGCTCAAGGGCTCTCATCCAACCTGGCCTTGAACACCTCCAGGGAGGGGGCATCCACAACCTTCCTGGGCAACCTGTGCCAGTGTCTCCCCACCCTCACTGTAAGGAAATTCTTCCCAATCTCCAGTCTTAACCTGCCCTTCTCAAGCTTCAGTCCATTTTCTCTCATCCCAACACTACAAGCCTCTATCAGAACTCCCTCCCCCACCTCTCCTGTAGCCCTTTCAGGTACTGGCAGGCTGCTCTAAGGTGTCCCTGGAGCCTTCTCTTCTCCAGATTGAACAGCCCCAGCTCTCTGCCAGCCCCCACAGGGGAGGTTCTCCAGCCTCTGATCATCTGCATTCCCTCCAGTCAGCTGCAAGCTGAGGTACTGCCAGAAATGTCTGCTTGTGAAATCTCAAGGTTTATTCCTAGCAATACTTTCAGTTAGCCTTGCCCTGCCCTCCATCCTGTTTAACCTAATGACAGTGTTCCTGCATGGACAGAATTCAGGCTTCACTCAAAGGCTGGAGGCTGACCATACCAAAGACACTGCAGAGACTCTACAGAACTTGGCAGCCCTGTCCCTGGGAACACAAAAATCATTGTCCCTTCCCAACATGTGAAATTCCAGAGGTGTCCAAGGCTGATTTGATTTGACATTTCCAAGACTATGCTCAACTACAACACAGCAGAGCAGCAGCTGCAGAACCAGTGATAATTCTAACTCCTTGCACCCTCCAAGAGCCCAGTGAGCAGGGAGAGCTCAGCCTTTTTTGCATCCCTTTGGACCGTGGCATTTGGAACATCCTTATCCTGCTCCAACTTCACCTCCATGCTATAATTTACAGCAAAAGCCTCCTGAACTCAGTTTGACCTGTACAGATTCAAGGTTCCCTGGAGTGCAAGCCCAGGTTTAGGCTGAGTGTCAGCCTAAAGTCTTCATTCCCCACAAATGCCTGATTTCTTCCTTGTTTGGGCAAATATTTCTGTGTGCACTGACTGGCAATCCCAGTTCATTGCCTGCTTCTCCTTAGTTAAACTAACAGCAGGTTCACAAAAGACAATGCTCAGAGCAGTCATACATCATCTGTGCTGCTAAATGTACTGCAGCACTCCCTTTGCTCCACCAGGACCATCGGTGAACTTCTCCAGTAAACAGTTGAGGATTCCAAGCCCCAGACATCAGCTACTGCTTTCTCACCATCAGCTTTTAGAGGCAAAGAGGCTGCGACCTCAAATATTGTAACCAGATACTTCCCCTCCCACACCGAAACATTTTGGGTTGAAATGAAACTGCCAACCAAATTCAGCCTGGCTTGGGCTGTGCAGCTAAAAATGAGCCAGGAGAGAACGAAGGGTAAAAGTGCACTGAAAAGCACAAAGCTCTTTGGCAGAGAACTAGGGCACATCGCCCAGCCTGCCTCACCCTGTGCTCTGTGGGAATCAGAGAACACTTTAGGTTGGGAAAGATCTTCAAAGCTCATCCAATCCAACCCTCCTGCACTCAGCAGGGACATCTGCAACTGGAGCAGGTTGCTTAGAGTCCCAAACAACCTCATCTGAAATGGTTCCAGGGATGGTGCATCTCCCACCTCTGGGTAATATGGGCCAGGGTCTCACCACCTTCACCATAAGAATTTTGTCCCTACTCTGAGTCTCCTTCTTTTAGTTCAAACCATCATCCCTTGTCCTGTCACAACAGGCCCTCCTCAAAAATCTGTTCCCAGCTTTTTGACCTGCTCCTTTAAGCACTGAAATGCCACCAGAAGGTGTCCCAGAGTCTTCTCCAGGCTGAACAACCCCAACTCTCTCAGGCTGTCCTCACAGCAGAGGTGTTCCAGCCTTCCTATCATTGCTGTGGCCTACTTTGGCCCCACTCCGACAGGTCCACGTCCTTCTTGTGCTGAGGGTGCCAGAGTTGGCCACAGTACTCCTGGTGAAGTCTCAGCAGAGCAGAGCTGCAGAATTCCCCCTCTTGACCTGCTGTCCACAGTACTTTTCACGCAGCCCAAAAGATGGTCTTGTCCTTTCAGCCACCCTCCCACCAAACCAGAGTAGTAGGGGTTGAAAGGTAACCTCTGGAAACATTGAGTCCAACCCCTACCTAGCAAAGCAGGGTCACCCAGGGCAGTCACCCAGGGCAGTCACCCAGGGCAGTCACCCAGGGCAGTCACCCAGGAACACAACCAGATAATGCTTGGAAGTCTCCAGAGGAGAGTCCACAACCTCTCTGGACAGCCTGCTCCAGGGCTCCAGCACCCTTATAGTAAAGAAGTTTCTCCTCCTGTTGAGGCAGAACTTGTGTTCATGTCCATTGTCCCTCAAACATCTCCCTCCTCTTGCTGAGGGCCAAAGCACACAGCAAGGTTTAACAGGAGGCAACTTTTAGTCACTTGTCAGATGCCCCACAGGAACCAGGAGTGTGCTCTGATGCGCCAAGTGTATGCAGATTGCCTGAAGTACCTTTCACTGTGGAGGAACTTCAAACTGTTTCCACTTCCTGCAGCTAAACTCTCACAAAAGCAGCTGGCATGGACTGGTTAATCCTTTCTTTCTCACTTCACCAAGTATCTGGGTGAGCAGGTCCTGGGTTCCTGTCATTTTGCTTTTGATCGAAGATCTGTGCTCTATTTACCTACCAAAGGAGTATCAAGCACTCATTAAGAGAAACTCCAGTGCAAAGGGTGCCTCTTATCATACAGGACTTAATAATCAGGACAGAAAACCTATTTATATACTACCCAGTAAAGCATTACAAAGCATGGGGGTGTAATTAGTACAGCAATATTAATTTATAGGAGGCAGAATGCCATTTTTGCTACACTTTCTGTACCAATTAAACTGCTGGCACAAGAACCACACATCCACCAACTGCCACTCTGTGTGGCTGGGGACTAAGCTTATTAAAAGGGGAAATAATCTCATGTTGTCTTCCTGCCTTTCATCTCTGCTCCATGCCAGTCGAGCAGTGCAGGATGAAAAGCAGAGTTTGTGTAATGCTGGGTTTACACAACCATTCCTTCATCAATTAGTGGCACTCCAAACGTGTCTTCAGAGCTGCAGGATTACAGCTGAACAAATGCAGCTGAAAATAATCTGCTCCATCCATCAGCAACTTTTTCTTCCCTTTGCTCACCTGACTTGCTGGAGCTGCAGTCTGGCAGTGTTCCCGCTGTTGAAATTGTCCAGGTACAGTTTTCTGCAGGAATGTTTCTTATTCCATGCTTTGCTTCTTTGAATGCACACCCAGCAGTCACAGCTTCTGATTTAAGTTCATACTGCACTTAAACATCACCTTTTTTAATAGGCAGCCATCTTCCAAAGAGCAAATCTACCTTTTTTTGCAGAAATGAATAGACATTGGTGTTAGGGAGCTGAAAAAGCTTAACTCTACAAATTCAGCTTGAGGAGGACAGAGGAAAGAGGGGAGAGGAGGAGGAGGAGAAAAGAAGGAAGGAGGACAAAGAAAGGAGAAAGGAGGAGTCGTCAAAAGGAGGACAAAGAAAGAAGGATTGTCTCCCAGTGGGGACAGTCAAGACAACAAAAGCATTGAGCATTCTGCAACTTCAGCAGAGTCAAAAGCCCAGCACAGTAGACACAACACAGAATGGGATGAGTTGGAAGAGACCTTAAAGATCACCTAACTCAACCCCTCTGCCATAGGCAGGGACATCCTTCACTTAGAGCAGGTTGCTCAAAGCCTCATCCATATGTTGGTCTTTCAGCTTCAGCTGTGGAAACTGGATGGCAGTAGTTCAGAAGTTAAAGAAGTACTTTTATTAAGGTAAGAAATATGTGCACAGACAAAAAAACCCCAAACAATCAACCTACCCAAACAACACAAATTACCTGCTTTCAGCTGCCCACAAAAGGAATTTAAAACCTCTTCGTTTTTGACAGCAGACTCCTGTCTGGCACAATGTTTCTTGTTACACAGAATTTACAAGGGTAAAAAAAAAATCCCCACTTGGATTTATTTTTCCTTTCTTAAAGATTTCAGTGGCACCATTTGCTTCCCAAGTTGGTCATCAGACCTAAAAGGAAAGACATCAGATACTAACAGATTATTGGGCATGTTTTTCTTCATCATCTTCTGCATTTTCTTCTTCTTCTCCTTCTGCTGTCTCCACCTGAGGTAGAATTCCATCAAGTTTCAACAGCAAACCTTCACTGCTTGCAGACCTAATAACCAACCTCCGCACAATAGGATCTAGAAAACAAAAACCAGCAGCAGGTTGGTCACTTCTTGTGTCTCCAGGCTGATTTATCTTGGTCCTAATCCATCCTGTGGAAGCACATGGCCCAAATCAAGAATTGTACCTGTGGGCACCTCTGCTGTTTATGTCTCTCATTGATCATACAATGGCTCAGGTTGGAAGGGACCTTAGAGATCATCAAGTCCCATCTCCTGCCATGGGCAGGGACACTTCTCAACTAGACTTAGCTGCTCAAGGCCTCATCTAACTTGGCCTTGAATACCCCCAGGGAAGAGGCAGCCACAACCTCCCTGGGCAGCCTGTTCCAGAGTCTCACCACCCTCACACTGAAGTACTTCTTCCTAAGATCCAGTCCAACCCTGCTCTGCCTCAGCTTCAAACCACTCCCCCTTGGCCTGTCTCTAGACACCCTCAGGAAAAGACTCTCTGCAGCCTTCCTGTAGGATCCCTTCAGGCATTGGAAGGCAGCTCTAAGGTCCTCCTTGGAGTCTTCTCCAGGCTGAACACCCCCAGCTCCCTCAGCCTGACCTCACAGCAGAGGTGATCCAGCTCTTGGATCATCTTTGTGGCCTCCTCTGTTCTTACTCCAGCAGCTCTGTGTCCTTCTGCTGGGGACACCAGAACTGGAGGCAGGATTGGAGGTGATGTCTCAGCAGAGCAGAGGAAAGGGGCAGAATCCCTTCTCTTCCCTTGCTGACCCTGAGGAACCTGATCTGAGACGTCCTTGCTCACAGCAGAGGGGTTGGACAAGATGACCTTTGAGGGTTCCTTCAAATTTGATGCATTCTGTGATTGTGTGTGAGGTGTCCCTGTCTATGGCAGGGGGGTGGAACTAGATGATCTCTAAGGTCCCTTCCAATCCAAACCATTCTGTCATTCTGTGATTGTGCCAAGAGTGCAATCAGCCCTCACATCAACAGGAACAGAAACTATGCCCTTCCAGGCCACCAAGTTCTTAGGCCTTGATTTATTGAGCTGTCAAACAGCTTTCTCCCCCTGCCCCAAGGCAGACAAAGGTGACTGAATGCCCAGCCCCAAAAGAACACTCATCTCTTCGTTTGCTGTACCTTCAACTACCACATTAGAAGAACAGCTGCTTACCATAAGTTGATGGCTTGAACGTGCAGATATCATTGATAATTGTTTTTAGATTGGCAATTATCTGCTCAGCAGGCATATCCAGCTGCAAAAAGAAAAAGCCAAGTTAGCCACGGTGGTATTTAAAGCCCAGACTAATCAATCTGCAGGCACTGGGTACATACTTAGGCTGCATTTGGATAGATTGTTTCCCTGTGTTCCCTGCTGAGGAGCTACAAATCCCATTAACAGCCTTATCCAACTGACTGGGAGAAAAAAAGGATTTGTTACAGTTGTATGCTCATCACGAATCTGCCTATTTCTACCCACAAGATTACATTTCCACAGCTTTGAAACAACACGAGGTATGAAGTCTTAAAATCCAATCTATGAACAGGTGTTTCACTCCCCCAAATTATACTAAAGTATCTGAGGAAAAAAGCTTCAATTAGTTGTGAAAGAGCACAAAACAGCTCCAAAAGCACAAGCACCTCAAATGGAAAGTGTGAAGAACTTGAACAGAACCAAATGAATCACTTCAAAATTAGTTTCTTTCCCATTTTTACACATTGCAGGCAATGTCTGCTGTCTAGATGGAGTACATGGGAGCATGCATGAGGTTGTGGCTTGGACAGATTCACTCTGAAATGGGTCAAGAAGTGGCTGGAGGGCCAGGCCCAGAGAGTGGTGGTGAATGGTGCCACATCCAGCTGGCAGCTGGCACCAGTGGTGTGCCCCAGGGATCAGTGCTGGGCACAGTCCTGTTCAATCTCTTTACTGATGATCTGGACAAGGGGATTGAGTCCAGCATCAGTGAGTTGGCAGATGACACCAAGCTAGGAGCAGGTGTGGATCTGCTGGAGGGTAGGAGGGCCCTGCACAGGCTGGATGGGTGGGCAGAGGCCAATGGGATGAGATTGAACAAGGCTAAGAGCAGGTCCAGAGGAGGCCACAAAGATGAGCAGGAAGCTGGAGCACCTCTGCTACAGGGATAAGCTGAAAAAGTTGTGGCTGTTCAGCCTGGAGAAGGCTGCAGGGAGAACTTAGAGCTACATTTCAGTATCTGAAAGGGACCTACAGGAAGCCTGGGGAGGGACTGTTTAGAAGGGCCTGTGGGGTTTGACAAGAGGCAATGGTTTGAAACTGGAGCAGGGCAAATTTAGGTTGGACATGAGGAGGAAGTTTTGCACAATGAGGGTGGGAAAATCTGGAACAGGCTGCCCAGGGATGTGGTTGAGGC
Organism: Ramphastos sulfuratus; assembly: GCA_013399055.1. NCBI lineage: Eukaryota > Metazoa > Chordata > Aves > Piciformes > Ramphastidae > Ramphastos > Ramphastos sulfuratus. The sequence goes on along the minus strand of WBNM01015126.1, from coordinate 2,364 downwards.
TCCATCCCTGGAGTTACCCAAGCTCAGAGCCTGATATAGTTGGAGGTGTCCCTGCTGACTTCAGAGGGGTTGGACAAGACAACCTTTGGGGGTCCCTTCCACCCCAAGGCAATCTGTGAACCCTCAAAAAAAAAAATCAGGTGAAGCTGCCCTCTGCAGATTACTTGATTCTGAAGGAGCTACTCCAAGTGTCCTCATTTCTCTCTCTTCTGCCTTAAGCTGCAGGTCTTAAGAGAACATCTGACACTTCCAGCTTCCCAACTTCGGATCTACCAATTAAACCTGACTCTTGCCAACTTCTGGGCTTTTCAAAGACATCTCAATTACTACTAAGAAAACCGCACTGAGGCTGCTGACTTGTGTGGGAGCAGAGCATTACATCAGGCCATTGGCCATCAATGAACTAAGAGGCAATGTGAGACGGCAGCACTGAAAAGAACTCTTTGAGAAAGGCAGCTTGGCAGACTCCCAGAAACATCCACACTCCAGCCTGGAACACAGCAACAGATCCTCCTGCTGCTGTGTAATTCAGAAATGACTACTTTCTCATGGACAAGAGTCCAGGCTGCAAAGTGATTCAGTGGTCAGCAGATAGGCACTCAAGGCTCTCACAGCCTCCCAGAGCTTTGCCTGCACTCCTCCCAGCTCTGCTGCACAAACAGGAGGAAATCTAGGTCAGGTACACAGGGTAGTAGAGAGGGTGGAGCCATCTTACACAAGCCAAAACCACTGAGTCATCTCTCTGCATACAACTCAGAGCACGTCACGCTGTGTGCAGCGCTGCAATCACTCTGCTGACATCAACTCAGCACATGTGAACTCCAAGGGCTCTTTCTCACCCAAGATCAAGAGGTCATCCATGAGAATCTATCCTTTCAGAAGGCAGCAGGAGGAAAGGGAAGGCTATGTTAAGACATCAGCTCACAAGGAGATTACAAGCAGTAGGAGATTTTCCATCCTATTTTGCTCATTACTACAACTCCTCACCAACACAGATCCCACCCTTGGCAGCAGCAATGCCTTGCTCGCAGTTTTAGCTGAGCCACTTGCTAAGACCACACAAGAAGAGCATGCAGGGCTCATGTCAGCTGAAGAGGTCACAAAAAGAGTTAAGAGTTCAGTTTAGTCATAGGTGAGTTAGAGACCACAGGTAAAAGCTTGGAAACAACCATTAAAACCATGGCTTTCCCCTCTTTTTATACTAACTCCACTTCTGCTCAGAGAACTGGCTGCAGCCAGAGGAGTGTGGGCAGCAGGGCAAGAGAGGGGATTCTGCCCATTAGCTCTGCTCTGCTGAGACCTCACCTCCAATCTTGCCTCCAGTGCTTGTGTCCCCAGTAGAAGGAGGACACAGAGCTGCTGGAGTGAGAACAGAGGTGGCCACAAAGGTGATCCAAGGGCTGGAGCACTTCTGCTATGAGGACAGGCTGAGGGAGCTGGGGGTGTGCAGCCTGGAGAAGACTCCAGGGGGAACTTAGAGCTACCTTCCAGTACCTGAAGGGGTTCCTACAGGGTCTGGCTATAGCTGCAAGAGTCAAAATTTCTTATGTTCATCATCTTAACTATAAGATGACAAAATAAAAAAAGGGAACCTTAGAGCTGCCTTCCAATACCTGAAGGGATCCTACAGGAAGGCTGCAGAGAGACTTTTCCTGAGGGTGTGTAGAGACAGGACAAGGGAGAATGGTTTGAAGCTGAGGGAAAGGAGGGTTGGACTGGATCTGAGGAAGAAGTTCTTCAGTGTGAGGCTGGTGAGACTCTGGAACAGGCTGCCCAGGGAGGTTGTAGCTGCCTCCTGCCTGGGGGTGTTCAAGGCCAGGTTGGATGAGTCTAGCTGAGGTGTCCCTGCCCATGGCAGGGGGATTGGAGCAGACCATCTCTGAGGTCCCTTCCAATCTGAGCCATGCTATGTTTCTATGAACTTACTCTTGCTATTCTTGTCTTGATGACATCCTCATCTTCCACAGAGTACTGAAGACCTTCTTTGTAGAGTTTCAGCATCTGGGGAATATCACGGCCCAGGGAATCTGGAAAACAATCAAAACCAAGGTAAAAAGGTAGTCTAAGTGATGCTTATTAGTACAGCAAAGTGTGATAGAGAGAATTCAGTCTTGCAATGCAGGCAGTTAAAACTCCAATCAACAATGTTCCATAGACAAGCCAGTGGTGTCCTTATAGTAAATCAGTAATGTTCACCTCCCCTCCTTCCTCATCCATCAGCACCTAATGGAGTAGGAAATGCAGCAAAGGCATCATCACTTCAGATAAAGGACCTGATTATGTCTATAGAGACCAAAGTTTTCATTCTTAATGCAACTGAAGCAGCTAGAAAGACAAGGAGAAGCAGGGACACCTCTCAACTAG